>VZQC01003371.1:594431-760122 GCA_009823505.1 Rhizomys pruinosus
CTAGTACATAGCCAATTGCTGAGTTGTTATTCATGATTACCTCTTTTCCTTCAAGGTCGGCAATAGCTCTTATGCAATGATGGTGCTCAAGGTCAGGCACCATTCAGATAAACCTTGAGATGCTGGCCTGCAGTCTCATGTAATTAAAAGGTGTGCCCATGCTAGGGCCAAGTGTTCCAACCCGACTGCCTCTGAACTAACCCAGAACATCTGTCCAGGTTTTCTCTACAGGCCCAGAGTTCAAGGTAATTTTTATAGAGCACTAAAAATTTATGTGAAATTAACGACAGCAAATAAGCTTGAGCTGATGTTTTAAATCAACTTCTGCTAACAATTTCTGACCTAAAATTATTTAAATTTTAGGTACTGCTGGATGATATAAGGTGAATTCAAACACTTTAGGAGTGCACTACTGCCCTCTTCTTGGACTGTTCTGGCACACAGTGGTATTTCTTAAAAGAATTATTCCTAAGAGGTATTTTGGCCACAAAAAGTTTCAGTGGTAATTATTTTTATTAATAATGTTATTGATACCCTGCAATACATGACATAAGGAGAAAGGGGAGAGAGAGGAGGACAGGGGAAAGATAGAGGGAGAGAGGGTAGACTAATAAGGAGGTTGATTCCTCTTGGAGCAATTCTAGGCCAGTCTCACCACCTCCCCCCTAAACATCATACCAACTCCAGGGTGCATTTTGCTATTTATATCTCAAAGGACACTCAAGGGCATTGCTTAAAGAACAAGAAGCAAAACTTCTTACTCTAAGAAAATAGTTGACTCATCCAAGTTCAGAAGTAAAACAGATGAAACAGTTGACCTTGAAAAGAGAACTATGCTTAAGAATCAAGAATATGTCTAGGTAAATTAAATTCATTTCAAAACACATCCATTTAGGAGTTCTCGTTTTAAATATAGGACCATCTAAAATACCCATAACTCCTACAATGGTAAGAACAGAAGAGTTTAACCAAAAGACCCTGTGCTCAGACAGAAAATCTTGCCCAGGCAGTGACTCTGGGGCCCTCTCCATACACTTCAGAGAACCCCGTGACAAAAGCAGAGGAGTTGACAGCCATCAAATTGTTCTGTAGTCTCCACTGAATGCCTTGCTTGAAACCATGTTGTAGATTGGCTATTCAATGGGCTTTAAAACATGTTAGCTATCTCTAAAGTGAAGTCTACAATACCTATAGTCATGAGGAGCTAGTGACTGTGCCTGGTACACACCAGAAATGAATCCTCCTTGTTTTTACTGTCATAGCAAATATCTAGTGTTGTTATATTTATTCTTTATTATTTAGCCATAGTTTGATCCTAGCAATAAAGATCTACATTTGACCACAATCCTTTTCTTCCACAAAACCACAGAATATGGTTGAACTCCTCCTGTGATCCAGGCCCTGTGCTGAGCTGAGAGATTGAAATCCCAGGAGATCTGAGTCTATGCCAGCAGGGACAGAGCTAACTGGAGGACAGTGCTGCAGGTTTTCACCAGTATGATGCATCTAACACAGTCAAACTCCGAAATTAAAAATAGAATGGAGCCGCCAAGGAACTATGGGAAGATGGAAAGAGAATATGGACAGATGTGGCTCCTCAGATACGAAGTTTCAACAGGTATAATGTTGAATACCAGCTATTCAACACGCACAAAGACAACCCAGAGACAGGAGAGCATGGGAGGTGGAATGGTTCAGTCTATACAGTGTTTGCCTCACAACCACGAGGAGAAGCTGAGTTTGATCCCAGAACCTACATAAAAATGCTAGACGCAGTGGCAAGCATGAGTAATTCTCCTGCTAGGGACAGAAGGCTCCCTGAGGCTTGTGCCCACCAGTCTAGACTAATCGGTGAACTCTAAAACAAAGGAGGCCCTGACTGAAAAGAGGACTCAGATCGTGAGACTTGTCCTTTGACCTCTACACACAAGCACACACATGCACCACACTCGTCTGCACACATGGGTGCATAACATAAACAGGCACACGCACAAACATATATTAAAAATAAATACATGATGCTGGATATAGTGTCTAGTGCCTTTAATCCCAGCACTCAAGAGGAAGAGGCAGGTGGATCTCTGAGAGATCAAGGCCAGCCTGGTCTACATAGTAAGTTCCAGGCAGGCTAAGACTAGGGAGACACTGAATAAATAAATAAATAGATAGATAGATGATAGATAGATAGATAGATAGATAGGTAGGTAGATAGATAGAGATAGACAGATAATATTTTTTTTTAAAGCCAGTCTTAGAGGTGGCTGTGCAACAGCAGGCCTCTGTTAACAGTATTGGATTTTACATTAGAATTTTGTTAAGAGAATAGGTCTCATGAGGTGTCTCTTACAACAATAAAAATAAATAATTTTTTTGTAGGAGTTTTGAAGCTGGAGGACAAGCGAGGCAGTGTCTACTCAGAACTTAGAGGTCTTGCTGGCGCAATTTCTAAACAAAAACGGATTGCTCGGCAAATAAATAAATAAATAAATAAAGCTTTCAAGGCAGTAAGCCTAGGTCTCTCTCCAGAAGATCCAGGTGCACTCCAGACAAGAGAAGCAGCGGATCTGGGAGAAGCCATCAGCACGTGAGAGCCAGCAGGTTAACCATGTAAACTCGTATAACAGAAAGGGAACCTCAGGCCATCACATGAGGCCTGCTGGTTATTCCATTGCCAAAGCTCTGAAAAGATGAAAGCACGTCTTCCAGTCCTGGCTTTCATCACAGTGACCCACACCCCGACTCGCTCTCCGTTCCCACTGTGCTCCCTACCTTCCTGCAGTGCAAGATTGGCTCGAATGCATAATATGCAGACGACTTTGCTGCTGCCTTCGGGAACATGTGGTATTCTAAATGATAAATGAGTGTCAGCGATTGCTTCGGCTAACATGTTGGGGTAGGGGAGTTGCATGGCTAACTTCAGTCATTAGTGTTGGCAATGCTTTGTGCCTCTAATCATTTGCTTTGATACCATTCCCTCAAGCAGCCCAGCTTTATTCACAATAAAAGTTGCTATGTGCAATGCCATGCTCTCATTATAATTACTCCCCACATTTCTGGGTACTTTGCACAGCGTTTGTAACTGTGCACATTCTCAATCTCTCTCTTTTACACATTGGCACAAATTAAAGCTATTGAACCAAAGTAGCTAATCATAATGCCAAATTAAGAATACTGTATTCTCCCTCTGAACCTTATATGTTTAAAATATTTTAATATATAGCACACATTTCTAACTTCGCCCATCATTCTTATGTTAGCGTCTCTATTTGGGTCCTGCCTTTATAAGTTCTTCACACGGATCCAGAGTGGTATCAAAGCAGGGGCTCTTATGAATATTTTTGAAATATAATATTTCTGAAAGGGAAACATCACAATCAACATTGTGAAGAATGAAATTTAGTTGTGAATTATAGGGTTTAGAAAGTAGCAGGTCAGGCCAAGCATGGTGGCCCATGTCTTTAATCCCAGTACTCTAGAGGCAGAGGTAGATGGATCTCTGTGAGTTCAAGGCCAGCCTGGTCTACATGAAGAGTTCCAGGATAGGTGGGGCTGCAGGGAGACCCTGTCTCAAAAAGATCAAAAAAAAAAAAATTAGCAGGCCAAAAGCTAAGCACTTTCCCTGTCTCACCTCATTTACTCTTCAAGATAATCTTCACACCCATTTCACAGGCGAGCAACTGAGGCTGAGAAACATCAAGCATTTTGACAAAGGTCATGTAGCTAAAAAGAGACAAACTTCAGACTCTCACTTTCTGGTTCTAAAACCTAGACTCCTCAGTATTTCACTGTGTACAGAAAACTTTATGCCTTCTTTTATGTGCCTGCTTTTTTTCAAAGTGCTTCTCAGCATTTTAGTAGGCAAATGAAATCTATGCATAATGGAATAAAGGCTTTGGCACTTTCAAGCCCGTTTAAACTTTCATTTTTTTCCCCTCTAATACGACCCCTTGCTATTACCTGGTTTTCATTCAGTCACAGTTAAAATGCAATGAAGGGGTAACAACACAAATGATACTAAAATAACACATGTGGCCATAGCAGAAACCTGTAGGAAAACAGAACAACATGAAAGCCAGGTCTCAAACCCTCCCCTGTGGTGACAGCTGCCTGCCCAGCACCCTGGCTCCAGGCAATCAGCACCACACCACAGAACTTAGTGTTTCTGCCCACAATGAAATTTCCATCTCTAAGATGTTATCATGGGCTTCATAGAACAATCTGTGTAAGGTCATATTTGCATAAGTCAAGTGTTCCACAGCCTGCACAGTGTCTTTACCTAATGCAGGATTCAATCACCGTTGTGGACTGTGATTAACCCTCCAGATTGCCCTAAATGCCAGCCAGCAGTCCCTTAAAAAGGAGTGGATGGGAAACATAAGCAGGGAACTGCAGGCCGCCTCTCCACCATGCAAGAGCTCCAGAGCTCAAAACCCAGTGAGGAGAGAAGGGCTCATCTGGGTGCTTCTGTTTAGTAGCTTAGTACAAACAAGGAGAAAGTGTGTGCTGGGGACAATGAGGGGGCTTCAAAGGACCGTGCATGTCATTTTTATCATGATGTCATTTGTATGATACAGATTCTCTCCAGCCCAGTGACTTCAAAGCTGAATTTCCAGCAGTCCTGATTCCTACTCCAGAGCTGATTTGGGAATAACAGAGAAAGCCTTCACTTTTATCTATCAAAAACACTAGGATTCCATGTATAGTTTGACTGGAAAGAGTCTGTGATGCTATACACACAGTTAAAATGCCACTAGTTTGGGGACATGTCAGCCTTTTACCTACTTGAGGGTGGTAAAATTCAAGGATTCAGTACTTTATCTAATAAGTTAAGGCAGGCAAGTAATAAAACCTAAATTGGAACTGAAATATTACCATTACTGCTCCGCTGCCCAGCACTCCCTCCCTCCCCACCTGGAGGCTTCGTCTACCCAATCTGTTCAATTATTTCTCCCCTATGAGGGATACCCACTGTTATTTTTTTTTTATTTATTTATTTTTTTTAAGGGATTCTACAATACAATGACACAGTTGTTTGCAGATAGCATTGATGTCACTCATTATGTCATACAATCAGGTAATTGGTGCATTTTCCAAGTATCTATGTCCAAATTTTGAACAACCCAAGGTTCCCATAGACCAGTTGGAGAAGCTTGTATGCACAGACATGTTGATCAATCAGGAGTCCAGACTATATTCCTGTAGTCTCATGATTCACCCCTATCTCTCCACAGCCCTTACAATCTACCACACCTCCTCTTCCGCAGTTTATTCCCTGGGCCCCACTGTTATTTTTATCATATATATGATATATATATATATATATATATATGGCTTACTAATACAAAGAAGGTAATTACTAAAGTTCAGTAAAAATTGATTTATTTGTTCATTAATTAAATTTGGTCAAGGCAGGGAATAAAGCTGAGTGGTAAAGCAATTGCTTTTCATGCACAAGAGCCTGGGTTCAATATCTAGCATCACAAAATACAACAAACACACCTATGTACATACATCATAAAATTTAATGTCCTATACACCTGATAGGTAGATATAACATGGCACATATATTCAAAAATACATATTTACTGATTAAATAATTAATACATTGGTGGATTGATTACTACAACTTCTAAGAATTTTCAGGCCAATAATTTTTCACAAAAGCCTAATATTTTCAGATTCTCTTTAATATTATACAGTTTAATTGTAGGTCATTTTAAAACTTTTATTGAGTTTTTGTGCATTTCCTATAATAGTTCTTAATCAAATTTAGACCCCCATCTTCCATCCACACCCTGGTAGTCCCCCCTCACACACTGGATTGCATGTGTTCTGTTGTATATTTTAAGTCTTTTATTTCTTATTTTATTTTATTATTTTTTATGTGTATGGGTGTACTGTCTGCATGTAGGTTGGTGCACCCATGTAGTGCAATGCCGCAGAGGTCAGAAGAGGGCATTGGATTCCCTTGGGTTCTTAGCTGCCATGTGGGGGCTGGGAATCGAACCCAGGTCCTCTGCAAGAGCAGTTGGTGCTCTTAACCACTGAGCCATCTCTTTAGCCCCATATTTTAAGTCTTATCTGGTCAAACATTTCTACCCAGGTGTCCTTTGGTGAAAGTTCATTCACTGGAGTCTAGTCAGCCCATCTAGAGATCTTGAAGAAGATCTACTCTTCATCACCCAGCAGTGATCAGTTGCCAATAGTTCCTAGGCTACAGTAGGGGCCCGCTGCCCATTTCCCTCATTCTATGCTGGGTTTTTGTCTGGTTGAGCCGGCGTGGGTTTCATGCATGCCGTCCCCATTGCTGCAGGTTCATATGAGTAAGTTTCCAATGGCCTGAAAGCCTCTGTTTCTTATGTTCATGCACCAACCCTGCCTCGTACAATCTTTCCACCCCCTCTTCCACAGTGGTCCCTGAGCCATGGGTGGGTGAGATTTTATAGTCCTATCCCAGGACACACACTCTGCAGTCTCTTATTCCCTAAAACTTAGCCAGTCATGGCCTTCTGAATACAACGCACTTTGTTGTATGAGGAAGCTTCACTGATGAGAGTTGAGGGATGCACTAGTGTTCATTTTAACCTCTGTTCCATTATGTCGCATGAGCCTTAGGTATAGAGGTTCCACTTAAATGCATCACTTAGGGCCGGGCATCTCTCAGATGTATATTCTGTGTGTGGCCAGTTGTAGAATTTTAACACTCTCTGTTGCAAAAAGAGGCTTCTTTGATTAGAGGTATATGATATACTTGTCTGTAAATAATAGGATCCATATTTAGCATACAGTAAGAAATTTTTTTTTTATCTAAGGATGTGACAGACATAAGGTTTACTCAAGGATCTATGACCTCTCCAGCCATGTGTATTTGACCATATTTACAGTGCCACCCATGAGTTCCCTCCATCAAGAGGGCTTTAAATCCAACTAGAGAGCTGTTGTAGCTCTTACTCCTAAAGTCCTAAGCCCATTTTTCCCTTTGAATATGGACTCAATCTATTTAAGGTACTTCTGAACTTATATAAAGTGCATAGCCAAAAGAGTAAAAGCAATGACAGCTAAAATTTTTTGGAAAATATTTAATGTTTTCCTAAGAACATGAAAAAGCACTCATTGCTAATTCTATTCTGCTATCTTCTCATTTCCTCCACTATATCAGAAATATACATTGTGAAATTAGTTCTTGCTTTTGTTGAGGACAAGGTACAAAGAGGAGCTATACGGGTTAGAGCAAACTTCCTCCGTATACACCACTTCAAGTTCAGTGATTCATAACTTCAAAAACCAAAAGGGGGCCAAAGTTCAAGGTAACTACTTATGACTGTGAGCATTACAGCATGTAATAAAAGTCACAAAGCTACTGTTTATTGGATTTGCAGAGGTCATTCTGAGCCCTACTCAAGGCTAAGTGCATAAGTGATTCACAGGCAAAGCCTTGGACTTATCTGTACCTTTTAAGCACATCTTTGCAGAACAGGTGACAGCCAGAGAAAACAGAAATGCGCACACACACACACACACACGCACACACACGTGTGCGTACACACACGTACGTGTGTGTGTGTGTGCATCTTTTTCCCACTAACATTTTGGCTTTGCTTTTCAAATACTACAAAGCTTATTGTACAAAATGAAAACATCACAGAGACACTTTCTCAACAGCTGTTGAAAATGAAAAAGCTACAGGAGTCAGTCTTTGATCTTCAACCATATTCCAGGTGGAAGGTAAACAGCATGTAGCATCTGGCTGCCCATGTGTGAATATGGGAGTGCATGATTCTCAGCTGCTAACCTAGGCTCTGAGGACACAAGGAGCTGACTTACAATTGAAATCTATTGCTAATTTCAAACCCATAATGCCATTTTAATCTTCCTTCACTAGATAGCTTTTGAAAGTAATATTTATGTCACTTTCTCTCCTTACCTGCTTATTGGTGAAGAAATTTTTAAGCCACAAACTTACCAAGAAGCAGATATCATGGCATGAATACTACTAAAACTGTATCTGGGGGTAGGGCAAGGCACTTGACACGCAAGTGTGAAGACCTGAGTTCAAATCTTCAGAACCCACATAGTGCTGGTAAGATGGGAGGCAGAGACAAGAGAATCCTAGAAGCTCATGAGCCAGCTGCTTGGTGTGCACAGCAGCAGACAACAAAGACCCCACCTCAAACAAGGGGGAAGGTGAAGAAGGACTCAGGGTTGTCTTCTGACCTCAACTCATGCAGTGTGACATGGCAGTGTGTACACACACACACACACACACACACATATTTTTTGAAGCTCTGAGTGGTAAAGTCTGCCCATCTTGCACATATACCACCTGCTAGAGGACGCTCTGCAGGAAACAGACATACATACAATATCTAGCAATTTAGAGATTCCTAGAACCTAAGTTAGAAGTCACAGGCCATCTCTGTCCATGAGGTAGTAGAGTGACCATCCAGTGCATATTTAGAGGAGGTGCTGTGTAAGTGCCTTCAGAGATCTCTTCTAAGAGAAGAGAACAGAGACAAGTGAACATGATGTCGAAGAGCCCTCATGTCTGAGTGTTCTGAATACAACCAGTTATATGTCAGTCACCATTCCATTACTATAACAAAGTGCTTGAGATAGTCAACTAGCAAACAGAAAAGTTTTGGGCTTTTCAGTCTATGACTGCTTGGCTCTTGTGCTTTGGACCTGTGGGAGGCAGCACATCATGACAAAAGTCATTAGTGGAAACCTGTTCGCCTCTTGACCAGAAATGAAAGATGAAGGTCTTATTAGTTTGTGTGTAAAATGTCCCTGTTCTAGTTTCATTTCTGCTGCTCTGATAAAATACCCTGACAACAAAGCAACATAAAGGAAAAAGAGTTTACTTGACTCACAATTCCATGTTACACCCATAATTGGGAAGAAGTCAAGGCAGGAATTTCAGACATCTGGTCCCCACCACATCCACAATCCAGAACAGAGAGGGGTAAATGCATTCATCCCTGGCTACTGGCTTCCCTGCTCCTGGCCGGCTTTCTCCTCTGCACTCAGGATCCCGTGCCTAGGGAATGGTGCTTCCCACAATGGACTGGATCTCCTTACATCAGTTAATGACCAAGGCAACTCCCACAGACATGTCCATAGGCCCATATGATCTAGAAAATTCCTCACTAAGACTCTCTTCTTTTTTTTAATAAATATTTTTTTAATTTTATGTATTTATGTATGTGTATGAATGTACTGTCTGCATGCAGGTTTGTGCACCCATGTCGTGCAATTCCGTGGAGGTCAGACGAGGGCGTCAGATTCCCCTGGAACTGGAGTTCTCCTGGAATTGGAGTTTCGGACGGTTCTCTGCCACCATGTGGGTGCTGGGGATCGAACCTGGGTCCTCTGTAAGAGCGGTCGGTGCTCTTAACCGCTAGGCCATCTCTCCAGCCCCACTAAGACTCTCTTCTAACTTGTATCAGGATGATGGTTAAAATTAAGCAGCATAGTTCCCCCAAAGTCTCCTGGATTTGAACATTTGCTCCCTGGCTGGCGGTGCTATTTTGGAACATTGTAGGGCCTTTGTGAGGTAATACCTACCTTGAGGGTAGCTACAAAGCCACCCGCTGTTGTGCCTTCCTTGTCATGGTGGACTACATCCTTTCACATCATGAACCAAAATAAATCTCTCCTCCTTTATGTTGCTGCCTCTCAGATATATAGTCACAGCTGCCAGAAACGTAGCAACCACCTAGCACAGCACTGTCGCCTTCAAGTTCACGACCCCAAAGACATGAAGAACTCTCAATCAGCCACATGTCTCAAGGTTTCCACCACCTCCTACTAATGCCCAGCAAGGGAATGAGGCATTAGCACCTGGACCTTTGAGCGACAGTTTGAATCCAAACTACAGCATCCAAATTTAATTTACCAACCACCTGGCTGAAGCTGGAAGTCAAGACTACCTCGCTGTTCTAGTTTTCTGAAAGGAAAATTTCTGTGATAAAACACTCTGAGGAATGCCAGCTTAGAGAGGGAAGGGTTTATTCAGCTCACATCTCCCAGATCACAGTTCATTGCTGAGGGAGCCCAACATAGGAACTCAGGGCAGGAACCTGGAGGCAGGAGCTGAAGCACAGACCATAGAGGAACGCTGTTTACTGGCTTGCTCCCCTGACCCATGCTCAGCCTGCTTTCTTATACAATGCACATCAACCTGCTCAGTGGTAGCATCACCCACAGTGGGCTGAGCAATTCCACATCACTCAGAAATCAAGAAAATACCCTACAGACATGACCACAGCCCAGTCCAATAGAGGCAATCCCCCAGTTGAGGCTCCCTCAACCCGCTTGTGTCGGGTTGACACTAAAGTTACCCACACACTCACTAAAAGAACTCTGCCTACACAAACTCTCCTTCTACTAGCAAAAAAAAAAAAAAATGATTGCTATTTAAAATATGGATAGAAGAATAAGACAGAAATAAAGAAGCTATGGCCAGGCTGCCTCATAGTTGAAGGTAATAACTTCAAGTCAGCTCCAGGGCTTCCTGTAATACTGCAAACAGCATGGCCTCATTCACATCAAGGGTTAACATCTGGCAGTAATGCTGTGCTTACAAGCACACTTGGGGGAACTTCTGAGTTACCTGAAATCCTGTGTGCCCATCTTGGGACAAGTGAAAATTTGTATTGTTTTTATTAAATGTCCCAGTTTATACCTATAATCCAGGGAGGTCTTTGTAAACTCGGGAGAGAGAGGGGGATGATAGATTTTTTATATATATATATATATATATATATATATATATATATGCTTTTATAATAAATAAAAATCAAAATGACCATCAAATATAAGTGTACTGGGACTTGTAACCCACATGATGGAGTTCAGATTGCATTTTAACAAAATTTATTAGCTGTCAGCTCCATACAGTATACTATACTTAGTGCTTTGGGACTAAACAGATTCAAACATGGCTATTTTATACACTTAACCTGATATATTTCTTAATATACATTTGCATGCATTCATATATCAGAATACCCACCGCTTACCTTCTCAGATCAGATAATTAGCACTTCTGGCAAGTCTATGTATCCTAGTCACTGCCATCAACTAACATCAACAGTCAGTTTAAAGGCCTGTAAGTTACAAAGAAAATTGTTGTCCAGATTTGATGCACTTTGCTGAGAAGCAAAAGAAATGGAGTCACCTTTGAGTCAGAGGCTGCCAGCTTAGTATGATATATAAATTTAAGGTTATTGATTTTAACTTTAGTAACCTGCATTCCCCTAGTAACCCACAATATAAGAACTGACATCTGACAGCCAGAGACAAGGCCAAAGAAACGAAACACTACAACAATCTTATGTTCTTGATTGGAGTGCAAGGGCTACAGCATCTACATGACCTCAAGGGCACGGATACATCAAAACATGTCAGCCCAGTGTCTGATCCTTAACCAAGGTCTCAGAGTCATCAAAAAGAAGCAATCCGTGTCCCATCTCTTCTGGTAATCTCCCCCAACACACCACCACACTCAGGAGTCCCATCTTTGTTTAAAGCTTTGGTTGTTATAAAAAAAAAATCCTTCCCTAAAGAAGATATAAATAATGTCTACCCCCCCACCCCCTTATAAGGTCTCAATGACAAACCAAAGTATGAATCTACCAAGGTTCACCCTGAGGAACCAATGAATTTATCAGGCTTATGTACACAGCATGAGAGAAGGACTATGAACAGGAGTGTGGGGGATCTCAGAGCAGGCGTACTGGAAAGACTCCACTCAATGCAGATGATGGCTTCACCACAGCTTCTTAGATAGACCCCTCTTTCCCTGGTCCACCCCAGCCTATATACTGTAGCTTCTCCTCAAGACCCCAGAGACCACATAGATATAGGCCAGAATTGCATTCAAATGTGTGAGAGGAGTGGCTAGATCCTCAGGTGACGGCCCACTGACCTTTCCCACCCTTCATTCTATGAGGGGGTGTCAGTAGTCCATAGGCCCTATGGATTATGATTCACACTTGCAAGCAAGCATGGCTGCTTTAATGTGGATTCCACTCATTTTGCTCAGAGAACTTCGTTCTAGAACTGTAAAGCTAAAACCATAGAGTATCCATCACAAATCATCATGTGCACCTGTAGAATACCTGGCCAAGATTAAACAACAGGAAGAGTCAGGCACCAGCTTCTGATACCTGAGAACTTTCAGAACTTGATGGACCCCGGGTCATACTTTCCTCTCCAATCTCATATTTTGCAAGTAAAATCTTTTGAGGGGATGTGTCGTTTTGCTCAAGGTCACAGCTCGAGTATGGGTGGAATCGGGAAAAGAAAGTAGAACTCAAAGGTTTTGTATAATATTCTTGCTGTTAATAACGTGTGTTTTTTCTAAGATACTTGAACAGGACTTAACAGAGCTCATAATAAGAACTGTCATTCACTCTATTTCACAATGGGTGTGCCATGTGAGGTTGACTCTGTCTAAGAAGAAGGGGAATAAGGAAATTGGCCAGATTCACTCTTGTAAAGCAAAGCTTTCACTACTGGAAGTGGATATTTTAGGGAACTGCCTCCACATGTTTCAGTTTGAGAAATTTAATGAAGGAAAATTATATCTTACCATCATCAGTGGGAACAAGCTTATCAAAAGAAATGAGAAACAAGCTCATGCACATCTACCTTGTCAGCCTTTCAACCGTTTATTAAAACCCTACTATGTGTGAGAACTCTGCCTATCCTTCAAGTATACTAAGTCCTTAAATCTACATGGCTCAGAGTCTTGAAAGGGTGACCTCAAGTCTTCTCACCATGCCTGTGAAATTTAATAATTGGAAGGCTAACACCAAATCTCATTTATTGCTGCTTTAAATGAAATAGATCACAGTTAATAAAAAGCCTACAAATTAAAGTAACCCAGCCATCCTAACTAGCAATTAAAATGGCTTTCTCTTTTTCTTCTATAAAAGGTGAAACCATATGCTGGAGCAGTTTTTTTTTGTTGTTTTTTTTTTTTTTTTTTTTTTCAAGTACAGATAAATGTAGCATTTTGTGGGCTCAGCAGGAATAATTTTCAGTTCATACCGAAGGATCAGTTTCAGTATCAAAATCTCATTCTCTCAATGTCAGGATCCTTGATACCAATTAGCTGATGACACCTGAGCTCAAGAACTTCCTTGCAACTGCACAAGCACAAGGTGTGTGTTCTCCCCATTGGTCTTCATGCCCAGGGTGGAAAGGGGAAGCTGAGCATTGAGTATCATCAAGGCCATGTTCAGAGGCGACATTCCAGCAAGACTGAGCTCAGCATCACCCACCTTCTCCATATGAGCATTGCTACAGAGTGGAAATGGGGAGCAGACAAGGCAAGAAATTCATGGCCACAGCTAACCTAGAGCAATGCCCATCTTGCTTCACCAGAGGGTTCCTAGAGAATTGAGAAATAAGACAGACTGGGGCCGGGCGTGTGGCTCACGCCTTTAATCTCAGCACTTGGGGAGGCATAGAGCAAGGCAGATCTTTGTGAGTTTCAAGGCCAGCCTGGTCTACAGAGCAAGTTTCCAGGACAGCTTGGGGCTACAGGAGACCCTGTATCGAAGCCGAAAAAAAAAAAAAAAAAACAGACTTTGGGAAGTAAGTGCTTTCCATCTTTAGGGATGGAAAAATAGGGGAGATATATTAATGCAATAGCATTCAATACCTGTGGCCTCAGCTGTTCGAAACACTTTTTCCAGAAGATTTTTTTTTACTTCTTATGTGTATGAGAGTACTGTCTGTATGTAGGTAGGTGCGCCAGTGTCATGCAGTGCTGTGGTGGTCAGAAAAGAGTGTAGGAAACCCCTGGAACTGGAGTTAAAGATGATTCTTAGCTGCCATGTGGGTGCTGGGAATCGAACACAGGTCCTCTGCAAGAGCAGTCAGTGCTCTTAACCACTGAGCCATCTCTCCAACCCTTCTCCAAGATCCTTAACTTGACTCAAAGTCTCCACTTCCCTGGGTGGAAAAAGGAGTAGACATTGTAGGAGGTGCAGAAAATGATGACAGAAGACACAAAGAAAATTTAGAAAAAAAAAAAAACAGATTTAGTGGATAGTGGATAATATATCTTATACAGATCAAATATATTATCTGAGAAAGTGATTGATTGACTGATCATAGAAATAAGCAAATAAATAGATAAGAAATAGAAGATGATAGAGATGATAGATAGATAGATAGATAGATAGATAGTAGATATAGATAGACCAGAGAAGTAAGTAAATAAATAAATAGAAGCTGGATAGGTTGACTGGTTGATAGATACTTGTTTCTAAATGGCAAGAGAGACAGGATAGGTAGGTGTTAGACAGGAAAATGATCAGAAGGAAAAGAGAGGCAGAACAAAACATACTTGTTAGATCTACTCTATGCTAGTCACTGAATTTTCACCTTTCTATGCATCACCTCATGTAATCCATCTGTGATATTAATGGCTGATTTGACCTTTTAGCACATAAACTATCAATACAATGATATTATCAGACTTACAGTTTGAAGCTAGTTTTGTTTCATCACAAAACTCCAAGGTTTTCTCCTACCCAACATTGCTTCTTCTTTGATGTCATGCTAAAACTCGAAAGACTGTTTTATGGAATGCTAGCCACATAGTCTGTTGGTGCATAGTTATAAACTAGGCCATTGAGTCTGCCCAAGCACCTGACAGATTCATTCAACTAAATACCAGTTATAAATCAATAGAGAACAACGTTCCCCAAGCCATCAAGCAAGTAGGATGTCTTTTTTTTTTTTACCTCTGTGTGCTTCCGTCTAAAGCTGTCTCCTACCAGCACAGTTCCCATTCTCCATGGCCCCTGCATGCCCCACTCTTGATATTTTGTTCATACCCATTACACAAAAAATTGTCTAGAATTTTATCAAAACTGTGGATTCTGGATGAGAAGTTCAGAACCTGAAATTTAGCAGTTCTCATGGTCTGGAATAATGATGATGGATCTAGTCCAAAGGCCACTCTTGAGCTAATGAGCTCCACATTCTGCTTTGCTGTTAAAGAATATTGAATTCTGTTAGACATGAGAAGGTATTTAGCATTATCATTGTTCTCTGGACATTAAGAACATTTCATATAAATAATAAAAAGAAATGTGCTCTGGGCACAGGAGGTTTGGGCTAGGGGGTATATTTCCAAGGAGGGGTTTCCGCGAGTCATATAACACCATCCTCACCCCTCTCCAACCCCCCAAGATGCAGTTTTATGTTACTAAGGCAAGAACAGCTCAGTAAAGAACCCACAGCATATTGGTGTAATTTAAATATATATTTACTTCTTCATGATCTTTCACCCATTTAATTTTCTCTGAGAGATTATTCAGGTCACTTTTTAAATGGGTTTCAATGTTTCTAGGGCCGCTGCTCATTATAAAAATGTTCACAGCAGATAGAATCTTGCTTCAGCATAACACTGTTTTCAGGCTGGCTGAAATCCGTATGTGGATATTGTGCCATAAACATTCATTTAGTATTATGTGGAAGGTTGATTGATTAATAAATACATAAACTGGGAAGTCTAATTTAACTCTTAATTCCTTTTTTTTATTTCACAGAGAAGGGAAAATTAATCTAGAAGTGTTGATTGATGGAGGGTTTTAGTCCCGTCTAGACAGCCATGGAAAATGACCATGAACCTGGGGCTTTGCAAACCGCATCATTT
Organism: Rhizomys pruinosus; assembly: GCA_009823505.1. NCBI lineage: Eukaryota > Metazoa > Chordata > Mammalia > Rodentia > Spalacidae > Rhizomys > Rhizomys pruinosus. The sequence continues at coordinate 610,111 of VZQC01003371.1, forward strand.
GCAAAATAAACCTGATCAAGAAATTTCATCATACAGTGATTGATGGTCAGAAAGCAAGGGCTTCAAGAATCATGGACAAGAAGAATATGCCATCAACCAAGCAAGCCACTTACCATGCAGCATGGATAGTGAAGAAAGAATTAGTAAATATTTTCAGCTTGGAGGTGGATGAAAATGAAAGAAAATACACTTGAAATTTTAAAAATTAATGAGCATTATAGCACTTCAGTAGAGTAGCAAATTAGAATCAGTATATTGCATTCTTGAGAACGCAGAGAATATAAAGGTGTTTTAGCTGTTGTGGGACCACACAGAAATTGTATGATGAAAAGGACCAGCTTAGACTCCTACTATGATTAAAAGGCCACTTTTACAGCCAAATGTTCTATATCCAGACTTGTGTGGTGTTAATTGTTTTTTTCTAAAAACAAGGTACACATACTCATTCTTGTCTTTTTGAAGAGTAGCAATTAAGCTGAGCAAGGCAATTTCAGATAAATTAGACCTGCATCTCCTTCCTGTGATTCTGTTTCTCCTTTCCTGCTCATAGGTACACAAGGACAACCAAGGTCAAGTTCTAAGCCATAAGCCACAGAAAGCCTGAATCAGAACTGTCCGTTCCATATTGTCTGTGTCTGTAGAAGAGAAGCATAGGAGGGCGAAAGGAAGGCAACATTTGGGGACCTTGTGAAGGAATTATTCAGTACTCCTCTTCTGTTTGCATGTGTATATATACATGTGTGTGCAGATGTGTGTTTGTATGGGAGTACATATGTGGGGGGGGGATATCATGTGTTCATATGGAGAACAGAGGTCAACCTCTGGTGCCATCCACCTTTTTACTGAGAGGGTCTCTCCCTGCTCTTGTGCTCACCAATTTTGCCACACTATCTGCTCAGTGGGCTCCAGGACTTTGCCAGGCCACACCTCCCCGGAGCTGGGGTCGCAGCACACACTAACACATCTGGCTTTTTTACATGGGTTCTAGGCATTGAGCTCAGGACCTCATGCTGCCAAGACCAGCACTTTCCAACTGAACTACTTCCCCAACTCCTCCTCCACCCTTTATTAACCCAATTTACCAGTTGAGATTGAGGCCGGTAAGGAGATTAGCTAATGCTGCAATGGCTTTCAAGTGTCAGAACTCCATTTGTGCAGAAGCCCGTGTAAGTATGGCTGGTCTGTGGCATGCAAGGATGACCTGTAGGCCTTGTTCAAACAGATCACTGCACCTTAACACTCAGAGCTTCTGATTCGGTAGTTGCATTAGCTTCCTACTGCTGCTAAAAAGTAATTACCACAAATTTAGAAGCTTGAGATGACACACATTCTTGATCTGAATTATCTGTTGGCCATTAAGTTTTTGCTCCACTGAGACCTTGGCTTCGAGTCTCAGACCACTGAAATTGAAGCATGACAGGGTGTGTTTATTCTAGGGGATCTGAGAAAGAACATGATCACATGCTCAATTAGATTGTTGCTCAAATTCAGTAGCCTGTGTTCCCTATGATTGTAAAACTGGGCTCTGCTTGTTCACTGGCTAGACTAGTTAATGGCTAGGCAGTGTTTCTAGAGGGTGTCTACATTGCTTCTCCTCTTTTCCATGTAACACCCATAGAAAGGTGGGCCTCTCTCACAGTTTGAATCCCTCCCACTTTTCCTTTAGTCGCATCTCTCGGACTCTAGGCAGGGGATGCTCAAACCTTTAAGGATTTACTATGGTTGGATTAGCCCTGCAGATAATCAGGAATAAATAATCTTACTATCTTAAAAATCCATAAACATTATCTACACCGTTCCCTCTGCACACAATATGTTCACGGGATTTGGAAACTGGGGCATGTACATCTTTGAAGGGCCAATTTCCCTGTTGTAGCCAGCCTGGCCTGAGTCCCTGGGATTTGAGCTTTGTAGGTGATGTCCATGTGGCTGATCCAAGGGAGACTGCCTGCTCGCTCAACATCCTTCAAGTATAGGAAGGGGCGCCAGGTAAAGCTTGTCAGAAATGAGGAATCTCATGCCTCATCCCAGATATGCTGAAATAAGAGGATTTAGTTTAGCAGGATCAACAGGTAACATACGTATATTAAAGTTTGAAAAGCATTGCCCTACAGTGGGTTAAAAACAGGTAGAAAACATCAGGTATTTTGCGCACACTCGGAACCTCCAGGAAAGACACAGTTCCACATTTGTCTAGACCGTAAGCTTTATTTTCCCTGGCAAGAAGTGAAGAGAAATATCTACAAAGATGTTCTTATTAAAAAACATGTTGGCGCTGGGCACAGTGGCACATGCCTTTAATCCCAGTACTCGGGAGGCAGAGGCAGGCGGATCTTTGTGAGTTCAAGGCCAGCCTGGTCTATATAGTGAGTTCCAGGACAGCTGGAGCTACAGGGAGACACTGTCTCAAAAAAACAAAAAAACAAAAAAAAAAAAAGGAAAGAAAAGAAAAGAAAACCCAAGTTGCCACTGGCATATGCTTTTAATCCCAACACTTGAGAGGCAGGTGCAGGCAGATCTTTGTGAGTTCAAGGCCAGCCTGGTCTATATAGTGAGTTCCAGGACAGCTGGAGCTACAGGGAGACACTGTCTCAAAAAAACAAAAAAACAAAAAAAAAAAAAGGAAAGAAAAGAAAAGAAAACCCAAGTTGCCACTGGCATATGCTTTTAATCCCAACACTTGAGAGGCAGGTGCAGGCAGATCTTTGTGAGTTCAAGGCCAGTCTGTTCTACATAAGGAGTTCCAGGACAGGTAGAGCTACAGGGAGACCCTGTCTCAAAAAACAAACAAACAAAGTTCTGTCTTCTTTCTATCCTTTAATTTGCCCACCTCTACTCCCCCAATTTTGATGCAAAAAGGAATATTGTGTCCCTGTGAACTCATCCCCGGAGGTGTTTGGCAATTTTAAATAAATACAAGATGGATTTTATTATTGACTGGGCTACCTTGAGGAAGCATCCCTCCTTGGTAATGTCCAGCTTCAATGCGGGACAGATTAGATTACGAATGCCAATCTGATGGGCTCTAGAAAGCTCTGAAGTGTTGACTGTCATCCTTGACCAGAGACAGAGGGAGGACTGGAGAAAGAGGGAGGATCAGAGACAGAGGGAGGATCAGAGAGAGACAGAGGGAGGACCAAAGACAGAGAGAGGACCAGAGACAGAGGGAGGACCAGAGACAGAGAGAGGATCAGAGAGAGACAGAGGGAGGACCAGAGACAGAGGGAGGACCAGAGACAGAGGGAGGACCAGAGACAGAGGGAGGACCAGAGACAGAGGGAGGACCACAGACAGAGGGAGGACCACAGACAGAGGGAGGACCATCGGGTGCTGTGCATCCATGTCATAATTAATAAATTTTCCTCAGTCCTGGGAAGAAACAGAAAATCCAAGGGTCCCAGAGGAGGATAAAGTATCATTAACCTGTTTATTGGGGATGTTGCTGATTTTCTAAGCTATACTCCTGGAAAGTGACCACAGTTAATAAAGATTGAAGAAGATTGCCAAGTGATACAGACCCGGTAACTGAATAACGGCTCATTTCTATCTCCACCCTAGAATTCCTAAGTGGAATTCTTGCAACCTAATAGCCATTAGACATCCAGAGAAATGTAGGATACATTTCAGGAAGTAAACATCAACTGAAAATTAATTCACCTAAACTCTCCAGCTTTTTATTAACCTGAAGTGAGATAAGGAGGAAAAAAAATGAAAACATAAGGAAGATTGAGAGTAATAAGAAGAACATAAAAAGTAAAGTACAGTAGGCAGGGGGAGCTAAATCAGTAAAGCACCTGCACCACATGAATCAGGACCTGAACGCGAGCCCCCAGAACATGTGTAGAGATGCTGGGTGTGCTGGTGTGCACCGGAAACCCAGCACTGGGGGGACGGAGAATGGCAGATCCTTGGGGCTCACCGGCCAAACAGTCCAGCCTAACTGGTGACCTCTAGGGGGACTGCATTCATGAGAATGACCCCTGAGGTTGTCGTCTGGCCTTCCCACTATGCACATTCATATGCATATATATCCCACACACACATGCACTCTCACACATATGAATAAACACACACACACATACACACACACACACACACACACACACATACACATGCAGAAAGAGTACAGTAAGGTGCTATTAAATTAACTAGAGTGGTAAAAGACAAAACAGTAAGACTATTCTCCCTCTCTCTTCACATACACACACACACTTACACACTCATATTCTCTCTCTCACACACACTCATATTCTCTCTCTCTCTCTCTCACACACACACACACAGTCATACTCATTCTGCTGTTTCTTTTTTTTTAGTCCAAAGAACTTCTACCAGGTGTTAAAAGAAGCATGTAAATCATCTCCCAGAACATGGTCTCACCTCTTCCAACCGTTCTTTGATTAAATAAAGAGACATTAGAACCATTTCCAATCCTTCAAGTCATCACTAGATGCTCATTACTAAAACATGCGTATCGATAGAGGATGTCAGCAACCCAGAAAAGTTTTATGAGGCACCTGAAAATACAGACAAATTACACTAGCGGAGCTGATAAGGCAGCAGGCCAGACAGGAGAGCAAAGCAGAAAGAATGAAGCCGCCCACGACACCTGCAGACAGAAACAACTCCCGCAGCTACTGTGAGTTCATGAGTCTGATGACCATGTCATGTCCAGAAGACCAGCCATGGTTACCTGTGGGAGACGTGAACAAGATCGAGCCAGCTAAAATGTCCATGCAGACAGGGAGAATGAGCTCCAGGCACTTGCTGAGGAGCTACTGCCAGTTGATAGTTGCTGGGGAGAGAGAATCATTCTTTTTGGAGGATGTGGATATTGGTCAGTGTGCTGGATAGCCTTAGTGTCAACTTGACACATTTGGGTTGAGGGAGTGTCCATTGAGGGAATTGCCTCCATTGGACTGGCCTATGCCACATCTGTTGGGTATTTTCTTGGTTGTTAGGTGATGTGAGAGGCCCAGCCCACTGTGGGTGGTGCCAACCCTGGGCAGGTGGTCCTGTATTGTATAAGAAAGCAGGCTGAATATGAGCCAGGGAACCAAGTCAGTAAGCAGCATTCCTCCGTGGCCTGTGCTTCAGCTCCTGCCTCCAGGTTCCTGCCCTGAGTTCCTGCCTTGGGCTCCCTCAGTGATGAACTATGACCCAGGAGATGTAAGCCAAATAAACCCTTTCCTCCCCAAGTTGGTTTTGGTCAGTGTTTTGTCACAATAATTGAAAGGAAACTAGAACAATCAGTTCCCTACACTCAGGTGGATGTCTGCACACCCAGGCACACTAAATGCATTATCAAAAAAAGAAAAAGATATGAGGTTAAGAGAGGGATATGCTAGGGAAATTTAGGGAGGCTCCAGGGGTTGTATTTCACTGTATTCCTGTATGAAGTTCTCGATAAAGAAAAATTTTTAAATAGTAGCCATTCCTATTTGCCTGATCAATGCAATGCCATCCCCTCTACTCCATTTATTAAAGCTACTTACTTCAAGGAGTATTTGTAAAACAAACAACAACAACAACAACAACAAAAATCACTGTTTGTTGAAATTTGAAGTGTTTATTTTCTAAAATCACCTGTCAAAAGAAGGTAATTCACTTTCAACCCTTTATTGGCATGCAGTGTTCTTTTCAATCAATGTTTATTGAAGGTAAACGGAAAATGCTAAAGAGGCCAGATCAAAGGTGAATCTCTCTGGCATCACTAGGGCAATGCAAAATGACCTTGCTGCTGACAGTCAACCCAGGCAGGGTAGCCAGTGGGTGGCATGCAGCCAATCAGCTGCACCTACCTTTTTTCCCTATAACTTGGCTCTGAGAAACATTCTAGTCAATTTTGATGAAGTATGAAACAGATTTTCTAGAAAACCTAGGAACTGCTATTTGCATTTGTTTAGGATTTTTAACATTCAAATGCTGCTACTGTTTAAGCCTCTTCGGGAATTCACACACTTGCCTCCCGGTTCATTGCCGCAAAGAAATGTCCTGTCTGCATCTAAGCCCTATTATGAAAAGTGTTTTCTATTTCTTGTCAGGACTCCGCTTTCAGTCAATGCATTTCCTCCCTCTTTCCTTCCCAACCAACTCAAACCAGAATCTTTCAGTGAGATAGTGCACACTAGATGTTAGGTTGTCAGCAGACCCCTAAAATGGCTGCACAGCTCCCAATGTTCTAGAATGAGCTTAGCCCAGACAAGTTCCTCTGCTTGAAGACCAAACAACCAAGGGCTAAATCACCCACCCCACACTGTAGAAAGCTACTTAAGCCTCTAAAGCTACTCAAGCCTCTAAAACCTGTCTGACTTCTTCGCCTGCTGGCTGCTGCCTCTCTGACCCTGTCCCCAGTAAACTGCTCTTCTCCACAGAGTGATCTTGGTCGGTGGTCTTCACTGCACACTGTCATACAGTAGACATCTGCAAGGATGAAGGTAAGAGAAAACCTAAATGAGAAACTAAAAGAGAAATGGCCTAAATCAGCTTCTAGAGCCTAAGGAAGGTATGAATGCTCACATGGGGGGTGGGGGGGGTGAATGCAAATGTGAGACTGGATGTGGGGAGGGGCTAAGGGATCATATGATTGACAGGTGGAATGCATTCATAAACTAAGGGTCAGTGAGAGCAAGTTTCTCTACAAGACAGCTACAAATACACAAAAGGAGAGAACTAAATAAACCCAAAAATGTTGGGTTGGAACTGACTTACTCTCCTTATAGATGCAAATGCATATATCTGTCAATGCCTTTTTCTCTACTCTGTTCATATATGTGTGTGCGCATACAGGTACATTCTCCAGTTCTATGCACCCAGAAATTCTCAGGGAGTAAACTCCCAGTAGAGCACACTCAGTACTCAGTGACTCAGCTTCAGCCTCTAAATACCATTTCCACTAAAAGGACCCAGGTTGATTCTAGGACAGAGGCCAGAAATTTTCCACAGCAATGAAGTTCTCAAAGAATGATGATATCATGTGAAAAGGACACAAGCTAAATGAATTCTTACCAGCCCAGTCAAGGACAATTTGGGCATTAAAATAAATAATGATAATTGATTATAATCCATCAAATAAAATGGAAACCTCATGAGTTCATATTAATAAAAATGAAAAATCAAAATTTTCCTAAGGAATAGAATGCCTAGAGTATTTCAAAATCCCTCCCAGAAAATACGAAGGACAAAATAATTACCATGGACAAGGCTGGCAACATTAATCAACTGACCAATGTGCACATTACCAGTAATGGAAGAAATATTAATCACTTGCCACCTGCCGAGATGCCAGGACACTGACCTGCGATCCTCCAAGAATCAAGATTATAAAGTTCAGAGACCTAACGAACAGATGGTAGGAAAATGTCAGTGGTGATTCCTTGACTGATGGCCGTGTTTGGAAAAGATGGGTATCAAAGGATTTGGGCAGTAGGGGGTAAAGCGAGGAGGGGTGTTCTCTGTACTCTCCTAGTGAGTCTTCTATCCGTTTAGAGTTATTTATGTTAAAATAAATAAAATTGTGTGAATGACAGGAAAATCGATCCCTTACATCTTCCTACTTCTCCCTGCTAGTGATTTCCTTCACTCCCTAGTAAGAAAAGTCTGAAATTCTCCCATGACGATGGCTTTCCTCAGTGGTGATTTGTTACTATATGGCAAAGTACCCCAAACACGGTGACTTAAACAAGAGTCATCCATTTAGGTCAGGGTATGATGGATCAGAAATTCTTTTTTCTTTTTCTTTTATTGACTGAGAATTTCATACTTGAATATAATGTTTTCATGAAGCCTACCCCTTTCCCTGCCCTTTAATGCTTTCCCAATCCCCACCACCACTATTTCCTCTCAATTTCATATGTTCTCTCTTTTTCCAGAACCCACAGAGTTCACTTAGTGTTGCCAGACTGTGACTGGATGGAGGACCATGTGCTAACGCATGGATAGGTAGCCTCTCAAGGGTCACAGCCTGAAAGAAAACTGACTCTCTCTCAGCAGCTATCTACTGAAAATGACTCCTGCACTAGGGGTCAACGTTCATGAAAAGCCCAACCCTCCCTCTGCGCTGGGATTTTTTTCAGGCTTGATCTGGTGCACGCAGTTACAGCTGCTGTTGGTTCTTTTGTGTGATGGGTCAGAAATTTTTGATGGCATCAGCTAGGTGATTCTTCTAGTAGACTGGGGCCAGGCTTACCCAGGGGTCTGCAGTCAACCTCCAGCCTCGCTGGGGGTTAGCTGGCTATCTGCTGGGATTGCAAAGGCAAGGGGCCATGCATCATCTATGATCATGTAGACCACCTGGCCATCCAGGCTTAACTCATTCCTATGGCAGCTCAGAGATAAAATAACACAGGAACCATGAACCTAATGCACATGGTTTAAATCTTTGCAAGCCCCAACTTTCAACTGTTGCAGAAAGGAGCATAGTTTGCCAAACTGCTCCAAAAGACTCTGGATCTCAGTGTTCATCACTTCATGGATCAGAGGTTATTCAGCCAACAGCCGGCCCTGGTGGAATTTGTGGGGAGTCCTCTGCAGCCTCTGGTCTGGCTGGTTACGGGTCAACTCGGGCCCTCTGGTGTCCCCCTTCCCCTTAGGTATTTATTTATTTATTTATTTATTTATTTATTTATTTATTTATTTATACAGGGTCCTCCATGCATACACACAACACAGACCCTTGCTGTCTCTATTCCTTACTTTTTCCTCTTTCCTTTTTGTGACCATAAAACTCCTGAATATTTTTTTCAAACTCTATCCAGATAGGCATGGCCAGAAATTTGCCTATGTACAATTTGGCATTTGGGACCTTCGGTGACATCCTGCTTATTCCATTCTTCTGCCCCTTCTCCTGGCAAGAAATTTGAAGATGGATTCAGAAAGTGGCAAAGAACATTACCTTGTATCTAAAGACTTTTCCAAACGCCTATGCCATCTGCACTCACCAGTTGCCATAAACAAGACAAAGGTATGCACTTTCCAGAGAAGCAGGACTCAAGGGCCGTCCAAAGACAATCATCTCAAGTGTTCAGGTACCTGCATAGCCCAGAAAAGAATGCCCAGGTCAGCAACTAGCAGTTTAGTCTTGCGAGACAGTTCCTCAAGGTGCTTCTTGGTTTTGCACATCTTCTGAGCAGAAGCAGGCACACCCCTCTTCTCTTTTCTACAATGTTTGAACAGTTAGAAGTGGTCACTGGTGGCTTTTGGAACAGAGAGCAGAGATGCCTGCTGTCCAATATCATGAACTTACTTAAGGTCTCCCTACTGAGCCAAATTTAGGCAGGTTTGCTTACAGTACAATCTCTATAAAGACAGGTTTCCTGAACTCAGAGTCCCCTCATCCTCATGTGCAGTGTTGAGGACATGCAGATCCCCCCCACCATGGAATCTGAGATGAAGGGAACTGGCAGGAGGGTGAAGCCCATACTGCTTCCTGTGTACAAGGTAATAAAGATCTTTGCCTCTTACCCAAGAGTACATATCCTTTATCAGTATCCAGGACCCTATGATAGGCTAACATGTTGACTTGAATTCAGGGTAAGGTCTCAGAACCTTCACAATTCTAGAAATATCCTTGGGATCAGAAAACTATTACATGGGTCCTAACACACACTTGAGCTAAGACATGAAGACTTCGGAGGAAGAGACTAGAAAACAAAGAGGAAAGGCCAGGAACCTGGCTCCATTCGTAAAATGCTTTTCTTGCAAGTAGTAAGACCTGAATTCAGCCCCCCAGAACCCACATAAAAAGCAAGGCTTGGAATCCACCTGCACACTGGGGAGGCAGAAACAGGCACATCCTGGGGCTCCTTGGCTACCAGCCTAGCCCACTCCATCAGCACCAAGCCAATGAGAGACTCTGTTTCACAAAAAAAAGCAAGGTGGATGGTTTGGGTTTCATTTTATTTTGTAGTCATGAAACTAATTCGATGAGTTCAACCTGATCTAAGGGTCTATTCTGAGTTAAAATTTTAACAGTAGTCACTATAGTCTTGAATCACGGGTAATGCCGTGCTTCCCTGATGGGTGTCTGAGAAAAAAAAAAATATGCCATTTTCTTTGTAGACTACTGGTAATCAGTTTCCCCAGAGAGACTGACTTTCCTGAATGATTAAGTTAGTTTGTTAACTTAAAGAAAGGTTCAATACCTTTTTTCTCAACCAAAGCCCTTCTGGATACTTTAATACTTGAATAAATATTTTGAATCACCAAATCGAGAGACTGAGCATCCAGCATAGCTGAGCTAATCTGATCGGATATCCTCTGTTTGGGGAACCCTGATTAGCATTTCCCAGCATACTTGTTCTGCTCCTCCTGGTATGAGTAATGTTTGTCTAATCCATTTAAAAATCACTACAGCATTATAAGCAAACAAATGAAATAATAATTGAATCAAATTAATCTTTAGCTGAATTTGCTTTGAAAATATGTCTATGAGGTTAAGATTCCATTGTGCTAGACCTTCAAACCTAGAGAAATTGAAATACTACAGACATCTGGATACATCTGTTCTCTGTCTCAATGACCTGCAGGATAATAAATCATTCTATAATTGTACAAGAATATGTAAGTCACATACCTAGTGTTTAAAAATAAACTCTTATAGGATCAGTGTACATAATATTGAAAATGTATATACATTCTATACAGTAGAAGAGACACTTTGAGTATGACTTACACATTTCAAAAACATATTTATGAACGAATTCACTTAAAAAGTTTTTTTTTACTCTAAGTCAACCAGAGTAGAGCAGATATGTCATTTCAAAGTAGAATACATATTACACATAATACTATGTATATATATATATATATATGCATATATATCACCTATATGTATTTTCAAAACAACTATGCAAATTCTTATAACTTGCCAAATAAGACAGAGTCGATAGTCTTTTGGCTGTTGGCTATTTTGTAGATGAAACAAGTTTTAATTTTTGTTATAAACACATACTTAATAAAAAAATTAGCAGGTACAGAGACTGGAAAGATGACTCAGTAGTTATGAGCACTGGTTGCCCCTGCAAAGGACCCAAGTTTTGTTCCCAGCACCAACAGGACAATGAATAGACATTTGTAACTCCAGTTCCAAGGAATCCAAAACCTTCTTTTGACCTCCACAAGCATTGCATGACATGGATGCACTTACATGCAGGCTAAACACTCATACACATAAAATAAAAATATGGATAAAAATAACAATAAAGATACATTTAGTATTTACAGCTGCTTCTGTAACTGGCAACAAAATAACTAAAAACTAAAATCCACATATGGAAGAATTAAGTTGGGCACTTATATAAAAATCACTTCAAGGAAAAAAATTTTTTAAAAATCATTTCAAAATGGATAGAATTAAATATGTCCTAAAATTGTAAAAGTGTTAGATGAAAACTCCAGGATACTGGATGAAACAAGGATTTCTTTTTTGGACCTGGAAAGAACAGGCAACAATAGAAGAAGTAGAGAAATGATGTTTCATCAAAATAAAAAGCACCTGCATAGCAAAGAGAAAACTATTCAGAAATTAATAGATAATAAACACAGTGGAGAGATAACACACAGATTGAGAGAAAATATTTGGAAAGCATACATCTAACAAAGAACTACTATGCCAAATGTGTAAGGAACTTACACAACTCAATAACACAATAACAACCTGAGTCCAACACACATTTCTCAAAAGAAAACATATAGATAGTAAACATATATGAAAAATTACCAACATAAGAGCTATTAAAATGTAAATTAAAATAACACTTCATGTCCATTAGAACAGCTATTATAAGATGAAGCATCACAAGTACCAGTAAGGATGGGAAGAAGAGAGGGACATTGGTTTTTCTTTAAGGGTGTGGCCCCTGGTAGGTTAACTGCACTTCAGGTGATGGACTCACACCAAGAGTATATGGGTAGCACACACTAGACTGGGTAGATTTAAAACTGAGGGGGGCTGGAGAGATGGCTCAGCAGTTAATCCAACTAAACACTGTTGGTTGGATTGTTAAGTAGGACAACTACTCTAGAAAATACTATAGAAGTTCCTTTAAAAATTAGAAGTAGAAGAGTGAGTTACCTCTTTTGGAGTTGTTGGTCAGTAAAGTCCAATAGATCCCCCCCAAAACATACAGACTACTGTTGTTGCTCTCACTCAACCTCAAGAACTTAAGGTGTTGCTGAAAAGACCATATACCAGAGTCATAGAAAATGAAGAAATCAAGCTGTTACTGACCTGGAAGCCTTATCCCTACTGACTAGCTTTCATAGTGCTGGAGGAGAAAAGTAATCATCAATCTTACCCAGCTGTGAACCCTGTGAGCTAGCTACAACCATAACCAGCCTAGCAAGATACGTCCACTCATGCAATAGTGGCATCACTGTTATGGGAGTAACCAACCACTCTATGATTAGATTTAAGGCCCACTCCACAAGATGGGACCCATACATGACATCATTACTGGGACCAAGAACCCATGATGAGATGGGTCATAGGCCCTAAAGGAGAGTCTGTTACTATTATTCTGCTAAATGCACATAGTATAAACTAACTCCCAATGAATTATTGTTACACTCATAGATTAGTACATGTCTCAGTGTCCATCAGAAAAGATTCTTTCTACAGTATATGGTGAGTAACAGAGTCCCACAACTGGCTAAGGTGCAGAGAATAAAATATTCCAGAATACTCAGCCCTAAATGGGGCATCCATATCACATGATATTCCTTCCTCCCAAGTCTCAAGGATCACTGCAGAAGAGGCAGACAGAAAGATTGTAAGAGCCAGAGATTGTGGATGACTACAAGGAAACAGTGTTTTCTAGACAGCAGGGCAGTTGCACATATGAACACACAGCAGTTCTGTCAACATGCACAAGACCTGCACAACCTCAACCCAGAAAATATCCCAGCATTGAGGAGAAAGGTAGACAGGAAGTCTCATCTCTAGCTGAGGAGCTATAGACAACTGATGGCTGCTGAGAGAGGGACATTGGTTTTTCTTTAAGGGTGTGGCCCCTGGTAGGTTAACTGCACTTCAGGGGATGGACTCACACCAAGAGTATATGGGTAGCACAGACTAGACTGGATAGATTTAAAACTGGGGGGGGGGGCTGGAGAGATGTCTCAGTGGTTAAAAGAACTGGCTGCTCTTGCTGAGGACTTGGGTTCGAATCCTGGCACCCATATGGCACCTAACAACCATCTGTAATTCCAGTTCCAGGGAATTTGATGCTTTCTTCTGACTTCCATGAGTATTGCATGGCACAGGTGTACTTACATACATGCAGGTAATACACTCATACATATAAAATAAAAAATAAATAAAATATAAAAACAAGAAAAATGAGGACACAAAGCTGAGTGGATAAAGAAGGGCTATATCAGGAGGTGGGGTGGGGTGGGGCAGGAACCTGGAGGCAGGAGCTGAACCACAAACCAAGAAGGAATGCCGCTTACTGGTTTGTTCATCTGGCCTGTGCTCAGCCTGCTTTCATTTTTTTTAACTTTTTTTATTTATTTTATTTTCTGTGTATTAGTGCTTGTCCTTCATGTAGGTAAGTGGATCCATTTTGTGCAATGCCCACAGAAGCCAGAAAAGGCTACTGGATCCCCCTGGCTCTGAACTGGGTCCTCTGTAAAAGCAGCCAGTGCTCTTAACCAGTGAGTCATCTCTCCATCCCTAACAGTCTACTTCCTTTTTTAAAAAATTGTTTTTATTATTTTTATTTTACACGTATGAGTGTTTCAACTTCGTGTAAGTGCACCATGTACTTGCAATGAGTGTTTCAACTGCATGTATGTAAGTGCACCATGTACTTGCAATGCCCTGCAGAGGCCAGAAGAGAATGTGAAATCCCCCTGGAACTGGATTTATAGATGGTTGGTAGCCACCATATGGGTGCTAGGAATCGAATTCGGGTCCTCTGGAAGAGGAGGAACTATTCTTAACCAATGAACCATCTCTCCAGCCCCAGTCTACTTTCTAGGGTTGGCACTACCCACAGTGGGCTGAAGCCTCCCACATGATTCAACAATCAAGAAAATGGCTCACACCCCCACGGGCCAATCCCGTAGAGGAAATTTCTCAGTTGAGGTTTCCCTTTTCATAGGTATGTCAAATTCACAACTGAAGCTACCTGGCACAGTCACAATGGAACCTAAGACAGTTGTTTTTACTGAAGATGAGCATAGAATGTTGAGTGCCAGAGGCTGAGAGAGAGGAGGGAGGACAAATGGGAGGGCTAACTGAGCACTGAGTAAGCCTTAGACACAGAAAGACCTTCCGGTTGACTGCTGCATCTCAGGATGGTTATACACAACAGCAATGTGCCGGTCATTTCTAGAAACTACAGGGAAAACTTTTGAAAACTTCACCAAAGAAAACAATAAACATTTGAGAAGATAGATATGTTTACTTCGATTTAAAAGTTATACAGTGTGTGCACATGTGAAAACATTACATAGGACCCCACTGATTTGTGCTATTTTCATGTTTCTATAAATAGTTAAAAATACATTTCAAAGCCAAATAAATCATTTAATCTTAAGAGTTGTAAAAATATAAATATCATTTCCTTATCATTGGAAGAAAAGCTAATATTTCATACATCATAAAGATGTAACCCTCCCCTATGTCCATCTGTTGAATGGTAGGGACACTATAGTAGCTTCCAGTTACTTTGAGAAAAGGTATTATAATCCATTACTAAACTAAATTCAGCAGTTTGAGGGGGTCTTTTTTGAGACAGAGTCTCCTTGTAGCACCAGCTGGCCTGGAACTCACTATGTACACCAGGCTGGCCTTGATCTCCCAGAACTGTCTGCCTCCGCCTCCCTAGTGCTGAGTTTAAAGCATGGGCCACCACACCCAGCCAAAATTCACTATTTAATTGCTCACTTCTAACACCATTATCATAAAGAAGATATTCAATCAGTATTTATTGAATCAACAAATGAATTTTAAGTACATGAGCTGATTTCTACGAAATTTTCTGCTACAAATCTAGTTAGTTCAGATGGATTTTTTTAAAGTTCATTTCATAAACAGAAAGGATTAAATGATGGTTTATTGGAAGCAAGTACTAAATTACTATAATCCTAAGGATTATATTGATAATAGAGAGAAGACAGTAAAGCAGAGATAATGCTGGTGACAGAGATGCTTGCATTTGAATTAAAAAGCCAGCCAGTCTCTCTTACTAAAGTCCATTAGGAATTTGCAATATTCGAGTTTAGTTTCTTACATAAAGTAACACTTATTTCATGTAATTCTTTGGATTCTGATAAAAAATAATATTGTTTTATTTCAAATGTTATGCTGGTAAGAAATTTATGCTGCAATCAATAGACTTTAAAGCATATGGGCAAACTTAAACTTCTCCCCCTTTCTCAAAATGGCTGCCTCCTTATGTTCCTGAACTTTGCTAGGTTTTCTGTCACTGTCACCAAAATGGTCCTCCACTACAGACTCCTTGTCTCCATCCACTCTGCACGTGTGAGGAACCACTACCATACCCAGCTCTAAGTTATTTGTGCATGAATTTTCATGATGAAAACAAAAATATGAAGTGATTCCAACCTAAGGAATTTATTGCTCAGGTTGCTGTCAAGACACTTGGCACCAGCACATGTAAAGGTATAGATTCCATGAACACACACACACACACACACACACACACACACACACACACACAGACACTTTTTCAAGTAAACTCTCCCTTCCAGGGCTCCTACTTGCACCTCATATAAACAAAGCACAGATTCTTTAATTGTCAATAATTTTAGAACAGGAACAGCTCAGTTCCTCTAAGTTTCCCCCCATCTTAAAAAAAATAAATGACCATTAGAGGAATGAGTTCCACTAATCAGCCCTTCCTGTCTCTCCTGTCTTCACAGAGGCCCTCTAGACACAAAGCACTGGTTTTCTCACAGATGCACCACAAACTGTTTCCAGTCCCCTGAGAACCAGATGAAGCTGGGTGTAGACAGATCTAAGTCACTTCTAGACTTGTTCTTTGAAAAACTCCCCCACTTCCTCCCCCTCTCTCCTCCTTTTGTGGTATATGTTGAAACCTGTAGAAGGATGACTGCATTCCAGAACAGAGGACTCAAGTGTCGTCCTGCAGCAGGATCTTACTCTAACCCTCTTGCTCCAAAGCACAGTAAGGAAACACGGGATTCTATTCTGTCACCAAGATTTAAGGGCTTATTTGTTGCAGTGACATAAACTACCTGGTTCTCCCAATGCAGTCTGAAATTAATGACATTTCTCGAACATCAGGAATGAAGGTTTCAAAAATGGATTCCTGCTGCACCTGGCTAAAGAGAGGAGTATGTACTCGGATCACCATCAGATCTTGTAAGCTTCCTGATTTCTTCTCCCTTCCCTCCCCACAATGTGCCCACAGTCCCCTGACATGGGCACTTCCTCACTTCAGCCCACAGCTTTGCCCATGAACAGGTTCCCCCCTCCTCCACCAGCATTGACACCACCCATCGCATCCACCCCGACATGAAGCCTTTGCAGTGTCCCGAACAGAGTGATTCCTCCCTCCCGGATTCTCATAGAGAACCTGGTCCCACACTTGCTTCTTATAGCTTCATAGACATGTGTGTATTCTCTCCCCCTTTAAGCCAAAACTTTCTATTAGAATTTATTATTCTTATTCTTTATACAATTCACACTATACAACCCTATACCTTACATATGAGGTGTTCAATAAATGCTTGAATTCAGTTAAATCCACATTTTTAAACCCTTTAAAACTTTTATGTATTTTCTACTTCTGCTAATTATTTGACTTGATTCTGACCCATGACATAACATACATGGTATTGTGCCTTCTCGGTATGTGCATGTCTCTGTGTGTAAGTGTCTATGTTGCTGGTGGTTGAACCAGGGCCTCTTGCACACTAGGTGAGCACTCTACCACTGAGCTATACTGCCTGCCCATGCCTTTGGTTTAGAAAGTGCTACTTTGGTGGCATTTCAAAGACTAAAAAATGACAAAGAAACTGCAGGCAGTATTGGATTTCATACTGCCTTGCATGTAAGTCACTCAAGAACTAGTTGGATGAATAAATATGGTGGTTCAAGTGTTTAATCTATCATTAGTGCGACATGAACTTACAGCAAATGTCAATGAAAGTCATTTGTAATAATAATTCAGAAGAATAACATATGCAAAGGATCTCCTCAACATGGGTCCACTTTGATCTTCTTTTTAAATACAGGACATTAGTTCTGATCTTTAAAGCACTTTGAAATCCTCTGATCTTCTCTAATGAGCTATTTGATTATATAAGGCCTGGCTGATGTTTTAGAAACATCAGCCAGAGTTGGATTTAGGGAATTTGAATGGTAGAGCAGATTATTAAGAAGCACTTGTTATTTAACTTTTGTTACCGCAAACTAATTTACTTCAGCAATTTTTATCTACTAAAAAAAGTACACAAATTAGACTATGCCTTTAACAAAACTTCTTCTAAATAAACTTTAGATGCAATTAGAATTATGATACTTATTATGAAGGGCTGGGCCTCCTTCCATTTGGCACTAGTGACAAAGGTTAAAAATGTCCTTCTATAAAATACCACATAATTAAGCCAAGCAATTTTGTAATTACCCACTACACAACTGGATACCTTCCAAGTGTCATTTTAATCTATATATGATCTACTTGTGCAAAAAAAAGATAAGTCCAAAGGATAAAAGAATACATTTTTTTCTTTGGCAAAATTCAGTTTTGTTCTCATTTCTCACCATTTGTTCAGCAACTCTTGTGGGGGTTTTATACTTTATTTATTTTTATTTTTAGATGTTTCTCCTGAAGTGCACCCATGTCATGCAATGTGTGTGGGAGCCAGAGAGGGTGTTGTATCCCCCTGGAATTTGGTTATAAATGATTGTTAGCCACCATGTGGGTGCTGGGAACTGAACCCAGGTCCTCTGTAAGAACAGCCAGAGCTCCTAACCCCCGACCCATCTTTCCAGACCCTTAATTCTTGTTTTATAAAAATATAAAATAAAATAACAGATAATTTTCTTATTCGTACCTCTCCTTATAACTATCCACTCAAATAACAATGGCAATAAAATGTCAGGTTTTCTGTTGAACCATCTCTAAGTCAGCATAGGAAATGAGGCATTACCATTATGTGGCATTTGGTGTAGTGGAAAGTCCACCCCAGTTGGCAATGGGGACAAGAACAATGACTGTAGAGAAGCTGAAGGAATGCTTTACAATAGCCTGATAAACACTTAATTCTTTTTTTTTTTTTTTTTTTTTTTGGTTTTTTTGAGACAGGGTATCTCTGTAGCCCCAGTTGTCCTGGAACTTACTCTGTAGATCAGGCTGGTCTTGAACTCACAAAGATCTGTCTGCCTCTGCCTCCCAAGTGCTAGGATTAAAGGTGTGTGCCATCATGCCCGGCAAACACATAATTCTGTATCAGGCAAACCTTGGTTTACCACCTTCTATAAGCAAGTCCACTGTTCCTCTTGAGTTAAGTCCAAACTGCTCCCCTGCCTGCAGTTGTTCAAAGTTTTCTAGCAACCTCAAGGTCAGCCTTCACTTCTCAACAATGCTAAGAGAAAGGACAATACCACAGAAGAAGCCCATTCTGTACAATCCAATACAATCTTAGGTTAAAGAGAAAAGGTCTTTATTTCACCATCTTTCAGAATTTCTAGTCAAACAGATGAATTTCAAAGTCAATCAAGACTAAGTGCTCTCATCAAATACCCACGATATACCAGAGGCATTTTGCTAAGTGTTAATGTAAACGCCTTCCAGATTTTACCTTTGGGAGGTACCTATGTTGATGGTTGAGATATTTTACTATGAAAGTAGTGTTCTAACTATAGGCTTGGACCACTTCTTCACAGTGCAGTGAACAAATGGATGGGCTTTCTACAAATGAAAAACAATCATAAAAGCTGTTGAGCTTGTATCCAGAGTTCTGCTATTGCTTGAAAATAGCTTTTCAAGATCACTTTTACTTTCTGGAAAGTTGTGAGATAGAACATGCTGATCAATATGTCACAGGGTCCAAGTCTTATGTCCCTGGGGACTTACCTCCCAGTCTCTGCATCCAGGCCAAAGAGGAACAAGGGTCATGACCACTGGTGTTCAGACAAAGCAGTCTAGATCCGACTCTCAGCCTCCCTCTTTCTGAGTGTTTACATATGAACATTTGATTAAATTATCTGACCTCTACAAATAGTGAACATCTAGTATACATTTCAATTTGAAAACAACTTGGAACAATGAAAAGAGCACACATTTATTCATCACTTATTGTTCCAGTTACTTTCATAGGTATGCTATATAAGAAGCCATTGAATTTTTTAAAACCTGAGAAAACTAGGGTCTGATAAGCTAAATGACTTTCTCAAGGTCATCCAGCAAGGCAGTGCCATGCAGCATCTGTCTTCATGGCCCGTGGTCTCTACTCTGGCATGGTGCTTCCTTGGATTTCAAATCCAAAATACTGAGTTGTTTCTTAACCTGAAAATCTTATTTTCCTTGGGAAATCTTATTTACCTTGCCTGTGAATTATATTTCCATGAAGATAAAGCTGATAATCGACAGCTGAATTTCTTGCTACCCCCAGCACAGCATGTCAAAAAGAACTGAATACTTCCTCTGGGATTCTCTTCTGTCTCCAGTCTCTTTCTTCTCAAAATTGGAGATCATCCTGCAGGCACTCTCCTCTCCTTGTCATACTTCTATACATGATAGGGGGCTGAGGAGATGTCTTAGTGGTTAAAAGTGGTTACTGCTCTTGCAGAGGACCTGGGCTTGGTTTCCAGCACCCACATGATAGTCCACAACCATCTATAATGCCAGTTCCCTGGGAACCAAGGATCTCTTCTAGGCATTGCATGCACATGGTACCCCTACGTGCATACAGGAAAACACTCAGACATGTGAAATAAGAATAATAAATAAATCATACAAAAAGTAAAAGAAATACATTATAGCTAGGCATCCGAAATTTATTGAATCCATCATTTCTCTATAGCACCACAACCAACAGGACTAAGTGAATACCTTCATCCATTCCCCATTCCTCCAACTCCTCCAGCAGAGTCAGAGGAATCCTCTGCAAACAAATGAGCCTGAGTTATCCCTTCCTTAAAATTTTCCATTAGCTTTTTATTTCCTTCCATCCAATCTTCTCTCCCGTAATTCCCTCACATTCACTAATCACTGTTCCTGCTCTTCCAGAATATCCGATTCTTTCTTACTTCAGTGCTTTGTAGATGCTAGTCCTTCTTCCTAGATCACTGACCCTTCAAATATTTCATCTTTCAGCTTCGAAGGTACTTCCTCATGTGAGATTGCCCAGCCTCTCCACTCTGTCTAAACTGAGTCTTCCTACTTCTTCTATGGACTGAATAATGTTCCCTCCAAAACTTATGTTGAATTCCTAACCCTCAAAGTAATGGTGTTGTTTGGAGACAGGGCCTTTGGGGAACAATTAGGGTTAAATGAAATGGTAGTGTGAGGCCTTCCTGATATGGCTAGTACCTTTTAAAGGAGATGCTGAGAAGATATTCCTCCCCCCTCTCCCCACCTTTCCTTGCCATGTTAGGACACAGCCAGGAAGAGAGGCTATACCACAACCAATCCAACCATTGTTACCATTGTTCTTAACAGTGTTGTTTAAACTATTCAGCCTGTGCTAATTCCTCATGGCAGCTTTAACAAACAAATACACCTTCTTTCAGCATATTCTGTATTAGTAAGCTATGAGCTAAGCAGCAACAAGACCAGGAGAGCCAAAGATGCAATGACGAAATCAATATGGAAGCTCATTTTCTGCCAAATTACAAGTCATTTCCAAGACTACATGACAAGCATCTTATCTATGGCTCCCATGTTATCCCCCTCATCATCTTCTAGCACATAGGAAGGGAGAAAGCTTCAAGCAAATACATAAATTCCCTTGTAAGGGCACATCACAGAGTTGATGAGAAATAATATTCGCATATACCACTGGCTGGAACTTAGTCCCATGGAGAAGCTGGAAGAGACAATGGGTGCTTGGCCATGTTCACAGCGAAACTCAGGCAGCCCACCACTAAGGACAGAAGAACCCTGTTGAAAACCAAAGCAGACTGCATTTTCTCTTCACTGGGTGTATTTTAGTCCATGTTATATTTATTTGGTTGAAAATTTGTTCAGTGTCTGTCTTCCCTTTTGAAAATATCTTCTGGGCTGGGCGTGGTGGCACATACCTTTAATCCCAGGACTAAGGATGCAGAGGCAGGTGGATCTCTGTGAGTTCAAGGCCAGCCTGGTCTACAGAGTGAGTTCCAGGACAGCTGGGACTACAGGGAGACTCTGGCTCAAAAAGACCAAAATTTTTTTTTAATTTTTAAAATAAAAATATCTTGCATGATAAGGAAGAGACTACCTTTGCTTAGATCACCACAGTATTCTCTGTGCTACACACAGTCCCTGGCATATATGAGGAGATTCCTAAACATCCTGTGACTGGATTGAGAGACATATAAACTCTTTAAGTTTTGTGCCATGTATCATGTTCTACCTTCCTCTCAATATCCTCTTCGGTAGATAAAACAGATACTCTGTGAGTCTGGGCGCATGAAGCTCCTCTGAGCCCTACTACCACTTCCAACACTGCCTCCATTCTCTGTCACCCATATCACCCTTAAAACTATCATCTACGGTCTATATTCTAAACTCCATTAGGGTCATTTGCTTGGACAGATTTCATTCTATACCTACTGTTGTATTTATCATTGCCAATCCCTTCCTCTTTTTCTTGGAAGTCTCTTTTCTTAGTTGGTTTCCACCCTTTAAAATAATGTTATTTCCAAATCCTTAGTCAAATAGGAATTTTGAATTAACTTTATCCTTCTTTCATTCTCCTGTCACAATTAAGCTTATTCACTGATGCGGCACTTCCTTCTCTTCCCAGTCAACAACTATTTGAATGTTCTGTACTAATCAGCAAGGATGAAAAAAATCATACTATAATTTCACTTACTTAGAGAAGTTCAAAGTCTACTTGGGAGACAGAATAACAAATAAGTAAGTCAAATGCAGGGCGTTGCAGCAGATGTTATAACAGAGATATGTCTTGAACACACACAGCAGTTACTGTTATCTTATTGAATCTATGATCCTCATCAGAGGATCTCTGCCTTAAAGATAAATAGGTTGTGAATCAGAGTGAAGGAATTTGCTCAACCAGAAAATAAGAAAACAATTGTCAACTCAATACCATATAATAAGAAACTCACCGTCTTCCTCTTTACACTCCTTTAATATGAATGCTATTCTACTTTTATGCAAGTTCTCTTTAAGGTGGCACCCCGGTTATTGTGCTACCACACACACACACACACACACACACACACACACCATGTCCATAAGCACCCTGCTCAACTCTGGACCCCAAAGCACGTACAGTATATGAAGGTAATAACCATTCATGCTTTTTTGTTTCAATTTAGAATTCTTGTCAAAATAGTAGACATTACCAGAGGGATACAGTGCAGAGTTCATTTTCTGGTGTTCTGGTCATATATTGCTGGAAACTACCCCCCCACACACAAATTCATGGATGGAAACAGTATCTATGTCTCACTGTTCTGGGTGTTGAGTGGGCCTTAATGGAGAGCACTTGTTCAAGCTTCCATGCAATTGCATTCAGATGCTCACAGAGACTAGAATCCTCAAAAGGTTTTATCACTTACATTTCTCATGCCTGGAATATAAGATGGCTGGAAGCTCTGGGAAATGGTCAGCTATCTCCACCTACTCTGCTTGGGTTACCTCATAGCATGAGTCTCAGGGTAGCTGAACTCAGTACATGGCAACCAGCCGCTTCCAGAACAAACAAACTCAATTTTCTTATCTATAAAATGAAAACCACAGCTATTACCATAATCTGTTGATGTGAAAATTAAGCAAAACCAAGTTAAAGTGTAATGAGCCAGGCAGGTGCTCAGTAAATGTTAGTTCTCTTTCCCTCTCAGTGTCCCACCCTCATTCTGAACTATAGGTGGAATAAGGTTTCCACAAATGTTGAATGAATGCGTGAAGGTCTGGTTCGTTCCAATATGCTATTCTTCATTCCTCTCCCTTGTTGATGAAAGCAAAGGATGGGGTCACAGAGCTGGGGACCACCCAACCTCTGATACTCCATTCTCCAGCTTGCCATAACAGACCTCTGGGTTTCAGAAGCCCCATCCCACCCACGTTTTAGCAGGTCTTGGTACCAAGCCACAGTGGATAATAAACTCCCCTTGGCTGGTATAGGGGCCAACTGAGGGTGCACTCCACAGCCAAAGCTGAAAGAGGTTACCTAAAAAATAAATTAATAAAGCAGTATTGCAGCACAACCCAAAGTGTAAAATAAATATCCACAAGTCCATAGTGACATAGAGATGACTGACTGAATAAATTAATGAATGAGGAAGAAGAGACTAATCTGTGTAGAATTCCAGATAATTCATGCAGATACTTCACTTACTGGAGAACGGACATGAACCCCACTCCTTAACTACAGACCATTTATACTGACTTCTTTCCAAAAAGTGCAATATGAAAAGGGGATATCCTTGAAGTCATTTTATTGATGTTTTGTGTATTTCTTATACCATCTTTCAGTACAATTTAGATACATTCCCCTCTCTCTGCCCACCCACCCCCCAGTTCATGCATTCTCCCATACAAGTCTTGCATCTTTCTCTCAGTCTTTCCAGAGATTTTTTCTGCAGAGGCTTGTTGTTTTGGGCAGAATTTAACTGTATCAGTCAGTTCTTTGATCCAGTCCTTATGTTGTTGTTGTTTTTCCCTCCGAAAAGGGGATATTCTTTTATTTTGAGACAGGTTCTCCCTTTAGTCCCAGCTGACCTGGAGCTCACTCTGTAGACCAGGCTGGCCTTGAACTCACAGAGATCTGCCTGCCTCTGCCTCCTGAGTGCTGGGATTAAAGGCATCTGCCATCATGCTGGGCTAATATTCTTAAAAACAGAGTGTAACTGTGATAGTTGAGTTTTCATTGTCAACTTGACACACTCTAGAATTATCTGAGAGGAAAGTCTCAATAAGGAATTATTTAGAACAGGCTGGGGGATTATTTTGATTTTGTTCATTATGGTAGGAAATAATCACCCACCATGGGCAGCACCATTCCCTAACAGGGAGTCCTGGACTATATAGGAGCAGAGAAAGTAACCTGAGCAGTAGCATTCATTCATCTATTGCTCTTTTCTTCTGACCACAGATGTAATGTGGCTGACCACTTATCTCCACCTCCTGCTGCTGTTACGTCCTTGTTATGATGAACAATAACCTGAACTGTGAGTGAGGGAAAGATAGTCCAAATGTGGTTTAGATCAGAAAGTGACTTTCCCATTTCTCTCCAACTTGCTTTTTGGAGTATTTTATCCCAGCAAAAGGAAATGAAACTAAGACTGTCACTTTTCAGTAGACAAACCTGACAGACATTAGCACCACTATCAGTGATCAAGGCAAACAGTCGTTATGTCACATTAACAAAATTTCCCTTGATTTATGTGTTGAGAATCACATTTCATCTCTGTTGTCTTCTTCACAAAACCTATAAGCCCTAGTCTAATGAAAGAAATATCAACAGACCCCAGTGAAGGGTTGAGTATCTGACCTTTCTGCAAAACCATTAAGATTATCAAGAAGGAAACTGAGAAACCATCCCAACAAGAACAAAGACAAGAAGCCTTGACAACCGCATGGGAAGAGCAGGACTTGATAAGGCACAGTCCAGGGAAGGAAACTGGGTGAAGAAAGAACATTTGAACAAACTATGGTTCTTTCTAAAGAGATATATAGTATTAGTTCAATATGCTAACTATTGACAAATGTACTATTCTAATTTAAGATGCTAATAAAGAAGAAATCGGGTGCACAGGATGTGGTGAATCTCTATGTTATCTCCACAACTTTCTGTAATCTAAAAGATGTTGTTCTAGTTTGTCTTCAATTGCTGTGACAAAACACTCTGACCGACACCAACTTGGGGAGGAAAGGGTTTATTCAGCTTACATCTCCTGGGTCACAGTTCTCAGGGAGCCCAAGGCAAGAACTCAGGGCAGGAACCTGGAGGCAGGAGCTGAAGCACAGGCCATGGAGGAATGCTGTTTACTGGCTTGCTCCCCTGGCTCATGACCAGCCTGCCTTCTTATATGGTACACAACAACCTGCCCAGGGTGGCACCACTCATTGTGGGCTGGGCCCTCCCACACTGCTTGACAATCAAGACAATACTCCACAGATGTGGCCACAGGCCAATTCAATGGAGCCAATTCCCCAATTGAGGCTCCCTCAACCCAGGTGTGTCAAATTGACACTAAAGCTATCCAGCACAGATGTGTTTGAAGGAAAATATTATGCCTTATCAAATTGTGCCCTTTCTTCCACCACACACTCTTCTGGAGTCACAGCAGCCTTGCAGGGAGGGCTCAATCCTAGAGACAGATGACGTTCTGTATGCCTCCAGCGGGGCTGGAGTATGGCTCTACAATTTGAAAGTATGTCTCTCCACTATTCCCACCTGCCGGCTGGCTGAACCTTTTAGTTCATGACACACCTGTCTCCCTGATACACATGTTCAAGACCTTACATCAGCTCTCTCTCTTTCTGTCCCACTTGCTAAGTCCAATTGCTTCAAACTAAGTATTTTACCTCAAATCCTGTGTCTGGCTTCAGTACCTCTATCTTGGGTCAAGTCTTTACCATCCTCAAGCACGTGCCTTTATAATGTCCCTGCTGCTGACCCTTCTTCAGTTTCTTTTTTTTTTCTTTTTTTTTTTATTAATTTTATTTATTTCTGTATGTGTATGAATGTACTGCCTGCATGCAAGTTTGTGCACCCATGTCGTGCAATGCCGCGGAGGTCAGAAGAGGGTGTCGGATTCCCCTGGAACTGGAGTTCTCCAGGAATTGGAGTTTCAGACGGTTCTCAGCCGCCATGTGGGTGCTGGGGATTGAACCCGGTTCCTCTGTAAGAGCGGTCGGCGCTCTTAACCGTTAGGCCATCTCTCCAGCCCCCTTCTTCAGTTTCAATTCACACTCTAAAGTCATCAAAAGTCGGCTTCACCACACAAGTATCTGGCCATGCTTAAAACCTTCTCACTCCTCTTAGATAGAAGATATACAAGTCAATCCCAGGCCATAGACCACATCTGTATTGTCCCTCCCCACTCACAGTACCCTTATTCTCCAGTCACACCAGGTAACCTCTCTACTGCCACAGACAGATCCTACATGCCCATGACTCATGTTTTCGGATGAAGTTTGAACAGGAAAGTTTAGGCAACCCCTATTAGTTCACATGGTGAACCCCTCACTTTATACCCTCATTTCTAAACACCTCTATTCCAAAGCCTTCTCTGACTCCCTCAGGCAGAAGTAGTCCAACAATAGTTCGGACTTCTATGAGAAGAACCTCAGATGATGAAGACTGTGCGCTACCTACATTGTCCTCTGCCTTTTACATGGTGGGGTACCCATGTATTTAGATGTCTCCATTTTGTAACTGACCATGACCTTCCAAGTCAAGCCCCTGAGGACTCCATGTCCATACCTATACCACCACCTCTGACTTCATGTGAGCCATCTTTCCCCGATGATTATGTTCCTGGAAGCTCCACTACGGATCAACCCATAAAAGCTACACTAGAAAAAAACAGAAGACACTTGGCACCGTGTACAGTAGCCACAAGCAAGAAGGACAGAGGACAACCCACCTGGGGGTGTTTCTCTCCTTCAAGGTAAAATATATTTCCTTGTGCTGCTGGTTATGTCCTATTAACTCAAGAATAAAACAGCTATAGCCATCAACAGGTGAAGGATTTGCTTTTCCCAATAACCATAATGCCCCACTGCTTTCTTGCTACTAATCCAACTTATGGGTTCCAGAGGTGACACAGGGTCCCCCTGCCCAGTTTTTAAATGCAGGCTGGTGTCTGTGCAACTGACTGGCATGTCACTTCAAAGCCCTAGAGCCTATTAAATGCTTTGCAAAGTAGGCAGATATACTATCAGAACACAGATCCAAAGACACAAGAAAATGAATCACTGAAGTACCAAACTGTAAAAGAGAGAAAATTAGAAAATAAACTTCCTCACATAAATCACAGAATACATTTAAAATATTCACACAAACATCTGGGGACACAAATTTGACTCTCTAGGCCTTCACATATATGACAGAATGCAGGAAATCTTGTGGGGGACTCTGGGGAGGAGGTCTAAATAGGCTTAAAATATATGAAATGCACAAAAATTTCAATAAAAGTCTATATTGAAAAAAAATTTAAGCACTCTAGAGATGGTCCCATGGGTAAGAGCTGTTGCTATGCAGGTGTGAGTACCTGTTAAAAGCTGGGTGTGGCCTCTTGGACCTATAACCACAGGCTGGGGTTTGGGGACAGGGACAGGAAGACTGCTGGGACTTGCTGGCTTCCAACCTAGCTCCAGGTTTGGTGAGAGACCTTTCCTCAAAAGAATAAGTCAGAAAATGATAAGGCAAGACATCAAACAACCTCCTTCGGCCTCCACTTGCACACACACACACACACACACACACACACCAGACACACACACATCCAACAGACACACACGCAGCACAGGCACACACAAAGTAAGTTATTAAAGTGGAATCCCTCACCAATAAAAACCAAATGAATTTCAAAAGGTTATATTCAAAGAGTATTTTACTAAAGTTCTTTGTAAAGAACTATATATTTTATCATACTAAAATTATTTATTCTATATAGTAATCTAAAGTATGAATTATTAATAAATTATTTCCTATACTTTTATCTCTTATGTTTCTTATCTCCTCTCTTACATGTTAATTCTTCATAACAATGACAAGAATGGGGGCAGAAGGGATTAGCACAAAATTAGGCAGAATTAGACAGCACACCAACAGAACATCCCCTTTGCTCAAGGGCACCAATTTTTTTCTGCAATGATCTAAACCTGGTTTCCAAGGTCTTGATAATATCTTCTGTGTTTTTATCCCCAAAGTTGGTGTATTGGGGGGAGGGTCATATGGGGGTGTGTATGGAATCCAGAGGTCAACTGCAGGTGTCGTTGTTCTTGGGGAGCCACTCAGCCTGGAGCTCACAGAGTAGACTGGACTGACTGGCCAGAGGGCCCCAGGAATTAATCTCTCTCTCTCTCTCTCTCTCTCTCTCTCTCTCTCTCTCTCTCTCTCTCTTTCTCTCTCTCTCTCTCCTTCCTCAGTACTGGGGTTACAAATACATGTTCCATGCTTAGCATTTTTCTTTCCATCTTTCTTTATTTTTATCTTCTTTTTTTTTCAAGATTTTTCACTGCTTTTTTTTCTCATTATTAAGTACTTTGATTAAGAAATGTAGTCTTATGATTGAGAAAAACATACTTTAAATATTCCAAAAGAAACTCCATTTTGAAGATATCCATATTTTGAATCCACATTCTTATTGCCTGAAATGAAACTTTGCCAACTAAGAAAACTAGAGAATTTAATTGATCTTAACCAATTGGGCTATAACCCTTTAATTAATATTTAAATATTGATATACACAAATTAAAGACTCTAAAATGTCCTTTGGCAAACTAAGACTTCTATCTTAAGGTAACATTAAATCCATTTATTCTTTTTTTAATATATATTTTGTACAAGATTATCAAATTCTTTTTATCTTCTTGCATGGGTTCTGGGGACTGAACTCAGATCCTCATCTCCCCAGACAGAAATATGGTGAATCTCAAAGATTAGTCCTGTGACTATTATATACTCTGATTTTAAGATTTCAAGATTATTTCATTAGTCTTGTAGATTGGGGGGATGATGCACCTTCATGCCTTAGTGTTTCTTCAGAACTGATCCTACCTTATATAGTAAATGCTTAAGAAGCCACTCAATTACACTAAAAATGAGGAAACTTCCAGTGAATCCCCTTGCTGCGCACACTTCCTAAGGCCCCACAGGTTTCCACTTCACGTCCATTTCTGCAGCCACCATCTTCCTATCCACAGTCATCTGTCATCCAGAAAAAAGTGCCAAGCATCCCATGTTTCTTTGCTCTGACTCTATACCACGATTTTCTCCATTAATTTTATAAAGTCATGCAATGTAAAGAGTAACTAAGCTAGGCTTGGAGGTGTACACTTTTAATCCCAGCACTCTGGAGGCAGAAGAAGGCAGATCTCTGTGAGACAGAGGCCAGCCTATCGTACTTAGTGAGTTCCAGGTCACCTGTGACTACAGGGAGACCCTGTCTCAAAAAGAACCAAAGGCAAAAATAAAGAGTAGATAAAATATTCATAGGATTCATAGGAATCAACATTAGAAAGATCACATTTTTATTTCAGAGGGTTCTCTTTGCACTTACTAGGTAGCAATGATGTAAAAAAGTACCTCCCACCCAGTTTTTGAGACAGTCTTTCGAGATATAGCTCTAGTTGGCCTGGTACTCACAATATAACCCAGGCTGGCTTTGACCTTGCAACAATCCTCCTGCCTCAGTCTCCTGCATACTGAAATTACAGCCTTGAATCGCCATATCCAGTTAAAGCCTTTCTTTATGTATTTTTGTGTGTGTGTTCTCCAAGCTGATATTTGCATCAGAGTCAGCAGCTGATAACAGAAATTATGAAAATTCCAGATAAAATGCCAGGGCTGGATCATCTGGATAAGAAGAAGGTAATTAGCTCTATTGCTAAAGAGGTGATGAGAGCAGCAATAGAGGAATTTGCAAATGGCAAGCCCCCTGTGGCACAGTGTACCAAACGGAACAGGGTGAAACTTTGGGGGATGGGGAAATTCAGAGATCTGGCATGAAGGATTTATGACTATCTACTTACAAGACCTATCAAAACCCCAACACAGGAGTCTTCATTCTTGTGATCTGTCAAAAATACCAACACTGGGTCCATTTGCTATATTAATTGCACCAGAGCTAAAAAGCCTTCCAGATCATAACCGGATAGAATGAATTCAGGTTGAGATGGATGGTTTCTTGCACGCCTGCATTTACAATATGTGCAAAACTTCTAATTTACAAGTGCCAGCAAAATAGATTTAAACCCCCCTTCTATAGCAATTTATGAATTTGTACAGAAACCTTTATTGTGGAGAGGAAGAATATTTACAAAGGCTCTTAAGCAAATTTCATTTTCCAAGAATTTCAGTAAATGAAATACAACCCCGGGAAGTACTTTGTGCCAGTTCCGGCTTCGGCAAGGGGTTTCTTTGTTCCTGGGAGGAAGTGTGTGGTGTTTAGGTGCCTTTGCACTTCATTTTGTCTGGTGACAAAGGAAGTTTGGGTTGGATTCAATGGCAAGGTGATTCAAATTAAAAGTCAGCAACTGCCTTGCAGACTAGCAATGTCAGCTTGATGATAGAGTGCTTACGCAGCATGCACAAGGCCTTGAGTTCAGGCCTTGATTCCACACACACAAAATGTTAAGACCCAACCATCCTCAGTAGCCTCACTTTACAACATTATGTTTATCCTACTTTCCAAATTACTTTAAAATAATCAAAACTCACCAGAATCCACAAGTAAACATTTAAAATAACCAAAAATATATGTGTATAAAGTAACAACACTTAGCAAGTGGTAAAGAATAAAATCCGAATCTTGTCTGCCAAGGAAACTCTCTTTGACAATTTCTAAATATTTCTTAAAGTCCTCACAGTTGATCATTTATTTATTCTCTTCATTTTTTTTTCAAACCATAGCCCTACACTGCTTGATGAAAAAAAAAGAAACTTTGTATTATTTTTATTGCTTCTGAAACCGTCCTTAGAGACAACACAAATAAACATCACAGGGGCATATACCTGAGAAGGACTTTTTAATGTTGACATCCAAGTTTCTTCCCATCTCAGAGCGCCATTTGCTGTAGCTTGACCTGAAGTATCTTTGACGTAGATGAAGAATTCAGAGTGTTGGTTCCACCTACACTCAGATTTCCCACACTGGGAACTTATTTGACCCAAAGTTCTTATTTCCTTTCCTTTCCTTGCAAATGTTTTACTTCCCCATGAAGCGAAAAGTGGCTCTAGTATATTAAAGTTGCAGGAATGAGCCACCTCAGAAGCAACTTGGAAGCATTAAAAACTACTGTATAATGCACACTTGCTTATACACTGATACTTTGACATTTTCCTATCCTCAGTTTACATGTAGAATTAATATATCTATTTTTCCGATATCAAAACCAGGCTGACTAAATTCTATTGTACATTTTGATGGTTACAGAAATAGATTGTTATTTCATTTTGCCAAAACTATTACTGATTCCTGGAGAGGTGATAACAAGGAAAAAATTGCTAAGAAAGCTGTGAACTATTTAGTATTTCCAGCCCATATGAAATGTTGAGGAAAATATGATACACCTAGTTAGCATGAAGAAGTTAACACGCCTTCAACACCACATTTACGGAGTTTGGTTTTGCTTTTGTTTTTTAGCATTTGGGCCAGAGTCCCATAAGTTGAATAATTTTCAGATTTAAGCATGGTTATGTCCTTATACTGATATATCTGTATTTTGAAGGTTGTAGTTCAAGATAATTTATTATAGCTCTGAAAGCTACTCCACTGGATCCGCCATCCACCTAAGAGGCAGAATCAGGGCTGGAGAGATGGCCTAGCGGTTAAGAGCGCCAACCGCTCTTACAGAGGAACCGGGTTCGATCCCCAGCACCCATATGGCGGCCGAGAACCGTCTGAAACTCCAATTCCAGGAGAACTCCAGTTCCAGGGGAATCCGACGCCGTCTTCTGACCTCCGAGGCATTGCATGACACGGGTGCACAGACTTTCATGCAGACAGTACATTCATACACATACGGAAATAAATAAAATTTTAAAAAAATTTAAAGAAAAGAAAAGTCACTAATACCAAGAATGTGTGGATGTGCTGAGGCTGGGACATGTGGCACTGCCCATCTGGAGGAACGTGGGGGCTGTTGATAGAAGATACATCTCTGTGTATCTTCTGAAGGTGCTGAACTTTCTAAGACACACTCCTTTAGAACTGGCCCAGAAATGCCAGCCAGGGCACATGAGCAGTGTGGTTCACAAAAGGGAGTCCCAGATGCCAGGTGTAATGGAAGCAGGGGCTGCAGGGGATGGACTTAGGAGCTGACCATGTCTACATTCTGACTCTCCTCTCTGACTCCGTGACCTTGGGCATGTGGTACACTTATCCTAGAAATAGAGTCATAGTATCTTCCTTAGAATCATTACGAGGATTAAAGGAGTTAATTATTTGTAAGAAGGTTTTGCACGTATCTGGCAAAGGGTAAGCATTGCTTAAATCTTTAGTAAACAAAATACTGGTTGAGGCAATTAAGCACCACGTCTTTATCAGGAACACCTGCTCTGGTTCCAGACTTAAAGGTGCTATTGTTTTTCAGAGAAGGACACATAAAGAATAACTGAGGGCTCTGGCTGGAGAAGGAAGAAGTCTAGTCTTGGCTCCAGTATCAACTGAACTGAGTTCTGTGTAAGAAGTTATGAGAGTCATCCTAAAGGTTTGGGGCTCCCCTAAAGAAATCAAAACTGAATCTGTTTGCTTTGGTAGACGGTTCAGAATGAAAGCAGCAGATGGATGCGTTCTGAGCAAAGCCAAGAGAAGAGATTTCTCCCCCTTCAGGACTTTCTGATTATCCTTTGCCTCTCTAAAAAGCAATCTTTCCTTTTTATAGGTGCTTCAGAAAGAAATACAAGGTTATTAAGACCATTTTTAATTCACATAGACCAGATATCTTTGAGTAACTGTGTCATAATTACTGAATTATGCATCTAGCCTGTATATAAAATAAATTGCTGTATATATACGAAAAGATAAAAAATGAATTACAATGCTCCTTTTCATTGAAGCTACAATCACCTAAATAGATCATTAAAATTTTTATAGGAACACACTGGGTTGTATTTTGTCTCCAGCTTAAACCCATGTGGCCCAAGTGTCATCCAACTGCATTCATACAACTAGAAAGTCCAGCTCACAATTGGGGGTCTTTATAATACAAATTAATGACTTCCCCCTAAAAAGAGCAAGGAGAATTCTATCAATTCCATCAATGAAGTAAATACAGAAGTACATGCGTGCCACACAAATGCTGATTCTTAAAACTAGTCATCCTAATCAATATGTCAGGATCAGTTTATTAAAAATTACTGCAGCTCACTTTATTAAAATTCTCTTAAAATTTTGCAATTTAGACATTGTACATTTCTTTGAAACACAAATTAATGTTTCAGTACATGCTTCACCCATGAAACTATTGCCCCTACCTCAATATAAATTTACCTATAAAAACAAGGAATGAGAAAAACCATGTGAAACATAACTCTGGATGGAAATTATGAGAGTCTATTACCTTTCTCTGCAATTTCTGAAAAAAAAATAAACACCTCCTAAATGTTCCACTTAAGGAAATAATAAATTTTCTTTTGAATAAAAAGAAGAAAATGAAGTCAGGAAGATGAAAAAAAAAAAAAAAGTAGAATGCTTTCTACAGAGACCAACAAAAAGCTTCTGATGTCACAAGTTATATTGCCTTTCAATACCACTGTGCTCCCTCCTGGGAAGTTCTAAAAGGTTTCGTTTAAATTTTTTAGAAGTTTGTTTCACGTAAGCATCACCACATGCCAAATGATCCATTAAGGGCATTCCGTTACAGCTTGAAGAGCTTGAAGTTAAACACACAGTGTCCTGTGGCCTAAGACACTGAGCAAATGTGGGGCTCGGTTTCCATTTGATGTAGCTCTGAGAGAAGATATTATCCACAGAACATTTGCTGCATTCGAACCAGCATGGATACAATACCCCAGAATTTTCCAATGTGTGTGGATGCTCTGCTCCCAGGAGACAAAAGTCCATCTGTCTTAACATTGTGGAAAGCTCGCCAATTCCCAGCACTCATATTTGGGATCTGCAGCTTCAGCACAAAACACCTGGGGATCTAAGACATGTGTCTATGTTTCAGGAGGACTTTGTACTACCATGCCAACTCACTATTCTTGCCCACACTCCCAACAACTTCTGCCTTGAGTCTTTCTCAAGTTCTGGCACTTTGAGAATTTGAAGTATAGACCATGCACATGTTTACCTTAACTGTTCTGATCTTGTATGTTTAATGATTCTGCTTTTCTGTAGTCAAATGCCCCAGAAACACCTTTCTGACCAGAATTGCATAAGTCATGACTGCATGTTTGCAAAGAAAACTGATAGCTATAACGCCGTTGAGAGTGTCCTGGACTCAAGACCACTGCTTCTCCACATGAGTCCCAAAGGCTGTGCAGAGTCAATGGTGCAAAAATATCCTGTGGATTTTGAATGAGCGCCATGTTGAGAGAGGGAGACATTTGATCCTAGAGACGGCAAAGTAAAAGATGCATGTCCTAAAGGCATTTATTTCTTAGAGGAAGTTTAGACAGATTACTTCTGGAAAGAATGGTCCATACACATCAATCCCTTATGTTTTCCTTTCTTTCTACTCAATCAGTCTCATAAGAAATCACCAGACTCAGTTCAGTATGATGGAAAGAATGACAAGATCCCAAGCAGTTTTGGAGAGGTCAAGAGTAAGACAAGGAAGACATAAGCATTTTTTTTAATTTATTCTTGTATGTGTATGAATGTACTATCTGCATGTAGGCTTGTGCACCTCTGTTGTGCAATGCCACTGAAGTCAGAAAAGGGTGTCCGGTTCCCCTGGAACTGGAGTTAAAGATGGTTCTCAGCTGCCACATGGGTGCTGGGGATCAAACCTGGGTCCTCTACAAGAGCAGTCGGTGGGTGCTCTTAACTGCTAGGCCATCTCTCCAGCATTTTTTTTTAACTTTTAGCCTAAGAGGGATGATGAGGGGACGTTCTACACTGGTGATGGTGAGGTGAGCAAAATCATGGGGACAAGAATTGTTGTAGCACATTCAAGGAAGATGGACCACACCTGCTTCCTTCAGTGGAAGATGTGCCTTGTGAATGATGAGGTGGGCTGAGGCCACATAGTACTGATTCTTGAGTGTTGGCCTGAGGAGTTTGGAACTTACCATACAGACAATAAGAAGCCATCAATGTTCTTGGTATTATAATGCAAACCACATTCCAGGAAAGCTTATCTGAAGGTCCTGAACATATGCAGATGGATGTCATAAATTGAGGCCAAACTGGAAAAAATGATTACCAAAATACCCTGGAAGAACCTCCCCCAGGGTGTCAAATGATGCTTGTTCTCAGAGAGAAAAATGTAAAGCTGCATTCAACCAAGCCTACCCTTTCCCCATGCCCCAGAGCTAAGGGCCAGCCATATCCTCAAGAAAAAGCACTACCCCAAGAATTCCAACTGCAACCAAAAGAAGAGGAGAAATGGCCTTGTACACCTCTTCTATTCACCACTACAAAAACACTGGGAGGTAAGCTACCTGTCTGTCCCTTTAAGAGAACTGGATTCCCCTTAGTAATAGCCCTTTAAGACCAAGGAGATTTGATTTGGAACAGGGCCAGACAAACGTATCTAAATTGCTTAGATAACAGATCTGAATCTATGGCAGCCCCTTATCAAAGTTACTCATCTCTCCAAAGGCTCTTCTTAGTCTACCCAGCCCCATGGAAGCCCCTCCCATCTGCCTGTCAAAGTTTAGGTCCTGAACTGTGGGTAGGCCACCGAGATTTGTGGCAGGGCCCATCTAAATCCCAAGATATCCATGCAGAAAACACGTGCAGGAAATCACACCACGTGGACCCATGTTAAGGTCCAAATGCAGAGAGAGATTTTATTGCAAAATGTCTGTTTATATATCAATCATGACTCAAATCTCAGGACTGAATCCTAAACCTTTTCGTCACTACAACCCACCCCATGGGTGTGGCCAGGGAGGTCCCATTGGTTTAGAATGCAACTCATCTTAACTAAGTTTTCCCACATCTCACCCTTTTAATTTTTTTTTTATTTTCCTGAGAGGCAGGGGAGCCCATGGGTGAGGCTAACAACACAAAGGAACCTGAGTTTTGAATAGCCAGCTGCTCAAGCCTGTTTTGAGTGCTAGGCAGTGGAGGGCAGGTCAGACGTGAAAGTTTATTTTCACACTAAGGCCAATTAATATCCAAAAATCCCAACCATGAAGTGAGCTAATTATCAAGCATAAGCAATGAATGTAAGTAACATTCATGTAAAACCAATTAGCAAGTATCTGTGTCCAAATTTTGAAACAACCCAAGGTTCCCATAGTCCAATTGGAGAAGCTTGTATGCACAAGCATGTTGATCAAATAAGAGTCCAGTCTATATTGCTGTAGTCTAATGATTCACCCTAATCTTCGCCGCCCTTACATTCTACCACACCTCCTCCTCTGCAAGTTGTTCCCTAACCTTTGAGAAAGGGGCACAAGTGGGTAAGAAGCAAAACAGTCTATTTTCTCTGGAGATGTCATTTTGGACTCTAGTCTATTCAGGTTGCTTCCCACATGGATTGACAGCTTATCCAGGGGTACCCTTTTAATCCCACTAACAAAGCACAAGTAATTAGATGTACAGGCATTTAAACAGTACTAATTATTATGGCAAGCTAAGCTGTGAACATAGACACAGATGTTTGGATGGTATGCTAATCTACAAACCGTGGCTTTTCTATAAAAGATGACAAGTTCTTACTGTAGCTTATATCATCTCCTAACCACTAGAGGACATAAGCTTGAGGCATCAGCCATGAATTATTCCTCCAAGGAGAGAGCTAATAGCCAATTAGATTTGGGATATATAGACACATGGCTGCCACTGTTGCACAGTATCTACAGGCAGTTGAGGTGTAGCTGATACTGACAGAGGAGTCTTGCTTGACTCAAGGAGACCAATATTTTGCTTTATTGCTTTAGTGGCCTTTGGTAATGATCTCTGGCATTTCAGAGGCCAACTGTACATTAGCAAGTGACGTCTCAAAACATTTTTCCATGCTTACACCAGGTCTTCAACAACAGGGACTTACCGCCTTTCTCCTTGCAGATATCTCACATATAGGCAAAAGGCCTTTATAATTTGGGGGGGGGGGCTTGGATCCCCTAGCCAACATCTCCTAGGCAGGATAATTCATTGCTGATATCAGAGCTCTCCTGTATTAATATATTTTGCTTAATTACACAGTTTATAAAGACTTTACTTTTGTATTTGGCTCTAAATAGAGAATTATCCTTTCACAGTTCCTATGTCTATCAGTCAATTAAAAAAGGTAGTTATACCTGTTTTACAAGAAATTACCACTATAACAGTTGGCTCTAATTTACAGTTAGGGAATGACTTCAGTACCATCATGTTTTTCTTTTTCCTATAAAGGGGAGAGGTAGGAAGGTTTCTCAGCATCTGGAAGGTAAACTTCATTAGGGCACATTATAAACAGTTATCCCAAATAGAATTCAGAGAGATGCTCAGTGTCTGTGACTCAGACAATCTGAGGTTCTTTTTTCTTTAATGTTCAAATGGGTCAGCCTCTCTGCTGGCATTTCCCCAGTCCATCGTGCACAGCGAAAAGTATTTAGGTTGGTGTTTTTACCTGTGGGAACATACAAATCTCCTCCCATTGTTAGTTTCAAGACCTCAAAATTGAAAATTTATCAAAAGGTTTGGAATACAGAGTTTTCCATTTGTATCCCAGGAGGAATATTATACCTCCTCACTCTTTTTGTTTCATAATTTTTTTATGTTTTGACCTAAGTTGTATTACACATACCCATAAACAGGAACCCAAATTGCTTTTCATTGACTGTATTCTATTTATTCGGGAAGTGAACTTAAACTTAATTTCTTTAAATTATTCTACAAGTAAAGGAAAAATGTTACAAGGTGATACTGTATAACACAGAAAAATATAGAGACCATTTGTGTACCTTAACCAACCCCAAAGTTATTGTTGGAAATTCAATACGAATTATAAATAAAAACAATTAACGTTTTATATTCTCAATTAGTTCAAATGTATTACCATTTTCACCAAAACCTTCAACCAAATTTAACTAATACAGATATTTTTATTGTCTTTTACTAAGTCTACTAATATCCTATAATATGTAGACAAAGCTTGGGCAAAGTTGAGTACCTGCCAAATAAATTTTACCCAATATACACTTTGTTCTTTAAAACTATATGACTAGACTATGACTTCAGAGAAATCAAGTCCATTAACTGATATGTTTTATTTTGTATTTCTGTATAAATCTCTACTGAAATACCTCTATATATAAATATATGTTATTTTTAAGTATACCATTTTAAACTTCAAACCTTACAAAGTAGATTTTAATGACTATCTTCCTCCAAGCTCTTGGCCTTCTCCAGGCCTGGCATGAAAACCTGCTTTAAAGATTTTTCAATATATAGCTCTTAATAAACTTTTCTTTTACAGTTCTTATGCCCATTAGTTAATTAAAGACTGGCTAGATATGCCCCATGAAAAGTTGTTACCATCATTACCATCTTGATTTTTTTGTTGCTGTTGTTTTGTTTTTGTGGGAGCTTCTAGGAAGCTTCCTTTGTCATGAGCAGGTGCAGTGTAGTCCTGCTAAGGGAAGCAGGACACAGTGCCCACTTTGTGTGGGCACTGTGAGGAACTGACCCCTAGGTGCAAAGGTCAGTTGGTTACTCCTATAACCTGACTGGAGAGGTAACTTCCTACTCAGGTCCTTAGCCTGGGACAACGAGACATGTTTCCCACTCTTGGCTGAGACTTTCCACCTGCCCAAAGCCAGGACAAGAATTTCACACCAGCTACCCAGGTTGGTGGTCCGCAAAGGGAGCCTTTTTCCAACCAACTGGCCACCCAAATGAAATGCAGGCCTCAACATCAGCTACCCACTGGCCATCTGAATGAAATGCAGGCTTGTCTTAGCCTGTATGCATGCAATAATTTTTTAAAAATGGCAGCAATAATTTTAAAAAAAATGGCAGCTGCTAATTCCACAATGATGTTAATGGGAATTCATATTTTTTTTATTTTCTAAATTTTTACATTTTTATATTTTTTATTCCCAAAGACCCAAAAAATTATTAACACTTTAATACAATGAAAATCTGGTTGCATCTTTGTTTTAGATGTTGAAAGGGCATAACCAGTAGGTGGCAGTGTAGATCCATTATTCTAAAATTTTTAATAGATAACCCATAACCTTTGTTGAAATCGAATTATGTTAAAAAAAAAAAAAAGAAATCAAATTATGTTTTGGCTGTTTAATGTAAATTTACACCTTGAGAAGGAAAGGCAACGTTCCAACTCAGAGGCAATGTTTTTACTGGTATCATGGCTGTTAACATTAAAATATACTTAGAACACAAGTACGCACATCCATACACACATGTGTGCGCACATCCATACATACATACACACATACATAAATAAGAAAGATTTGTTAGGTTGACCTCCAAGAGAGGAAAGCCATATTATTGTTTGATGTTCAATAAAAAAGGTCATTTGCACAATTAAGGTTGGGCTTGAGTCTTCCCAGAGGTCCTCAGTCTGTCTCCCAAGTATTGGAATCAAAGCTGCACCTTTAAAACACAATGAAAGACAAAGCACTGCCCCTGGGCAAGAGTGCCCAGACCTTATGCTTCCCAGTGAAACACAGAATACCGTAAAGCCAGCCCTTCCCCCACCATCCATCCACTGTTTCCAGAGCAGGAGAGGGGCACAGAACAAACATTGGACTAGATTAACCAGAGTATCTACAAACAGCTACAAACTGAAAAATGTAACAGCTTTATATTTTGCTTTTGCTCTTTTCAAGGCAGGGTTTTCTGACAGTCAGAGCCAGCTGGGAGGTCACGCAGTAGACTAGGCCCCAAACTCCCAGACATCAGTTTGGATTAAAGGCTAAAGACATTGGTTTGGATTAAAGGCTAAAGGCATGGGCCACCACCAAGCCTGGAATTTACAAACTCAATTTGTATCATAGAAGACTGGCCTCTAGAAGAGATCTTGGGAGAAGTTTAGCAGACAAAAGGAAACTTCAGCAGAATTAAGCACTATTTTACACTATTTAACACTATTTACAGAAAAAATTTTAAGGAGGAGACTTTTTAAAAAACACATTTAGACTGTGGCTGGCTTTTCACAAGCTTCCATGCAAGCCAATAAAAACAAGCAAGCCAATGTTGGTAGATTAATTCCTGGGTGGTTGCCTCTACAACCCAAGCCTGCCGGTGCAAAGGTGCAAATGAACACCTCTATGGAAGGGTTGCCGCAAAAAGCTTTAGCTTGCTTCCTCCATGGCACGCCGGTCCTTCCAGCCTCTGTGACCTTTGCCACCTGAACTGTGGCCAGAAGGCTGAAGCCAGGACTTCTCTTAGGGGCTGGAGCCCAGGCTGCAGGGCAGGTTCCAAGCCCACTTCAAAACCTCTAGAAGGCAAGTGGACAAGAGAGGAAGGGCTCCTCTCATAATTTCTCTGAATACCTGCCACCTGGGAAGGCTAGGGAAGCAACAGATGCCCCCAATCCAGGGAAGCCAAAACGGCACCCACAGGCTCCATAATCATGTCCTGCTGAGTGGGTGAAAACCCACAAGAGAATGCCAGCTTCCCAAAGCCTATCAGAGAAAGGGTCTCTGGCACACAGGCCAGGTCTCCATCAGCATCCACAGGCACACCAGCAGAGTCAACATGAGAATTCCCTCTGCATCCATCCTTAGTCCATGCCTTCACTGATTTGGGGATGCTAAACTTTCTCCATGCCACAACTTGAAACAACAGCCACAGCAAACCACAGCACACAGTCAACAAACACATGCCATACATCACAAAACAATTCCTCCTGAAACATAGCTTCCTTGAAGGTGTTATTTCCCATCTTGCAGAGATTCTAGCTTACCAAACTGGTCTCCATGCCCCATGTTTGTGGTGCCAATTGTGGGTAGGCCACCAAGATTTGTGGCGGGGGCCCATCTAATCACAAGACAATCCATGTGGAAAACACGTGCAGGAAAGCACACTACCTGGACGCATGTTAAGGTCCAAATGCAGAGAGAGATTTTATTGCAAAATGTCTGGTTATATATCCAGCATGACTCAATTCTCAGAGCCAAATCCTAAACCTTTTCATTACTATATCCCACCCCATGGGTGTGGCCAAGGAGGTCCCATTGGTTTAGAATGCAACCCATCTTAACTAAGTTTTCCCACACTGAACTCTGCCTGAGGCCACACAAGACCTGCCAGCCACCTTCCAAGTACAGTTCAGAGGAGTCCTTGTCCCTGGACCAGTCTACCTGTGCTGATTTGAGCTTATCCATAGCCCTGCTGGTTTCCAGTGGGCACAGGCCCCCTGAGCCACTTTCCTATTAGAGATGCTGTCACCTAAGAAAGTAGAGAGAGATGAGGGCCATGTGGGATCTGAAACTCATAGTGAACAATGAAAAAAAGAATCGGGCATCAAGTAACAGCGGGGGTCCAATTTTTGCTGCGATGTCCTAGGAAGGGGACATAAAGTAGCTTCACTCCAGAGGAGAACACAGATCACCTCCACAGGATCTGCTGATAGCAATTTGTCCGCAGTGAAAGGCCCTCAGAGCACTGGTGTTAACTCTTAAGGCCTAAATTTGTACTATTAACATAGGTGATGTATAGAAGGAAAACAAGACTTCTCATTTGCTCTGTTCTTTCTAAGTGATTCAAATTGGGTCATTGAAGAAACAAGACTGCTGGCTCTCAAGAATTTTCCATGAACAAATTCAGGTCAATGTAATATAAATGTGGAATTTTTGCATCATAATCTATTTTATAGAATATTTGCATTTTAAATGAAGATGAGGAACATAAAAGTGGAAATGCTAATACTTAGCAATAGATGACAGCATGGGTCCTGAGAGATAATCTTCTCTTCAATCACCTACATAGAACACTGCCCCATCAAAAAGAGTCTTCTACAAGTGGATCCAATACAAAGTCCTCATTTTAATTAGAGATGCCTATGATCATAGTGCACAAGGACATGTTATGGAAGGACTGAGTTTATTGTTAGTTCACATTTACTAAACATGTTTTATGTAACAGACTGAGTAGAGTTTGAAAAAAATGAGGGATTTTTATTTTAAGAATTCAATTTACACTTGTTACAAATATAATAAACAAAATGTTATGAAATGCACAGAAATGGGGGCTGGAGAGGTGACCTAGCAGTTAAGAGCGCTGACTGCTCTTGTAGAGGACTCGGGTTTGACCTACATGGCAGCTGAGAACCATCTTTAACTCCAGTTCCAGGGGAATCTGATGCCCTCTTCTGACCTCCGAGGCATTGTACGACATGGGTGCACAAACCTACATGCAGACAGTACATTGATACACTTACAAGAATAAATAACAATAAAAATAATTTTAAAAAATGCACAGAAATGATGCTGGTCTCAGAACATGCACTCTGGGAAGAAAGATTTCCTGGGAGAAGTGGTTTCTGCGTGGAGATGCTGATAAGGACCAAGCACGTAGGTGTGCACTACAGGGAGAGCTAAAGTAGGCATGTAGCTGTGACTGCTCATGGGACACACAGGGGACCACTAATCATTCTATTGTAGTGGGAATGGGGTTCAGAGAAGGAAGTGGTGAGAAGAAGACAGAGCAGGGTGACAAGAGTCAGAAGAGGAAGGGCTGTGCACCACAGTGACATATTGGCTGTTCTTAGGAAGGTACCAAGAAGGCATGGAAGGAGCTGAATGAAGATGGAACTGAGAGTGTCCAGGCTATAGTTGGGGTGACATCAGTGTCAGAGCTAAGGATAGGCTGGGCAGGGGTGAGGATTGAAGCCACTAAGATAGGCAGGAAGCTAGGGAACATCCTAAAAAGAAAGGGGGAAAAAAACCTCAACTAGGATGAGGAAATGGAAATAAAATATATTTGTTTTTTTCTAAAGATGAAAAATAGGTCAGCCACATAGAGCTGAACACCTGTCTGGTGAAGGGACAATCAAAAACTTCATAACTTTTGATTGTACAATAGGTGAAGGTGATTCAATTCTCCAAGATAAGGTGTGTATAGGCAGGAAAAAGTGAATTTGGGTTTGAAGATTGTGGAGTAACTTATTTAGGTAGAAATTTCTTGGTCCTTCTTAATGTTTAAATTCAAAGACTTACATACAAAGCCTTTATACTCTGTGTCAAATAGTGGAGCTGCTTCACAGAAAATGATTCAAGTAAGAATTAAGATATGCCAATGTGGGCTGGAGAGATGGCCTAGTGGTTAAGAGCGCCGACCGCTCTTACAGAGGACCCGAGTTCGATCCCCAGCACCCACATGGTGGCCGAGAACCATCTGAAACTCCAATTCCAGGAGAACTCCAGTTTCAGGGGAATCCAACACTCTCTTCTGACCTCCGCGGCATTGCACGACATGGGTGCACAAACTTGCATGCAGACAGTACATTCATACACATATAGAAATAAATAAAAAATAATTAAAAAAAAAAGATATGCCAATGTTTTCCATGTGTGTTCATGCATGTGTATGTCTGTGTGTTCAATGGGGCAGGGTACGTGTATGTGCTGGGACATGTAGTTGTGGAGGCCAAAGAGCAACTTTGGCCACAGTTACTCAGTTACCATCCACCTTGTTTTAGAGACAGGGTCTCTCATTGAACCTGGAGTTCACCAAGTAGATTTATTGGCTGTCCAGAAAGCTCCAGGGATCTGGCTGTATATTCTTTCCCAGCACTGAGCCACCATACTTGGCTCCTTTATAAAATCTTGGGGACTGAACTCAGCTTCTCATCCTTTGTAAGCCCAGTGCTTTGCTAACTGAGTTTTCACCTCAGTACTTTCTATATACATCAACTCTTGGGTCCATGTGTTCTTATAAGCATACTGCTCACAAAATAAGCGCTTCCTGTTTTTTTGTTTTGTTTTGTTTTGGGGGGGGGTTTTGCTTGAACACCTCCATGTCATGCACCTCTGGAAATGATTGAGAATTCTTTTTAATCCAGTTTTGTTGTTATTGTTGTTGTTGTTGTCATCCTATTTTTAAAAATAATTTCTAACCCAAAATACTTTCATTTTAATAGCCTACAGTACAAACCATTGTCCAAAAGTTCTTAATATCCCTTAGCTCCTATATTCCTTGAAAATCTTTGAAATACACAGGTAGGATGCTTTCCAATCAAACCCAGGAAGCATTCATCCTACAGATCTTACAAAATACAATCAAAATGATTTCAAGGTTATAAAATGATTGATGAATCAG
The DNA here is from genome assembly GCA_009823505.1 of Rhizomys pruinosus. Lineage (NCBI taxonomy): Eukaryota > Metazoa > Chordata > Mammalia > Rodentia > Spalacidae > Rhizomys > Rhizomys pruinosus. Next base: position 654,344 of record VZQC01003371.1, read on the forward strand.
TGGCAATTTTTTTAAAGATGCAACTGTGGGAAGAAAAGAAAAAAGCTGTTAGTCTAAGTGTATCCTGCACACTCCTGTTATCCAAAGACCTTACGGGGGGCTGGAGAAATGGTTCAGCAGGTAAGAGCACTGGCTGTTCTTGCAGAGGACTGGGGTTCAATTCCCAGCACCCACATGGTGGCTAACAACCATCTCTAATTCCAGTTCCAGGGGATCCGATGCTCTCTTCTGACCTCCATGGGCATTGCATGACATGGGTGCACTCACACACTTGCAGGCAATATACCCATACACATAAAAGGATAAATAAAATATTTTTAAACATTTAAAAAAGGACAAAGACCTTATAAATTGTCATGTAATAGGTTATTGCCTTCGTAGAAGTGCTTTGGAAACATTCATGAGTCTAAAGTTTAAGGTCACATTTGGCCAGGCTGAGTCAAAAGTCCCCATTAACTATTTGTGATCAAAGCCTGAGATCATATCCACATCAAGTCAATTTCCCCATCACCGCCAGTGCTTTCTGACTTGTTGCAAAGCTTCCCCTATTTCAGCTCGAATGTGAGCCATCTCCACCCATATGAACCCTTGCTCCCAGCTGCTGGCACCATCTAGGAAGGCTGTGGGACCTTTAGGACAGGAAACCTGACTGGCAGAGATTGCTCACTAGGACAGACCCTGAAGGTGCTATCTGCTTCCGGTTCTACCAAGACCTCTCTGCTTCCTGGTCTGTGCCACTTGAGAAACTCTGCAGCAAGTTCCCAGTGCAGCAACCAACTCAGTCCAGCCACCGCACTGTCCCTGCCATGACAGGCAGAACCTCTGAAACTGTGAGCTGAAAGTAAGTGGCTTCTGCCAGGTATTTGGTCTCAGCCATGACAAAGGTAGGTAGCACTCTCCACCCAGCACTGTTCAATTTTATCCATCCTCAACATGGCAGCGAAGGGGATCCTGTGAAATTGCTGAGCCAAGTTATTTCCTTCCTTCTATTATGCTCAGGCCATTGGGACCCCCCAAAAGACCACCAGGACATGCGGCTCTGATGTAAATGCAAAGAGTCTTTAATTCAAGCTGAGCTTGGACCACCACCTTCCTGATGTAGCAGGCTGGGAGAAGCAGTCTCGTAGCTGGGGGGGGGGGGATCTTTAAAAGAAAAACTGCAACGGGAATTTCCAGTTTTGGCATTTTGTTATTGATTCATAGGGACTGAGAACATGATTTTTAGACTGATAGGTCGGGGCCACTGGCAGCTTTGGTAGCACCGTGGCGGGGGGGGGGGGATTTTTACTCACTGAGTACATCCTAGCCGAAGAGCAAACATGTGTTTAACCATTGATCTTTCCCTATTAGTTATTTTCAACAAACAACCTTTGGTCCTTCCCTGTTAGCTATTGAGATATTCTGTGTTTTCTCCTGGAATCCGGGGGGGGGGGGGGGGGGGGCTGTTTCTCGGATGTTATATTTCCACAAAATAGAAAAATGGAATCTATCTGGTTCCCTTATAACTGGTCCCTCTTTATACTTCCTCTGCTGAGTATTCACTAATGACTTCCTCTTCTGCTTAGAGAATGAACCAAAATCTGCAGAATGGCCTGCCCTTCCAAGATGCAGTAGCTCCTTAATCTTCCCTCCTTCCCCTGTCACTAGCCCCATTACCCACTGGGTTCTGGGGCCTCTGGCTGTGGAGAGTGGCTCAGCCATGACTATTGTATCTGCTGGGACACTTCTCCCAGGGGTCTTCATCACTAACCCACCCTTTCATTGATACCTTCTTCCCAGTGTCTCACCTATTGACTCTATTTACAACTGAAGCACAAGAGAATAAGAGAGAGTATAGCCCTCAGCCCTAGATGGGACTTCTATATCACAGCCTTCCCCCCAAAAGTTCAGGGATTGTCATGGAAGAAGAGGTGGAAAGACTGCTAAAGCCAGAGGTGGCAGATAACTACAATGACATGGTGTTTTACAGGCACAACAGGGCACTCGCACAAATGAACCCTGAGTAGTTGTGAGTTATGCAGAAGACCTATGCCAGCTCAAGCCAGACAAAATCCCAGCATGGATTGGGGAGGTGGGCACAAAGCCCCACTCCTAGATGAAGAACTGAGGGCAACTGATAACTTCTAGGAGAGGGAGAGTCGGCTTTCTTTAAGTGTTTGACCCTTCATAGGTCAACTCTGCTTCAGGGTTTAGGCATATACCCATCCATATTTGGAGAACACAAATTGGTCTTGGTTGTCTAGAAGACTCAAACTAGGATGGAGGATAGAGAGATGGGCATAGATCTAAGACGAGATGGGGAAGGGTTAAATATGATCAAAACCATTGTAAGAATTCTCAGAGAATCAACAAATTATATATATATATATATATAATATATAATAATATAGAGAGAGAGAGAGAGAGAGAGAGAGAGAGAGAGAGAGAGAGAGAGAGAAAACTGAGCCCCCAAAGCCCCTGACATTGCACAGTTGACTTCATAACTTTCAGGAGCTGGAGAAGTGGCTTAGCAATTAAGATCACATGCTGCTTTTGTATAGGACCCAAATTCAGTTCCAGTACCAACATTGGGCACTAACAACCACTTGTAACTTCAGCTCCAAGGGATCCCACGTTGCTGCTGGCCTGTGCAAGCACTGTCACTCGTGGGCATATACCTACACATATACACATGATTTTAAAAAGACATAACTTCCAAATTTCCTGCTAATTTTGTTCCTTCCCTTGGAAATAAATTCCGTAAGAAACATGGCGCCACTTCTTTGTTAGTTCACGGGCCTGATACCTAATAGGCATTCACTAAATGTGTTGAATGAATGTGAATGCAGAATTAGCAGAGTCTGTGTAGCTAACAAGAGTTTCCTGTATTCAACTGTAACTGGAGAGAAAAAGTTAAAGCCAGAGAAAGCGCTTCAGGTTATCCAGTGGAAGCTGTTTCTCAAGACACCCCACAGGCAGACCAGCTGGGGTTCCTCACCTTTCATTCACACTACCACATCTGTGAGATCATAGATCATTCCCTGTTCACTTGTTCATTGCCCATGTCTGCAAAATGGGCATAATATAATTACGACATAGTCGTCTTCCCATCATTGCTATGAAAATCACAAGGGTGATCTGTAAGCTCACGTGCTCATGAATGATGGCTATTAGTGATACCTGGTCCATGGTAGAGATCACCTTTAAGGAAGAACTAGCTAGTTCTACAACTCACTGTAATAAAATAATAAAATAAAATAAAACCCTCCCTTCTGAACTTCCATAAGCAATAGTCCATAATGTATAATGAAAGTAGCTGTTTTTATATAAGCCCCCCTCATTATTACCATGCCAACCAAGCAGCCTTTCCAGTAATAGATACCTACTAACCAAGACACCTCAGCAATGCCATTGTGCATGTGGAAGGCCAGTTGTGTTAGGCAGCTACTGGAATGGAATACGCCCAGGGAGACAAGGTCAGCCTCTTTGTGAAATGAACTAGAAACTCAAAATTTCCCACCTGAGTTATGGTCCTCACTATCCTGCCCAGAGTCACTCTCACTCCGTCCTGTTTCATGGCATTACTCTACGCAGGAAGGTTGTGGTTGATCACTTCCAACCACACTTTTGCCCTCCCCAGCACACATGTGCAGCACATAGCAAATCCTGTGTATTTTCCAGCCCTTGCTTTCCAATCACTGACATTTGTCTGGAATCTCAGAAGAAATGATAACGGCATTCTAGTAAGCATGTGTTCTTTTAGAGGGAGCAGCATCTCTGCAGATGAAGGAGAGAAAAGCTTCACAGTTGCACTATTAAACCCGTTATATGCAGACCAGCTTTTATTCCCCACTGCAACGAACATGTCAGCTTTGCCTGGCACATATGCCAGGCTCGGTGTGTTATTATTAATTATTACAGGTTAGAATTGTTATATTCTTACATTTCCCCCAGGATTTAGAATTGTTCATTTTATCAGAATATAGAAATCCTCTTCAGTTTTAAGGGTCTTTGTTTTGTTTGGTTTGGAGTTTTTGTTGTTTTGCTTTGGTTTTGTGTGGTGTGGTGTGTTGTGTGTGTGTGTGTGGGTGTGGTGTGTGTGTGGTTGGTTTGTTTTGATTCTTGCATAAGACCCTTGTGGCTACTATCAGTATGCTTTCTTTTGGTTAATGTTGAGCTGATATCTCTATTCAGTTTTCAAGCATTTCATAGCTACATAGTCATGAAGTGTATGTAGCTGGCTCACTCTGTATTTCTTATTTTGACTATAAAGAATTTTTAATATGCTCCAACAACCACTAGCTAACAGGTTTTGAGATTAATGTGACTGTATTTGCTGTGCATACTTCTGCTATCTTTATGCCTTATTTTCGTTCTTTCTATGTGTCTTTTCTGACCTGCTTCCTATTTGTTCCATCCACTGTATGTCTTCTATTCCACTTATTTGAAAGTTAAAAATTGTAGCTCTATTCTGTTAGTGTTTCATGCTTTCATATTTTGACAGCCTGCTCCCACTTTGGGCCACATAAAAATAGGGTGTAGCTCAATATAAAACTAGTGTTTAGCATAACTGAGATCCTGGCCCATCCCTAGCACCAAAAAAAAATTAAATAATCATAATAAAATAGCATAGTAAGGAGAGGTGCCAAGCATGGTACCCAGCAAAGGAAGAAAGCACATATGATATTCTACAAGCCAAGCTTGGCATCTTTGACTCCCATGATCTTTCATTCTGTCCTTGAGAGCAGAGTGAACAGTATTCAACCCAGAGGCAGTGAGTCACAGCACAGAAGAAAACTGAACCAGACACACCTCACACAGCACCTCCATGAAACTCTAGAGTTTGTTCATGGTGTCAGCAGAGCCAAAATCATGTTTTAATTTTAAAGATAAATAAGTTATCTACCTTAGACGACCTCAAAGGACTGAAGTCTAGACATCTGCTTCTCATAGTATGCATTATCATTGATGGATTGATTGATTTAGATAGAGAGATGATATTTTGGAAAGGAAAGAAAAAACAAAAGGAGAGAGAAGGGAGAAAGAAGGAAGGAAAGAAGGAAGGAACAAATACATGGATTAAGTCTTAGACCTTACGTCATATGTTGGAAACGGCTGGAGTGAATACTTTAGACACAATGATCTTAGCCTACAGGAATGTTGAGCTAAGATCTGAAAAATAAGATCTGAGCCCTTTGAAGATATGAACAAGGGCATCACAGGTATGTGGAGCAATGGAAGCCAAGGCTCTGAGTGAGCAAACATTGTCCTTTCAAGAAGCACAAGGAAGCAGCAATATTAGGAGGATACTGGTCTGAAATGAGGTCAGGGAGTAGATTGTGAGACTGGGCATGGTGGCAGGCACCATAATCCCCATGCTGGAGGCTGAGGCTGAGGCAGTGGTGCACTGGGGCTCACTGGACAGCCAGACTAACCTAATCAGCAAACCCCAGGCTAGTGAGATACTGTCTCCAAAAAAGTAGTTTTTTGCTGTCCTCCACATACATGAACATTCCTGCATGCATATGTGCACCTGCACACCCACAAACATGCACATATACACAAGAAAGAGAAGTGAATTGCATCAGATCTTATAGAGCTTTGCACACTGGGGGAAGAACTGAAGCTCATTTTCTATAAGCTCAGAGTTTTTACTATAAAAAGTTCATATCAAAATCCTATTTTTAAAATACCACATTGGGATGGGGGTGTAGTTCAGGAGAGCAATTGGTTACCATACAGGAGGCCCCAGGTTCAATCCTTAATACCGTATATGCATACACAGGCACACGAATGCAGATTTAAAAAAAAAAAAATAACACGGCTAGGGGTAGTCTTGAACACCGGTGGTAGGAATGTGATTCAGTACAGCTGTATGGAAAACAGTACTCAGTCCAAAATGCAAAAGGAAACAGCCACAATGATCCAGCATCCCCACTGTTCATATATCCCCAACAGAAGTGAAACCTGTAAGTCAAAGACATCTGCACTCCCATGTTTACTGCAGCACTGTGCCAATAGCCAGAAATGGAAAAATGAAGTAGCTATCAGCTGGTGATTGATAAAGAACATGTGTACATCTATATACACATTGGGCTCCTGGTTTGCTATTAAAAAGAGCAGAATCCTGTTAGTTATAACAATATGGATGACAATAAAGACCATTATATGAAAAGGCATAAAGCAGACCCAGAAAGACAAGTCACTCTTGGGTTGAACCTAAAACAGCATACCTTATAGAAATTGAGAGAGGATGGGCGAGAGATGGCCTAGTGGTTAGAGAACTGACCTCTTACAGAGGACCTGGGTTTCAATCCCCAGCACCCACATGGCGGCTGAGAACATCTGTAACTCCAGTTCCAGGAGAATCCGACTCCCTCTTCTGACCTCCGCGGCATTGCACGACACGGGTGCACAAACCTACAGGCAGACAGTACATTCACACATACAAAAAAAAAAAAAAAGAAGAAGAAAAGAAAAAAGAAATTAAGAGGGGGCTGGAGAGATGTGTCCAGCAGTTAAGATACTGGTGTTTCTTGAGAAGGCCTGGTGTTTGAATCCAGGTACCACATAGCAGCAAACAGCATTCGAAAGGCTGGTTTGGTTGAGGGATTGATGCACAGTTACATACATGCAGGAAAACCACTCGTACACATAAAAAAATAGGCAAATGTTTTAATAAAAAAAATTGAGAGCAGAACAGTGATTATCTCAGGCTGGAAAGAGAAGGAAGGAGGCAGGAGGGACAGAAATGGATGGCTCACCAAGAACTGTTTGTCAGATACAAGCTTGCAACTTCTTTAGGTGACTGAGACTATAGCGCTTTGAGCATTTCAGAAAGCTACAGGGGAACAAGTGGAATATTTCACCATAGAGAAGTCAAAGCTCCTTGTGGGTGCAGATATGCATGTACTATGTGAGCACTCTCAGTGTCTATCATGTTATGTAACCAGTTCAAAATATTAATGTAAATTTTTAAATGCATCATAGGGACGGGGAGATGGCTCCAGTATATGAAGTGCTTACTGGGGCACACATGAGGGCCTGAGCTTGGACCCCAGCACCCATGTAAACCCAGGAGTGGCAGTGCACACCTGTAAACCCAGTGCTGGGGAGGTGGAGCCAGACTGATCTTTGGGGGTTAGTGGCCAGTCAGTCTAGACAAAACATTAAGCCCAAGGTTTACTGAAAGACACCATTCCCAAAAAAATAGAATGCAGGGTGAGTAGAGGAAAATACACATAGTCATCCTCTGGCCTCCACACAGGGATGCATAGGCAAGAACACCCCACAGAGAGAGTATACCACATGCTGGCAGATGTTTGAGATACTGTCTGAGGAGAAGCAGCAAAAACTGAAAGCTTGGCAAGCCTAAAAACTACTGCTGTCGCACCTCCCACCAACCACCACCACCACACCTACCACCAACACCAGCACAGCCTTCCTGCCTGTGTACACGAAGTTCTGGTCTCGTGCTGCCATCTGGTGGCAATAATAGGAACAGCTTGATTCATAATTGGAAAAGGGCCATCTTTCTAGACTTACCTACCCAACCCAATCCCTAATAATATTCTTTCAAGGCTATTTCTAAAAGTATATTTTATCAATTTAATTTCTTTGTATTTGTTGTATAAATAATAATACAATAATGTAGTTCCTTATTTTATAATATTTTGAAGTCTCGACTAGGCTGGATGGACTATGTTATAATTTATGAGTGACAATTATTATTAGTCATAATACATTTAATGGAAAAATGAGTATCAAACTATCCTTTATTTAGACAACCACATACAAAGACTTCTAGAGGGCTAAATAAGATAATTCGTGATGTGTCTATACTGAAGAGGTTAGAAGTGAAGTTCCTGCTAGTATTTTTAGCTCCGGATGTGGTCTTACATGTGTAATCATGACATCTGGAACAGCTGCTGAGTGCCAAAGAAGTTCAGAATTTTTTTTCTTTCAAAAGTAGAATTTGAAGGAGAAGGCTTTGTTTCAAATGGAAAGCTATTTATAACCTCGGTTGGTTGGCAATTGTTGAAATCGGCTCTGGCTAGGTGCGATATCTGTACATGAAATGCCCCTTTCAAGACTATAATGGTCAAATACAATAGATGATGCAAAGCAGAACTTTTTAATTTAAATATATGACACCAAGGCCACCAAACCCCTCTGAGAGGATTTTTCCATTTGCTGTAAGGTGGCTAATTGTAAGGACATAAAGGACTCACTCCTTGCTGCTCCTTGTTCATCAAATTGAAAGATCTTAAAAGCAGTGCTTACTCACCCAACTTTATTCAGGAAACTTTGACACATTATAGCCAGTGTGTTAAAAATTTATTTCACTGGGCACAAAGCTTTCCTGCCGCTGTGCCAGGCAGAGCTGAAGCAGTGAATTTTTATCCTACATGTAATTAGGATGGCCCTTACTTTGGGGATACTTTTGGATCCTTCCACATTAAAGTAAGGTCTGGAGATGCGGTGGCAAAATTCCTCTTTCTGGGAAAATTAATTCCAGTGTGCTTTTCAGTAGCCGTAGCACACTGTAATGAGACAGGCCTGGGCTCCTGCAGATGACTGTGTCTCATCCAGCTGTAGCGGGTGGTGTATTATACCAAAGTGCCTAGTCTCATGGGCCCACTCTACACGGAGTGAGTGAGGGGTCACAGCCCTCCTCCTCGCAGAGACTTGTCTCAGAATCTTTCACCACCATCGGCAGCAATTAGCACTAATTGGTACCCTGGGCACCTGTCGAACTGTGAGGTCAGTGACGGAGGGAACAGGCAGAATGAATTACCCTTTTGCCTCTGGAAATGAACTTATTGGTTCTGTGTGGAGCTGCTCTGTTCCTGCTAAATGGGTGGGGCTGAGGAGGTGGATTACCAAGGAACTATTCTCTGAGGCTGTCAAACAAGACCACTGAGTAAGGTCAGTTCACCGTGTGGGCAAGGCAGAGTGGCTGAGTTATGAACACACCGCAGACATCCCCACATTTTCCTCACCCAGTCCTATCTCGACTACTCGAGTTCACTCACCCCCGCCAACCCCACCATAATATTATAAATCTAATCAAAGCAAGTGCTTTGTCAGCCTTTTTATCTCCTTTGCTTCAGAGTGCACACTGTTTATACTCAAATATGGTGCAGCCTGGTCACCCAGCAGCTACGAGGGACGTCGTTTTGTCCTTGTTTTGTCTCTCTAGAAATTGGTCCTACCTATTTCACAAGACATGAGAGGGTAGCATGAAAATACTTTTTAAAAGACTGGTGCAAGCCTTTGTCTTTGCAGAATATTAATTCTGCTAAGTGCCTTGTGTTTGCAATGCTGGTATCTTCTCCATAGCTACTTTAAGTCAGGGGTTGGGGGGAAAAAAACCTTGCAGGAATTATCAGGGAACAATTAATAATCTTTTCCTCTGCTACAAGTAGCCACCAGATGACTTGGCATCGCTCACAAGACAACAGAAGGCGAAGGAATGTGGGCACATTGCCACCTTATAAAACTCCCTCTCCCTTTCATTTAATTCAGACACCAGCACTTTTCTGAGGGCTGAGAAGGGACGGATCAGCAAGGGAAGAGGCATCTGATTAACAAACTCACTGAAAATTCAGGATCATTTCAGGCCATCATCCAGGCCCCTCTGTCTTCCTATGAAGACCAGTAAGTTTAAATCTAAACAAAGACCGTTCACTTTCCACCTTGCATGACTTAGAAAATACCTTTTATCTGAGTTTTTTAAGCCTTCCTTTGGGAGCAGAGAAGCTAGAAATGGTTGACCTAGAAATAACTCAGCCTTGCAGAGCTGGCTGAGCCCAGACATTAGCCAAACCCAAGAGGGACCTTTTAGGACCATTTATAACTAGATCAATATGTCACCTGGTGCTGCCCTCACCTCACTCAAGTTTTTGTTGGACTCAGAAGATTAACCCAGAAACAAAACTACCAGAAGCAGCAAAGTTGCAGTGGCGGACCAAGAAGTTGCTGGCTTCAGTTTCTATCATGGAAGAGTTGACGAGGTTTGGGGCCTGGGCCTCTTTCTATTCTCAATGAACAATACAACACTTAGTGGTAGAAAATCATCAGTCATGCTCATATAGAAGAACAGAGGGCTGGGGAGATGGCTCAGTCAGCAAAGTGCCTGTCTCTAAAGCATGAGGACCTGGGTTTGATCTTCAGCACCCTTGTAAGAAGCTAGGCATGGTGGACATTCCCTTGGATCCCAGCAATGGGGAGGCAGACAAAGGGAATCCCTGATGGCTTACTGACCAGCCAGCCTAGCCTAATAGCAAACTCTGGGCCAGTAAGAAATGCTGTCTCAGAAAAAAAACAAGACAGAGAGTTCCTGAGAATGACACCCGGTGTTGACCTCTGCCTCCACACACAGGCGGCTTGTAGAGCGGCAACACAACACACACACACCACACACACCACACACACACACACCCCTTAAGGCCAGAAAAGAAACAGCTTTATAGAACTGAACCTATTTCATTCAGTCAAAGGAATGTTCTTTCCTGAAGTCTAGAACCGAAATGCCTGGAGTGAAATGGAAAACACATACTATTAGCTAGAGAAGTAACACACCACTGTTTATGCTACTGACAAACATTTATTGACTCCCATGGTACCCCAGTCCCTGTCCTGAGAATCTAAGCACAAAGATAAAAAGATGTTGGCTGCCTCTATAAGAGTTCAGGTTAGTTGTAAGGGCAGAGATCAGAGCAAATCAAGACAGCTGTGTGAAACTGGTGTTCTTGCTAGATCATGAGAAGGGATGAGGAAAGAGGGCATCTAAGCTCAGTCTCTGTAGAGTGGCTAGGGTCCACAATGGAAAGAAGTCCAGGGTTAGATCCTCAACACCCCATAAAACTGGGTATGGGGGCTGGAGAGATGGCCTAGTGGTTAAGTGCTGACTGCTCTTGCAAAGGACCTGGTTCGATCACCAGCACCCATGGTGGCTGAGAACCGCTTAACTCCAGTTTCCAGGGAATGAAAACTGGAAGACAATAGTCTGATCTGACAACATCTTTCTGACCCTGTGGCATGTGCACGACACAGGGCACAAACCTACAGCAGACAGTAACATCATACACATAAAAAATAAATAAAATTAAAAAAATAAATAAGTCTTCCGTCTAAAAAAAAAAAAAAAAGGGTAAAAAGCTGGGCGTGGTGGCACACGCCTTAATCCTGAGCACGTGGGAGGCAGAGCAGCGGATCTTGGTGAGGTCAAGGCCACTGGTCATACAGAGTGCGCAGTCCCAGGACAGCTGGCGAACAGGGAGACCTGTCTCGAAAAGACCAAAAAAAAAAAAATGGGTGTCACGTTCCATGTTTGTAACTCTAACACTCAGGAAGTGAAGAAGGAAGATCGAATTAAGGTCATACATCCTTGGCTCATAGCAACTTTAAGGTCAATTAGGCTGTATTAGATGATGTCTCAAAGTAAAAAACAAAACATCTAGTGTATCCAATGATTAGACTCTTTTTTACACCGTCAGAAAAACACTTGGCCCTTAAAATAATTTCAAATTTTTCATCACAACATCGATAAGATCAGTGCTTTAGATTTGCGCATGAGATGCATTTCCTGTGTCAGAAAAATATCAAGAAAGACCTTAATCTAGAGAGGACTGTGAGAGATCAAGGAAAGTATTATCTTACAATATTCTGCTTTCACAAAGATGCAGTTTGTGTTCTGTGCCTTTCCTTATAAGAAAGCAAAGGTGCCGTCAGGGCTGAGGATAAAAACCCATTTCAGTGATAAAGCCCTGCTTTGCCCCTTCCTACTGTCCTGATTTTAAATGCAATCTCAATTTTATCCCCCCTATGCAGAGTAAGCATGTAGTCTCTCACAAAAGCTTGGGCTCAAACCCTATGCATCTGCCCAGGGCTCAGAATGAGGGGTAATGACAGGGAGGTGAACTGTACTTCCTGTGCCTGAGAGCTGGCCACTTGCCCACTTGCCCCTCCCTCCGTCGACCTCGACCTGGTAGACATTTTTCCTCCTCTTCCTCTGGTCTCAGAAGTCCAGACCTGTGTATTATACATTTTGCCTTTAGCATCCAGAGCTTGCAAGTTTCAAACATATGGACAGAGGGATGGACACAGCTATGGCTAAATAGTCACTTCCCTGTTTATAAAATGTACCTGAACAATCACATTTTCCATGCCTTCCCTCAGGCGCGTTTAACACTCAAAACCAGTAGGGTTTTTTTTGTTTTTTTTTTTTTTAGTTTGCACTGAATTAAGCAAGTACTCAACTGTGCAAGAATTTTATTCAAGCTCAAAAGTAAAAAGTGTTTTTCAAAAGTTATAAGCAACTCAAATATGGTTTTGTACAATAAGCTGTTTCATTTGGGTTGTAATCTATATCAAAATTTGACAGTAAAATTTTTACTACTTCCTAACTGGTTCTTGCAAAGGTTTCATTCTACACCCTTAATCTCTCTCGTCTCTCACCACCCCAGGAAATTATGGATAAAATGTGTATTAACAATGTTTATGTTACAAATGTAAACACAGGGAAGTCAGAAAACATTTTAATAAGGTTCTCATACACGTTTTAATTCATTCATGCGGTTTTCCTGTGGAAGCCAGATACTGGTGCTGTTTTCCACTTCTGTAGTTTCATGAAAAATAGATATGTTTCTGAAAATACTTGTTTACAAAGAGAACCTTCACTTTTACCTTTGTTGACATAAATCTGTAATCCAAATAAACTGAAATACTCAATTGTTTCCCATGTAACATATTCAGAGAGAACAGTTTAACTTTTCCTCTGGTATTTCTTGGTAACACTTCTCAGGATAGGCAATCTAGTAGATACCACTTGGAATCTGAGGATGGAGAACTGCTAAGAGTCAAGCCCAGCCTGGCCTAGAGAGTGACTTCTAGGCCAGCAACGGCTACACAATAAGACCTTGTCTCAAAAAAAAAAAAAAAAAAAAAAGATGGCTCAGCAGTTAAAAGTACTTATTGGCTCTTCCAGAGGACCAGGTTTTCCTTCCAGCACTCACATGGTGGCTAATACAACCTGTTAACAACTCCAGTTCCAGGGGAACCTAAAGCCCTCTTCTGGCCAACACAGGCACCAGGCATACATGTGGGTACACTTAATACATACAGTGAAACATTCATGCTCATAAAATAAGTAAAAGCTTTTTTAAAAAAAAAAAGCTTTTTTTTTTTTTAGACAGGTTTTCCCTATAGCCTCAGCTGGGCAGGAGCTTGCTCTTTAGGTCAGGCTGGACTTGAACGCACAGAGATCCTCTGCCTCGGCCTCCCAAGCTGGATTAAAGGCTGCGCCAACCAGGGAACTAAAAATCTTTTTTTTTAATTAATTAAAACTTACTGTGGTAAAATAAATTACAGAATGCATTAATTTACATCCCACTTGAATTCTCCCTGGTATTTGTAGTTTGCCTTCATAGTGGAAAAAGCGCTTTTTTTTCTGAGGAGACCTTCTGGGCAATGAAATGGAAAGAAAACAAAAAAGAATATGTAAACATTTAATCATGCTGGGGCGGGGAGATGGCTCAGTGATTACGAGCACCGACTGCTCTTTCAGAAGAACAGGGTTTTGATTCCCACACCCACATGGTGGCTAAGGGCACTGTCCTTTAATTCCAGTTTCCAGGGGAATCCGACGCGCCGCCTTCTGACCTCTGCAGCAAATTGCAGACATAAGTGGCACCAACCTACATGCAGACAGTACACTCATACACATAAAAATACTAAATAAAAAAAGAAGAACCAGGACCCTGCACACAGTAAGGCAATAGTACCTGTAATAACACTATCAACTACCCTGCATTAAAAAATCCCCTGGAATTTTTTTAAAGACCAAGCAGAGCTCCTGATACAAAGAGTCCTAATTGCCTACTGTAGTATGTTTCTACTAACCAGAAAATGGTGCACATTGATTCATTCTTAATCGTTAAAAAGAAAAAGTGTAAAGCCAGGCATAATATGCAGGTCTTTAATCCCAGCATTCGAGGCAGAGGCAGAAGGCAAGTGGATCTCTTTGGAGTTTAAAGGTTTAGCCTGGGTCTACATAGCAAGTTCTAGGCCAGCTGGGCTATAGGAAAGACCGTGGCTCAAAAGACCAAAAAAAAAAGAGAAAAGGGTAATGTTGTCATACCAGTAGTTGTGGGTCCATATATGGTTTTCAACAGTGAAATGTAAACAAACCAAGGAAATTCAACTCAAATAAAAGGTGGACACAAATATGCCAACTCTAAAGGTCAGTGGGTGGCTGCCTTTGGGTGTTGCTATTTTGAAATGAGAAGTCTGAGCTGAATGGCAAATTTCTTTAAAAAATGAAAGTTCCAAAGTAAGTTTATGATGATGACTTAAGTTTTCTCCTTTTGGAAGAAAACACAAATGATTTTAAGAAAATAACCGAATATAACTGATTTCCTAGATGAATCTACATATGAAAGAAAGTGTCTAATTCAAAACAATAAAGCTTCTATGCCATTTTGACCCTTCAGCTAAGAGCCAAGTCAGGTGGTAGGCAGCTAGAGTTCCCCAGCAATGGGGATTATCACTCCTTTGTGCCCATCTCTTCACTCTTGCATGGGTTTGAGTCAGTTCAACAATTATCCAAAAGGAAGCACTGGACTCTGACCTTGCCACACAAGTTTTAGAGGACAGGAATTTCCATGGGAAATCCCACTGACTATATTCTTCATGAGTGGAGCTCTACATATATGATGTGATCTAATACTCCATTTCCAAGTGGCCAGATGCAGTCAGAATCCTAGAAAGAATATTTCTTTGTTGCTATGGTGTCTGTGAACTGCCTGTATTCTGGTACCAAAGTATTAAGCATATCTTGAAAGAATGCTGTCTTGGTCAGACCCTCACTGGCACATCACTGGCCCTTGTTCTGGAGCCTGTGATGTAAGAGGAAATATTGACTGGCTGGATTATGTCCAAAGTGCACAGACAAGGCTCTGAAAGTCATGTCAATGATAAACGACTACCGAAGAATAGGATATGTTTGGCCTGAGGGTGTGGGAGGAACACGATAGACTGCATTATAATCTTCCCATTGAAATTTCACAGAAAAACTTTGTTTTTTATATAGGAAGAACATGTATTTTGTTAGAGACAAAAAAGAATTTTATTTTATCTCCTTATATGAAAGAATTTCTCAAAACTAGAACATGCTTCTTTTTTTTTGTTTTTTTTTTTTGTCTTTTTAAGACAGGGTCCCTAAACCCAGCTCTCCTGGAACTCGCGATGTTAAGACCAGCTGGTTTTGAACTCAAAAGAGATCCGCCTCCCTGTGCCTCCCTAGTGACTGAGATTAAAGGTGTGTGCCACCACACCATGGCCTAGAATGTGCTTTTTGTCAGAATAGAGATGCTTGCCTAAAGAACTTGCGATTCATCATCTATTAGTAATCTTTTTGCACTAAATGAAATACTGGAGTCTTCATTTCTAAAGTAACTTTAAATTCCAGATTCCTAATGATTAACTCACAATGTACTTTAAAGTTTGCATGAGAATTCCAAATCGCTGCTGGAGCAAAGAGTTTCCTCCTAAACAACACAATAGTCAAAAAGACTTGATTTGGGAGCTGTGAGAGATGGCTCATCAGTCAAGAGTACTGGCTAGTCTTGAAGAGGACCTGGGTGCAGTTTTCCCAGCACACACATGGCAGCTAACAACATCCATAACTATAGTTCTAGGGGTACCACACCCTCCTCTGGCCTCCAAGGACATTGTATGCACATGATATACTTTGCAATACAGGCAGGGAAAACCTCATACACATAAAATAAAATAAATGAACAAAAATTACTATTTGATGGGACAAATACACCTGTCATTGCCTTACAGATTGGGTTGAAGATGAACCCACAAGAGCATGGCTTCAGTGCTAGACGTGGGTCCAAATCCCTCCTTTATCAAGTCTCTTTACCATCACTAAGCTTTAATTCCCTTGTCTGTAAAAAGGGACAAATCAGATGTGTATCACCTCCTAAGAATAAGTAAAGAATAAAGTAATGAATGCAGAGTCCTGTGAAGTTCCCAGTTCCCAGGAACACCTCAGCAGAGTGTGGATCATTAGACAACTATCGTGCCCTGCAACACCACACCACTTAACCCTGGGAGGCGCCCTTCCCTGCACTGTTTGAGTATTTTTCTTTTGTAATCACACACAGAGGGGAACGGATGAGGATGGTGAAGGACACAACGTTTTACAAGCCTTATGCATAAGTATATCTGAACACACAAGCACACCACTCTTTTTTTTTTTTCATTTGCCTTTCTTAGGTAATTGTAGTTGTTAGAAATATAGTTATAAAAAATAATCTAGGGAGCTGGAGAGAGGGCCTAGCGTTAGGCGGCAACTGCTCTTGGAGAGGACAAGGGTCGATCCCAGCACACACATGGCGCTGAGAACCATCTCTAACGCCAGTTCCAGGAGAAATGCGACACTCCATTCTGACCTCCGAGGCCATTGCACAACACGGGTTTGCACAAACCCCATGCAGACAGTACAAATTCATACACATACAAAATAATAAAATTTTGAAAAATAAAAAATAATCCAAAGTGATTCCTTTACACACACCTTTTCCTGCAATTCTGTGTTTTTTATATAACTAGGTTCTATCATCAGTGTTTTGCCCTCTATCCACTTTATGAATGAGGACCAAAAGGGGAAACAATATCCTAAGAACTGCTGAGCTGACCCAGCTGTGATAGCATGAGAACCTTGGAGAGAGCCCCTCAACAACTGTGTATTCACTTTAGTGTGCCCTTCAGTCTGACTCACTCTTTTTCCGTGTTGATGCTTCTGCCTCGCACCTGCTCACTGCTTTGGACAACAGATCCCTGTTGTATGAGGCTGACAGCTTAAGATCTTGGAAGATGACAGTGCCATGGCTCTTGGGCACAGAATGCAGTTTGTGTTTAACACAGTAATATTCCAATTTCTATTGATTAGAAGGATTAATATTCCAGTGCCAGGGAGAAGTAAATGTTTTCTTTCCTCGAAAAACAATTACTCTGTATTGACTGAGCTCCAGGGGAATTGTGTCCTACAATATGGCCAAGGCTGGTTTCAATACAGTTGGAGTCTTTCATGTGGAAAATTCTCTATTTAGCAATTACATGCACCGAGAAAACTTGGAATTCATAAGTGGTTCAGTAAATCACCAGCCATGCGGAGCGCAGTCAGATCTAGGAAGAGAAAGACTGTGTGTATTAGTTATGTACACCAAACCAGTATTTCCCTGAAAACAGCCAAGTGACAGAATTCTTGTGTTGACTTAAAACAATAAAGATTTTTTTCTTTTTTTTTTTGTTTTTATTTCGGTAATTGTGAATGTACTGACTGCATGCAGTCTGTGCACCCGTGGCATCCAATGCCGCGGAGGTCAGAAGAGGGCGTCGGATTTCCCTGGAACTGGAGTTCTCCTGGATGGGAGTTTCAGACGTTCTCGCCCGCCATGTGGGTGCTGGGGATCGAACCCGGTCCTCTGTAATGAGCGGTCGGCGCTCTTAAACGCTAGGCCATCTCTCCAGCCCAAACAATAAAGATTTCTACATTGAAATCCACCCTATTTTGACCTCTTTGTTTTAGTTACACAGATTGAAGGAGATCAGAGAAACCATATTTTCTATAAAGTTTCCAGAAGGTTCTACCTGACAGCCCAGGTTGAGGACTGTGGTGGGTTGAATATAATCATCGTGATCATCTTGAAGTAGAGCAGCTGTGGTGGCCTGAATGAGACCTTCCCAAAATAGCTCAGGGCTATGACATAGCCTTGTGGAGGGGCGATGGTCATGAGACTATGACTGGACCCTCAGGAGAGCCTCAGGAGATGCTTCCCCTCCCCAGGATTGTATGAGAGGTAAACAATCGCCCTGGCCAGGACTCCTCTGTGGTATAACTTTACCTAAAGGTTGCCTAGGAAACTTCTTGCTAGTGTGGTCACTTGTGAGTCCCCCCTTGCTCCCGTAAGAAACCACAAGCAGATTCATTGGTTCACCAAACTGAACTTGGACGGAATGCTTTCTTGGGTCTGCCGGTACCCTCTCTAGCTGCAGTGGATAGGGGTTTCTTATGTCTCCTCGAGAAAAGTCATGAAGAGACCAATACTCTGGCTAGCATATTCCAATATGCTGACCATGTACTCACAGAAAATACGCACCTGCCTCATCCCATCTACAGAGCTTCCTAATGTTAAAATTACTTTTTACAATGATGATTATTTTGAGTTTTCCAAAGTATATGGAGTTCATCTGTCAGGCACCTTATAAAGGAATTTCATGGAAAAATAGGATTCAAATACATCAAAGTTTCAAAGAAGAAAAAGGATAATACATGCTTACCAAAAATTTTTACTGTGCCCGTGAAGAAAAATCTTACATGTCAGTCATCTTACAGCTCATCTAGCTGGGGGTGAAGGAGAGTAGTAAACAGAATGCTATCTAAATATATTTCTATGGTGATGAAATAAAGAATTCCTGGTGAGCTTCTCCCAGCCACCCCGCCCCCAGCCCTGACACATTCCTTTATACCACTGAAAGCCCTCTGCTCAATGCTGTCTCTATGTATGTGTATCAGAACTTTCCCTCTAAGTATGATGCACAGGTTGGGAGTCAATCTCTTTTACTAGGAGCATCAACACACTTTTTAATTAAGAGCCTGTCTGACTATGAAGCCACTACACACTGTAACAATAAAATTTAAACATTGTAACTGCCTTGTTTCTCAATAGCCTGTACATTGGCTTTCTTTTTTTTTAGTTTTAAAATACCTAAGCTAGAATTCCAAGAAATATCCCCTTAACCTTTGGTTATAAAATCATCTCTTCAAGATTTTTCTGTCTCCTCTTCATAGACTATTTGCAACCATGCTTAAAGCATTAGACTGAAGTGGACATAAATGGCATATAAACATAAGGGAATATTAAGTTCGAACCAAAAAGATTAGCTTACATTATGCAATGTAGGATAAAGTGGTCTCCCCCAAAACTTGGAAAAGGTATAGTCTAGAGGGATTAAATACTCAGGGGATTCAGGGAGGGGCTTCTGGGAAGAGGTAGTCAGTCCAGGAGGAGGGGTGCATTGTAAATTGCTGATCAGCAGATAGAGCAGATCTTCAGATGAGAAAAGTGCCGGGCACGATGGCTACGTGGAGACATCGCCCATGTGCCAAAGCGTCCCAGTCTCTAGTGATTCTAGCTGAGGGACGACGTGAGATGTCTGACAACGGCAGGTCTCAAAGTGCACTTTGGGACTGGCAGGATCAGCATCACATGAGAACTTGGTAGAAATACCAACTCCAGACAGTCAGTGCTGGGGCTCAGCAAGCCGGGATTTAACAAAACCTCCAGGTGACTCTAATTCACGCTCCATATTGAGAATCATTAGGTCATAAAGAAATGAAATCGGGCTGAGGAGCTGGCTCAGGGTAAAGTGCTTGCCGTGCAAGGAGAAGGAACGAAGTTGAGGCCCCTGTACTCGCATAAAGACAGGCACTACAGCAAGTGCCTGTAATGTAATTCTAGTGCTGGGAGGCTGCGGGCCAGGGACAGAGTGAACACAGGGGACTCCTGGGGACGTGCTGGCTAGCCAGCCAAGCTAAAACAGTGAGGTCCAGGTTCAATGAAAATGAGATCCTCAAGAAAATAAGGTCGAAATCAAGCAGGCCCGGGACGCAAACTCCTGCCCTTTATTTCCACCACGGTTTCCCGCCGTGAATGAACACCATGACCAACACCAAGTTGGGGAGCAAAAATTTCAGCTTACATGTTACAGCCCATCATCAAAGGAGGCCAAGACAGGAACTCAGGGCAGAAACCTGGTGGCAGAACTGAAGCAGAGACCACAGGGATTGCCACTTATTGGCTTGCTGGCAGTAAGGCTCACATTCAGCTAGCTTTCTTATGTAGCCAAGACCCACCTGCCCAGGCATGGTATGGCCCACAGTGGGCTGGGCCGTCCTACAAGCAATTAGCAATAAAGAAAAAGACCCACAGACATGCCTGCAGGCCAGCCTTGATGTTTCCTTTTCCCAGGGGTGTCAAACTGATAAGTCAAATTAGGCCAACACACACACACACAAAACAAGGCACACACACATGCACGCACACTCACATGCACCCAAATACCTGCACAGTATTCAAATAAATAACTAGAAACCAGCCTCAGTTTCATTTCTTGGGGTATTTATTTCATAATGTGTGCACTAGGAAAAGGGGTAGAATTTAAACAATCCCTGATTAACAAAGGTGGCACTATGTATTTATCAAATTATACAGTTGTGTATTTACTCCTTACTGACTTGATGCATTTACATAAAATCTTTCATAATTCAATTCACTCGAGTCATTTTTTTCATTTTCATTGGTTTATGCAGAAGAGAACGTTCTATTTCCAGGCCACTGAGGCCTCCCAGTGGCAATCCCATGCAATTTCCAGCTCGGCTTATCTTCCAGGCTATCTTGGGGACAATAGTATCCAAAACCTTGATTTCTCATCCAGTTGTAGAAGCAAAAGATAGAATCAAAACAAGAATGTTATGAAGATAAATGATTTCCATGTACAAGTTGAAATCTCTCCAGATGTTGGCTCTAACCTTTTACATTTATCCAACTCCATATGCAATTCTCGCATGGCAGAGACAAGAGTCCACAGGCTTCAGGTTCTGCTGGCCAACTTAAAACTGATCAGGGCCGGGCGTGGTGGTGCACGCCCCACGCCTTTAATCCTATCACTCGGAGGCAGAGGCCAGGCGGATCTTTGAGAGTTGTCAGGCCAGCCTGGTCTACAGAGGGAGTCCAGGACAGCTGGGGCTACAGGAAATACCCTGTCTCGAAAAATACAAAAAAAAAAAAAAAAAGGATCAGGAACCTGTACAATAAAGACTATTCAAAATCTCCTCCTATGTTGTCTTGTTGTGGCGACTGTCTAGGGCAGCCATTTCCTGTCTGCAGTTTAAAAACATAATCCTCTCCCCTTTCAATTTTGGAACATTCTATTTTCCCTGGCCAATATTCTACACAGATATAGACACCATCCTCTGACCCTGCACCTCACAGGTGGATAGCCTCCTCTGAGGAAGCAGGAAGAGCCACCCACTGCTGCATCAGCTGGTAGCTGTCACCTGTCAGAGGGCTTCAGCCAGCGAGGGAGGCTGACTGAGCAACATCCACCTTCCAGAAGCAGGGTCTCTGTCATCAGTTGGAGCTCAGGCTCCAAAGGCCGTTTCCACTTAAAGCACTTCATTGCCACCAGTCCCAGTCTGCTATGCAGGGCACTGCTGTCACTGTCCTTGATCGCCTGAGTCACAAGGAAAGCTTGTTGGAAGGTGGTTTCCAAGAACTGCTGTCCCCACCTCACCCCCCAGCTCGGCTTGGCTCTGCTGATGCAATGAGCTTCCCTGCCTAGTAACAGGCCTACAAACACCAGCATCATTCACAGAGTCTGGTCACAAACATATCAGATGATGTGTTAAAGTTCAGCCCTACCCCATGGGCCTTCTCTGATGCAAAGCCACCTGAGGTCACCGTACACCTCATTCACAGTGCTCATCCAAGCTGTCTTTCAGCTTTCACTTCTACCTCAGTGCCTCCTTTATACGAAAGTCTTTTTTATGCCCTTTGATGGCTGCATTAGAATCACTATATGTTTTCAAATTAATTGTTCCAATAAGTGCCCAATGTCGCTTGCAAACAGAAATACATTTCAGCCTTTTCCTGGCTCTATATATCTATTTATACAGCCATACTCTTAGGAAAGGAAGTCCATTTGAGGTAGTGTCAAAAGGACTAATTTTTGGGAGGGTCTTTTTTGAGACAGGTTCCGCTGTAGCTCTGGCTGTCCTGGAACTCACTCTGTACCAGGTTACCTTGAGGCTCACAGAGATCCTTCCCTCTGCCCCCAAGTGCTAAGATTAAAGGCAGTGTGGGCACCATGCCTGGCTCCAAAATGACTATATTTAAGCTAATTTGTGCTCTGGAGGCAAACGAAGACCGTCCTCACTAAACTGGGCTGACTATTCACTGGAATACAATCCACACTCGGATTCTCTTGCAGAGTTCAATACCCTGAAAACAGCACAAGCTTCAGGATAGTAAGAGGGTCAAAGGTTCCCATCCCAAATGGGGGGTTAACAGCAGGTATCTTAGAGAAGATGCCCCCATCCAGCCTCATGTCATCCCATGAAATTAGATGAATTGCTTTTCCTGGGTGTTGTGAAGAATCTGTAAGATGCTATATAGAAAAATCTCCATCCCAGACCCTAAAGCAGTGAGCAGTCCATTGATAGCACTTAATATTCAGCAAGAGTTAGCAGAAAGGACGATTTTCCCAGTGAGTGACGCAAGCAGGTCTCTCCACTGCCTCTACAGCACAGCACATGCCGTTCCTGCTGCAGGAATCTCTCGTCTCTTCTTTCTGCCTCATCCTCTACCTCCTTTGCCTCTTTTGCTGCTCAGACACCCTCCCTCCGTTCCTGGCTGTAGATCCAGTTCCTGTTATCAGTGTATCTAACACTTTCTTGCTTGGACACCTTCCTCCCTGCCAGGAGCATCTTAGCCTGAGTCCATTTCCATGAATCTAAAAGCTTCCAGGGGAACCAGCCCTGTTCCCATTGTTCCCTGATGTGTCTGCAGCCCCAGGTTGGCACAATCGTGTTTTTTCAAGATGAAATGAATGAGTGAATGAGTGAATGAATGAATGGAAGGAATGACAACCATGAGGCAGCTTCCTAAAGAAGAAAAGAGAAGATCCAGGAAAGAGATGGACAATTACATTGATAATTCAGCATTCTTGTAATTGCTTTAAAGTCTCCTTGAATGAATTAGAGGAAGGAGGAGGGGGTGAAGAGGAAGAAGAGGAGGAGGGGGCGGGGAGGGGAGATGGGGGCAGGGAGGAGGAACTGCAGTGGCCATTCCCCAGAAAAGATTTGGACCTTTGAGTCCCTTACCCCAAAGATGCTGCTTGGAATTTTCCTCAACTCTTCTTTCCAATGCACGGCTGTAAAATCGTGTTTGACATTCTTCTACTTCTCAAAGCCACTGCCTATTAGTCACAAAGATACCAAGGAAATCTTTGGTAGAAAAAACGTTAATAATTTACTAGTAGCAAATTGTGCTTTTACCCCCAACAGCTGGTGAGTAAAAAACATTACTCGTGTTTTTTAATCTAAGAATTTCTTACATTTTTGTGGCCTGTCCTTTAGGTTTGTGACAAAGAGACAACATTTGCCATTATAACTTATATTCTACCTACATGGAAACACACAGGGATAAGAAACCCAAATTAAATCATAGCAATAGAAAGAAAACCCAATTAAATATGACACAAAAATTTTAAACGTGAAACTAAGAAACTAAGTTAAATTAAAGCACAAAAAGAGCAGAGGTTGTGGACAAAGAAAATTTCAGGGCCTAAATTACAGGGTCTAGCAATTGCCAACTACATGAGTTTCCAAATCTTTCATCTTGTGTTTGTGAAAACATGAAATAACATCAGCTACTCAGATGTTCTAATGGCACCTTTAATCTGATTTTCCATGTGCACTTGTTAGACTAACCAAGCAATATTTTCAGTATGGTAAAGTATTATTGGTAAGCAACCAATGTTTCAATATGCTTCTAGTTTTTTTTTTTTTTTTTTTTTTACTATTAATCAGCAACTTGGCCCTGGACATCTGTTTTTATCTCTAATGAATCCTTAAATCCCTTAATGATAAGTGCCAAATCTGAAACTTGATTGGACTTCAGAGAAAAACAATTGCCTTAGAAACAAACAGAGAGAAAAAAACTGTCTTTGAGCTTACCCAATACAAAGAGTGTTTATGATAGAGGCTAAGGGGGATTTCGATAGAGGAAGCGGTCCATTGCGTACACTCAGCAATCTGAATGCTACGCAACCACACACCATTCAAGTAAACACTCAAAAGCAGCTCAGAAGCGCTTAGTGATGGAGTTAATCTGACCCCAGAATGAATCAGTGCTGAGGCCACCCTGTCCCACTAATACCACTATATAATTATCTGGAATACTGTCTTTGACTTTGTGTGGAACTTAAAGCAAACATTGACACTGGGCTTGCAGGTAATACGGCTAGACTTAATTTCACAGTACAAACTCTAATGCTAAGCCTGGGTGTGAAGCTAATGCGTGAACCACTTCCAACCCTTGTAAAGAAGATTGAAGAACTGGAGCCACACATTCACAAGCACAAAATTGCCTTCAGTTTTTTTTTNATATATATATATATATATATATATATATATAATAAAAGGTGGAATATATGGGTACCGACTTAAGTAATTTTGGATATGACTAGATTCTATAAAACTAAAGGCAAATAAAGTTCACAAAACAATTGTGCCCCAGTTGAAAAGTTGCTTCATTTGGGAGCAGTAATTAAAAGTTCTGTTATTATGCATATACACTGGATTTCCAAAATTACTAAATGAATTGCTGATGATGTGATCAGCATTTCATACTGTATGATTAAGAATTTACATACAAGCAAAGTTATAATGATACATGTGGTAATGGATTATAGTTAGAGACATCAATTAATGAATTTCATGAAGATAAAGACAATTATATATAGAAATATTTATAGATAAGTATATATATATATATATATATAGAGAGAGAGAGAGAGAGAGAGAGAGAGAGAGAGAGAGAGAGAGAGAGAAAACTGAGCCCCCAAAGCCCCTGACATTGCACAGTTGACTTCATAACTTTCAGGAGCTGGAGAAGTGGCTTAGCAATTAAGATCACATGCTGCTTTTGTATAGGACCCAAATTCAGTTCTCAGTACCAACATTGGGCAGCTCACAACCACTTGTAACTTCAGCTCCAATGGGATCCCACGTTGCTGCTGGCCTGTGCAAGCACTGTCACTCGTGGGCATATACCTACACATATACACATGATTTTAAAAAGACATAACTTCCAAATTTCCTGCTAATTTTGTTCCTTCCCTTGGAAATAAATTCCGTAAGAAACATGGCGCCACTTCTTTGTTAGTTCACGTGCCTGATACCTAATAGGCATTCACTAAATGTTTGTTGAATGAATGTGAATGCAGAATTAGCAGAGTCTGTGTAGCTAACAAGAGTTTCCTGTATTCAACTGTAACTGGAGAGAAAAAGTTAAAGCCAGAGAAAGCGCTTCAGGTTATCCAGTGGAAGCTGTTTCTCAAGACACCCCACAGGCAGACCAGCTGGGGTTCCTCACCTTTCATTCACACTACCACATCTGTGAGATCATAGATCATTCCCTGTTCACTTGTTCATTGCCCATGTCTGCAAAATGGGCATAATATAATTACGACATAGTCGTCTTCCCATCATTGCTATGAAAATCACAAGGGTGATCTGTAAGCTCACGTGCTCATGAATGATGGCTATTAGTGATACCTGGTCCATGGTAGAGATCACCTTTAAGGAAGAACTAGCTAGTTCTACAACTCACTGGAATAAAAAATAATAAAATAAAATAAAAGCTCCTCCCTTCTGAACTTCCATAAGCAATAGTCCATAATGTATAATGAAAGTAGCTGTTTTTATATAAGCCCCCCTCATTATTACCATGCCAACCAAGCAGCCTTTCCAGTAATAGATACCTACTAACCAAGACACCTCAGCAATGCCATTGTGCATGTGGAAGGCCAGTTGTGTTAGGCAGCTACTGGAATGGAATACGCCCAGGGAGACAAGGTCAGCCTCTTTGTGAAATGAACTAGAAACTCAAAATTTCCCACCTGAGTTATGGTCCTCACTATCCTGCCCAGAGTCACTCTCACTCCGTCCTGTTTCATGGCATTACTCTACGCAGGAAGGTTGTGGTTGATCACTTCCAACCACACTTTTGCCCTCCCCAGCACACATGTGCAGCACATAGCAAATCCTGTGTATTTTCCAGCCCTTGCTTTCCAATCACTGACATTTGTCTGGAATCTCAGAAGAAATGATAACGGCATTCTAGTAAGCATGTGTTCTTTTAGAGGGAGCAGCATCTCTGCAGATGAAGGAGAGAAAAGCTTCACAGTTGCACTATTAAACCCGTTATATGCAGACCAGCTTTTATTCCCCACTGCAACGAACATGTCAGCTTTGCCTGGCACATATGCCAGGCTCGGTTGTTATTATTAGATTATTACAGGTTAGAATTGTTATATTCTTACATTTCCCCCAGGATTTAGAATTGTTCATTTTATCAGAATATAGAAATCCTCTTCAGTTTTAAGTGTCTTTGTTTGTTCTGTTGGTTTGGAGTTTTGTTGTTTTGCTTTGGTTTTGTGTGTGTGTGTGTGTGTGTGTGTGTGTGTGTGTGTGTGTGTGTGTTTGGTTTGTTTTGATTCTTGCATAAGACCCTTGTGGCTACTATCAGTATGCTTTCTTTTGGTTAATGTTGAGCTGATATCTCTATTCAGTTTTCAAGCATTTCATAGCTACATAGTCATGAAGTGTATGTAGCTGGCTCACTCTGTATTTCTTATTTTGACTATAAAGAATTTTTAATATGCTCCAACAACCACTAGCTAACAGGTTTTGAGATTAATGTGACTGTATTTGCTGTGCATACTTCTGCTATCTTTATGCCTTATTTTCGTTCTTTCTATGTGTCTTTTCTGACCTGCTTCCTATTTGTTCCATCCACTGTATGTCTTCTATTCCACTTATTTGAAAGTTAAAAATTGTAGCTCTATTCTGTTAGTGTTTCATGCTTTCATATTTTGACAGCCTGCTCCCACTTTGGGCCACATAAAAATAGGGTGTAGCTCAATATAAAACTAGTGTTTAGCATAACTGAGATCCTGGCCCATCCCTAGCACCAAAAAAAAATTAATAATAATCATAATAAAATAGCATAGTAAGGAGAGGTGCCAAGCATGGTACCCAGCAAAGGAAGAAAGCACATATGATATTCTACAAGCCAAGCTTGGCATCTTTGACTCCCATGATCTTTCATTCTGTCCTTGAGAGCAGAGTGAACAGTATTCAACCCAGAGGCAGTGAGGTCACAGCACAGAAGAAAACTGAACTCCAGACATCACCTCACACAGCACCTCCATGAAACTCTAGAGTTTGTTCATGGTGTCAGCAGAGCCAAAATCATGTTTTAATTTTAAAGATAAATAAGTTATCTACCTTAGACGACCTCAAAGGACTGAAGTCTAGACATCTGCTTCTCATAGTATGCATTATCATTGATGGATTGATTGATTTAGATAGAGAGATGATATTTTGGAAAGGAAAGGAAGAAAACAAAAGGAGAGAGAAGGGAGAAAAGAAGGAAGGAAAGAAGGAAGGAACAAATACATGGATTAAGTCTTAGACCTTACGTCATATGTTGGAAACGGCTGGAGTGAATACTTTAGACACAATGATCTTAGCCTACAGGAATGTTGAGCTAAGATCTGAAAAATAAGATCTGAGCCCTTTGAAGATATGAACAAGGGCATCACAGGTATGTGGAGCAATGGAAGCCAAGGCTCTGAGTGAGCAAACATTGTCCTTTCAAGAAGCACAAGGAAGCAGCAATATTAGGAGGATACTGGTCTGAAATGAGGTCAGGGAGTAGATTGTGAGACTGGGCATGGTGGCATGCACTCATAATCCCCATGCTGGAGGCTGAGGCTGAGGCAGTGGTGCACTGGGGCTCACTGGACAGCCAGACTAACCTAATCAGCAAACCCCAGGCTAGTGAGATACTGTCTCCAAAAAAGGTAGTTTTTGCTGTCCTCCACATACATGAACATTCCTGCATGCATATGTGCACCTGCACACCCACAAACATGCACATATACACAAGAAAGAGAAGTGAATTGCATCAGATCTTATAGAGCTTTGCACACTGGGGGAAGAACTGAAGCTCATTTTCTATAAGCTCAGAGTTTTTACTATAAAAAGTTCATTATCAAAATCCTATTTTTAAAATACCACATTGGGATGGGGGTGTAGTTCAGGAGAGCAATTGGTTACCATACAGGAGGCCCCAGGTTCAATCCTTAATACCGTATATGCATACACAGGCACACGAATGCAGATTTAAAAAAAAAAAAAATACACCGGCTAGGGTAGTCTTGAACACCGGTGGTAGGAATGTGATTCAGTACAGCTGTATGGAAAACAGTACTCAGTCCTCAAAAATGCAAAAGGAAACAGCCACCATATGATCCAGCATCCCCACTGTTCATATATCCCCAACAGAAGTGAAACCTGTAAGTCAAAGACATCTGCACTCCCATGTTTACTGCAGCACTGTGCCCAATAGCCAAGAAATGGAAACAACTGAAGTAGCTATCAGCTGGTGATTGATAAAGAACATGTGTACATCTATATACACATTGGGCTCCTGGTTTGCTATTAAAAAGAGCAGAATCCTGTTAGTTATAACAATATGGATGACAATAAAGACCATTATATGAAAAGGCATAAAGCAGACCCAGAAAGACAAGTCACTCTTGGGTTGAACCTAAAACAGCATACCTTATAGAAATTGAGAGAGGATGGGCTGGAGAGATGGCCTAGTGGTTAAGAGCACTGACCGCTCTTACAGAGGACCTGGGTTCAATCCCCAGCACCCACATGGCGGCTGAGAACCATCTGTAACTCCAGTTCCAGGAGAATCCGACTCCCTCTTCTGACCTCCGCGGCATTGCACGACACGGGTGCACAAACCTACATGCAGACAGTACATTCACACACATACAAAAAAAAAAAAAAAGAAGAAGAAAAGAAAAAAGAAATTGAGAGAGGAGGGCTGGAGAGATGGTCCAGCAGTTAAGAGTACTGGCTGTTCTTGCAGAAGGCCTGGGTTTGAATCCAGGTACCCACATAGCAGCAAACAGCCATTCGGAAGGCTGGTTTTGAGGGATCTGATGCACAGTTACATACATGCAGGAAAACCACTCGTACACATAAAATAAATAGGCAAATGTTTTAATAAAAAAAATTGAGAGCAGAACAGTGATTATCTCAGGCTGGAAAGAGAAGGAAGGAGGCAGGAGGGACAGAAATGGATGGCTCACCAAGAACTGTTGTCAGATACAAGCTTGCAACTTCTTTAGGTGACTGAGACTATAGCGCTTTGAGCATTTCAGAAAGCTACAGGGGAACAAGTGGAATATTTCACCATAGAGAAGTCAAAGCTCCTTGTGGGTGCAGATATGCATGTACTATGTGAGCACTCTCAGTGTCTATCATGTTATGTAACCAGTTCAAAATATTAATGTAAATTTTTAAATGCATCATAGGGACGGGGAGATGGCTCAGTATATGAAGTGCTTACTGGGCACACATGAGGGCCTGAGCTTGGACCCCAGCACCCATGTAAACCCAGGAGTGGCAGTGCACACCTGTAACCCCAGTGCTGGGGAGGTGGAGCCAGACTGATCTTTGGGGGTTAGTGGCCAGTCAGTCTAGACAAAACATTAAGCCCAAGGTTTACTGAAAGACACCATTCCCAAAAAAATAGAATGCAGGGTGATAGAGGAAAATACACATAGTCATCCTCTGGCCTCCACACAGGGATGCATAGGCAAGAACACCCCACAGAGAGAGTATACCACATGCTGGCAGATGTTTGAGATACTGTCTGAGGAGAAGCAGCAAAAACTGAAAGCTTGGCAAGCCTAAAAACTACTGCTGTCGCACCTCCCACCAACCACCACCACCATCACTACCACCAACACCAGCACAGCCTTCCTGCCTGTGTACACGAAGTTCTGGTCTCGTGCTGCCATCTGGTGGCAATAATAGGAACAGCTTGATTCATAATTGGAAAAGGGCCATCTTTCTAGACTTACCTACCCAACCCAATCCCTAATAATATTCTTTCAAGGCTATTTCTAAAAGTATATTTTATTCAATTTAATTCTTTGTATTTGTTGTATAAATAATAATACAATAATGTAGTTCCTTATTTTATAATATTTTGAAGTCTCGACTAGGCTGGATGGACTATGTTATAATTTATGAGTGACAATTATTATTAGTCATAATACATTTAATGGAAAAATGAGTATCAAACTATCCTTTATTTAGAAACCACATACAAAGACTTCTAGAGGGCTAAATAAGATAATTCGTGATGTGTCTATACTGAAGAGGTTAGAAGTGAAGTTCCTGCTAGTATTTTTAGCTCCGGATGTGGTCTTACATGTGTAATCATGACATCTGGAACAGCTGCTGAGTGCCAAAGAAGTTCAGAATTTTTTTTCTTTCAAAAGTAGCAATTTGAAGGAGAAGGCTTTGTTTCAAATGGAAAGCTATTTATAACCTCGGTTGGTTGGCAATTGTTGAAATCGGCTCTGGCTAGGTGCGATATCTGTACATGAAATGCCCCTTTCAAGACTATAATGGTCAAATACAATAGATGATGCAAAGCAGAACTTTTTAATTTAAATATATGACACCAAGGCCACCAAACCCCTCTGAGAGGATTTTTCCATTTGCTGTAAGGTGGCTAATTGTAAGGACATAAAGGACTCACTCCTTGCTGCTCCTTGTTCATCAAATTGAAAGATCTTAAAAGCAGTGCTTACTCACCCAACTTTATTCAGGAAACTTTGACACATTATAGCCAGTGTGTTAAAAATTTATTTCACTGGGCACAAAGCTTTCCTGCCGCTGTGCCAGGCAGAGCTGAAGCAGTGAATTTTTATCCTACATGTAATTAGGATGGCCCTTACTTTGGGGATACTTTTGGATCCTTCCACATTAAAGTAAGGTCTGGAGATGCGGTGGCAAAATTCCTCTTTCTGGGAAAATTAATTCCAGTGTGCTTTTCAGTAGCCGTAGCACACTGTAATGAGACAGGCCTGGGCTCCTGCAGATGACTGTGTCTCATCCAGCTGTAGCGGGTGGTGTATTATACCAAAGTGCCTAGTCTCATGGGCCCACTCTACACGGAGTGAGTGAGGGGTCACAGCCCTCCTCCTCGCAGAGACTTGTCTCAGAATCTTTCACCACCATCGGCAGCAATTAGCACTAATTGGTACCCTGGGCACCTGTCGAACTGTGAGGTCAGTGACGGAGGGAACAGGCAGAATGAATTACCCTTTTGCCTCTGGAAATGAACTTATTGGTTCTGTGTGGAGCTGCTCTGTTCCTGCTAAATGGGTGGGGCTGAGGAGGTGGATTACCAAGGAACTATTCTCTGAGGCTGTCAAACAAGACCACTGAGTAAGGTCAGTTCACCGTGTGGGCAAGGCAGAGTGGCTGAGTTATGAACACACCGCAGACATCCCCACATTTCCTCACCCAGTCCTATCTCGCTACTCCGAGTTCAT
Organism: Rhizomys pruinosus; assembly: GCA_009823505.1. Lineage (NCBI taxonomy): Eukaryota > Metazoa > Chordata > Mammalia > Rodentia > Spalacidae > Rhizomys > Rhizomys pruinosus. The sequence continues at coordinate 685,619 of VZQC01003371.1, forward strand.
CTCCCCCCGCCAACCCCACCATAATATTATAAATCTAATCAAAGCAAGTGCTTTGTCAGCCTTTTTATCTCCTTTGCTTCAGAGTGCACACTGTTTATACTCAAATATGGTGCAGCCTGGTCACCCAGCAGCTACAGAGGGACGTCGTTTGTCCTTGTTTTGTCTCTCTAGAAATTGGTCCTACCTATTTCACAAGACATGAGAGGGTAGCATGAAAATACTTTTTAAAAGACTGGTGCAAGCCTTTGTCTTTGCAGAATATTAATTCTGCTAAGTGCCTTGTGTTTGCAATGCTGGTATCTTTGCCATAGCTACTTTAAGTCAGGGGTTGGGGGGAAAAAAACCTTGCAGGAATTATCAGGGAACAATTAATAATCTTTTCCTCTGCTACAAGTAGCCACCAGATGACTTGGCATCGCTCACAAGACAACAGAAGGCGAAGGAATGTGGGCACATTGCCACCTTATAAAACTCCCTCTCCCTTTCATTTAATTCAGACACCAGCACTTTTCTGAGGGCTGAGAAGGGACGGATCAGCAAGGGAAGAGGCATCTGATTAACAAACTCACTGAAAATTCAGGATCATTTCAGGCCATCATCCAGGCCCCTCTGTCTTCCTATGAAGACCAGTAAGTTTAAATCTAAACAAAGACCGTTCACTTTCCACCTTGCATGACTTAGAAAATACCTTTTATCTGAGTTTTTTAAGCCTTCCTTTGGGAGCAGAGAAGCTAGAAATGGTTGACCTAGAAATAACTCAGCCTTGCAGAGCTGGCTGAGCCCAGACATTAGCCAAACCCAAGAGGGACCTTTTAGGACCATTTATAACTAGATCAATATGTCACCTGGTGCTGCCCTCACCTCACTCAAGTTTTTGTTGGACTCAGAAGATTAACCCAGAAACAAAACTACCAGAAGCAGCAAAGTTGCAGTGGCGGACCAAGAAGTTGCTGGCTTCAGTTTCTATCATGGAAGAGTTGACGAGGTTTGGGGCCTGGGCCTCTTTCTATTCTCAATGAACAATACAACACTTAGTGGTAGAAAATCATCAGTCATTGCTCATATAGAAGAACAGAGGGCTGGGGAGATGGCTCAGTCAGCAAAGTGCCTGTCTCTAAAGCATGAGGACCTGGGTTTGATCTTCAGCACCCTTGTAAGAAGCTAGGCATGGTGACATTCCCTTGTGATCCCAGCAATGGGGAGGCAGACAAAGGGAATCCCTGATGGCTTACTGACCAGCCAGCCTAGCCTAATAGCAAACTCTGGGCCAGTAAGAAATGCTGTCTCAGAAAAAAAACAAGACAGGAAGTTCCTGAGAATGACACCCGGTGTTGACCTCTGGCCTCCACACACAGGCGGCTTGTAGAGCTGCATACACACACACACACACACACACACACACACACACACACACACCCTTAAAGGCCAGAAAAGAAACAGCTTTATAGAACTGAACCTATTTCATTCAGTCAAAGGAATGTTCTTTCCTGAAGTCTAGAACCGAAATGCCTGGAGTGAAATGGAAAACACATACTATTAGCTAGAGAAGTAACACACCACTGTTTATGCTACTGACAAACATTTATTGACTCCCATGGTACCCCAGTCCCTGTCCTGAGAATCTAAGCACAAAGATAAAAAGATGTTGGCTGCCTCTATAAGAGTTCAGGTTAGTTGTAAGGGCAGAGATCAGAGCAAATCAAGACAGCTGTGTGAAACTGGTGTTCTTGCTAGATCATGAGAAGGGATGAGGAAAGAGGGCATCTAAGCTCAGTCTCTGTAGAGTGGCTAGGGTCCACAATGGAAAGAAGTCCAGGGTTAGATCCTCAACACCACATAAAACTGGGTATGGGGGCTGGAGAGATGGCCTAGTGGTTAAGAGTGCTGACTGCTCTTGCAAAGGACCTGGGTTCGATCACCAGCACCCACATGGTGGCTGAGAACCGTCTTTAACTCCAGTTCCAGGGGAATGGAACTGGATGACAATATCTTCTGACAACATCTTCTGACCTCTGTGGCATTGCACGACACAGGTGCACAAACCTACATGCAGACAGTACATTCATACACATAAAAAATAAATAAAATTAAAAAATAAATAAAGTCTTCTTTAAAAAAAAAAAAACTGGGTATGAAAAGCTGGGCGTGGTGGCACACGCCTTTAATCCTAGCACTTGGGAGGCAGAGGCAGGCGGATCTTTGTGAGTTCAAGGCCACCCTGGTCTACAGAGTGAGTTCCAGGACAGCTGGGGCTACAGGGAGACCCTGTCTCGAAAAGACCAAAAAAAAAAACTGGGTGTCACGGTCCATGTTTGTAACTCTAACACTCAGGAAGTAGAAGAAGGAAGATCAGAAGTAAGGTCATACATCCTTGGCTCATAGCAACTTTAAGGTCAATTAGGCTGTATTAGATGATGTCTCAAAGTAAAAAACAAAACATCTAGTGTATCCAATGATTAGACTCTTTTTTACACCGTCAGAAAAACACTTGGCCCTTAAAATAATTTCAAATTTTTCATCACAACATCGATAAGATCAGTGCTTTAGATTTGCGCATGAGATGCATTTCCTGTGTCAGAAAAATATCAAGAAAGACCTTAATCTAGAGAGGACTGTGAGAGATCAAGGAAAGTATTATCTTACAATATTCTGCTTTCACAAAGATGCAGTTTGTGTTCTGTGCCTTTCCTTATAAGAAAGCAAAGGTGCCGTCAGGGCTGAGGATAAAAACCCATTTCAGTGATAAAGCCCTGCTTTGCCCCTTCCTACTGTCCTGATTTTAAATGCAATCTCAATTTTATCCCCCCTATGCAGAGTAAGCATGTAGTCTCTCACAAAAGCTTGGGCTCAAACCCTATGCATCTGCCCAGGGCTCAGAATGAGGGGTAATGACAGGGAGGTGAACTGTACTTCCTGTGCCTGAGAGCTGGCCACTTGCCCACTTGCCCCTCCCTCCGTCGACCTCGACCTGGTAGACATTTTTCCTCCTCTTCCTCTGGTCTCAGAAGTCCAGACCTGTGTATTATACATTTTGCCTTTAGCATCCAGAGCTTGCAAGTTCAAACATATGGACAGATGGATGGACACAGCTATGCTAATAGTCACTTCCCTGTTATAAAATGTACCTGACAATCACATTTTCCAATGCCTTCCCTCAGGCGCTTTAAACACTCAAAACCAGGTAGGGTTTTTTTTGTTTTTTTTTTTTTTAGTTTTGCACTGAAGTTAGCAAGTACTCAACTGTGCAAGAATTTTATTCAAGCTCAAAAGTAAAAAGTGTTTTTCAAAAGTTATAAGCAACTCAAATATGGTTTTGTACAATAAGCTGTTTCATTTGGGTTGTAATCTATATCAAAATTTGACAGTAAAATTTTTACTACTTCCTAACTGGTTCTTGCAAAGGTTTCATTCTACACCCTTAATCTCTCTCGTCTCTCACCACCCCAGGAAATTATGGATAAAATGTGTATTAACAATGTTTATGTTACAAATGTAAACACAGGGAAGTCAGAAAACATTTTAATAAGGTTCTCATACACGTTTTAATTCATTCATGCGGTTTTCCTGTGGAAGCCAGATACTGGTGCTGTTTTCCACTTCTGTAGTTTCATGAAAAATAGATATGTTTCTGAAAATACTTGTTTACAAAGAGAACCTTCACTTTTACCTTTGTTGACATAAATCTGTAATCCAAATAAACTGAAATACTCAATTGTTTCCCATGTAACATATTCAGAGAGAACAGTTTAACTTTTCCTCTGGTATTTCTTGGTAACACTTCTCAGGATAGGCAATCTAGTAGATACCACTTGGAATCTGAGGATGGAGAACTGCTAAGAGTTCAAGCCCAGCCTGGCCTATATAAAGAATTATGGGTGCCATCCTGGACTACAACAGTCCCTGTCTCAAAACAGGGGGGTGGCGGTTAGAAAGATGGCTCAGCAGTTACAAGTACTTATTGCTCTTCCAGAGGACCAGGTTTCCATTCCCAGCACTCACATGGTGGCTAATACCACCTTTAACTCCAGTTCCAGGGGACCTAAAGCCCTCTTCTGGCCAACACAGGCACCAGGCATACATGTGGTACACTTACATACATACAGGTGAAACATTCATGCTCATAAAATAAGTAAAAGCTTTTTTTAAAATCTTTTTTTGAGACAGAATCTCCTTGGAGTCCCAGTTGTCCTGTAACTGGCTATGTAGTCCAGGCTGGACTTGAACTCACAGAGATCCCTCTGCCTCTGCCTCCCAAGTGCTGGGATTAAAGGCATGCGCCACCAGGAACTAAAATCTTTTTTTTTAATTAATTAAAACTTACTGTGGTAAAATAAATTACAGAATGCATTAATTTACATCCCACTTGAATTCTCCCTGGTATTTGTATTTTGCCTTCATAGTGAAAAAGGGCTTTTTCTGAGGAACCTTCTGGGCAATAGAGAATTTGAAGAAAACAAAAAAGAGATATGTAAAATTTATCATGCTGGGGCTGGAGAGATGGCTCAGTGATTACGAGCACCGACTGCTCTTTCAGAAGACCAGGGTTTGATTCCCAGCACCCACATGGTGGCTAAGCACTGTCTTTAATTCCAGTTCCAGGGGAATCCGACGCCCTCTTCTGACCTCTGCAGCATTGCATGACATAAGTGCACCAACCTACATGCAGACAGTACACTCATACACATAAAAAATAATAAATTAAAAAAAGAAGAACCAGGACCCTGCACACAGTAAGGCAATAGTACCTGTAATAACACTATCAACTACCCTGCATTAAAAAATCCCCTGGAATTTTTTTAAAGACCAAGCAGAGCTCCTGATACAAAGAGTCCTAATTGCCTACTGTAGTATGTTTCTACTAACCAGAAAATGGTGCACATTGATTCATTCTTAATCTTTAAAAAGAAAAAGTGTAAAGCCAGGCATAATATGCATGTCTTTAATCCCAGCATTCCAGAGGCAGAGGCAGAGGCAAGTGGATCTCTTTGAGTTCAAGGTTAGCCTGGTCTACATAGCAAGTTCTAGGCCAGCTGGGGCTATAGGAAGACCGTGGCTCAAAAAGACCAAAAAAGAAAAGAAAAAGTGTAATGTTTTCATACCAGTATTGTGGTCCATATATGTTTCAACAGTGAAATGTAAACAAACCAAGGAAATTCAACTCAAATAAAAGGTGGACACAAATATGCCAACTCTAAAGGTCAGTGTGGCTGCCTTTGGGTGTATGCTATTTTGAAATGATAAGTCTGAGCTGAATGGCAAGATTTCTTTTAAAAATGAAAGTTCCAAAGTAAGTTTATGATGATGACTTAAGTTTTCTCCTTTTGGAAGAAAACACAAATGATTTTAAGAAAATAACCGAATATAACTGATTTCCTAGATGAATCTACATATGAAAGAAAGTGTCTAATTCAAAACAATAAAGCTTCTATGCCATTTTGACCCTTCAGCTAAGAGCCAAGTCAGGTGGTAGGCAGCTAGAGTTCCCCAGCAATGGGGATTATCACTCCTTTGTGCCCATCTCTTCACTCTTGCATGGGTTTGAGTCAGTTCAACAATTATCCAAAAGGAAGCACTGGACTCTGACCTTGCCACACAAGTTTTAGAGGACAGGAATTTCCATGGGAAATCCCACTGACTATATTCTTCATGAGTGGAGCTCTACATATATGATGTGATCTAATACTCCATTTCCAAGTGGCCAGATGCAGTCAGAATCCTAGAAAGAATATTTCTTTGTTGCTATGGTGTCTGTGAACTGCCTGTATTCTGGTACCAAAGTATTAAGCATATCTTGAAAGAATGCTGTCTTGGTCAGACCCTCACTGGCACATCACTGGCCCTTGTTCTGGAGCCTGTGATGTAAGAGGAAATATTGACTGGCTGGATTATGTCCAAAGTGCACAGACAAGGCTCTGAAAGTCATGTCAATGATAAACGACTACCGAAGAATAGGATATGTTTGGCCTGAGGGTGTGGGAGGAACACGATAGACTGCATTATAATCTTCCCATTGAAATTTCACAGAAAAACTTTGTTTTTTATATAGGAAGAACATGTATTTTGTTAGAGACAAAAAAGAATTTTATTTTATCTCCTTATATGAAAGAATGTTCTCAAAACTAGAACATGCTTCTTTTTTTTTTTTTTTTTTTTTTGTTTTTTTTAAGACAGGGTCCCCCATAACCCCAGCTCTCCTGGAACTCTCTATTTAGACCAGGCTGGTTTTGAACTCAAAGAGATCCGCCTCCCTGTGCCTCCCTAGTGCTGAGATTAAAGGTGTGTGCCACCACACCTGGCCACTAGAATGTGCTTTTTGTCAGAATAGAGATGCTTGCCTAAAGAACTTGCGATTCATCATCTATTAGTAATCTTTTTGCACTAAATGAAATACTGGAGTCTTCATTTCTAAAGTAACTTTAAATTCCAGATTCCTAATGATTAACTCACAATGTACTTTAAAGTTTGCATGAGAATTCCAAATCGCTGCTGGAGCAAAGAGTTTCCTCCTAAACAACACAATAAGTCAAAAATACTTGATTTGGGAGCTGGAGAGATGGCTCATCAGTCAAGAGTACTGGCTATTCTTGAAGAGGACCTGGGTTCAGTTCCCAGCACACACATGGCAGCTAACAACCATCCATAACTATAGTTCTAGGGTATCCAGCACCCTCCTCTGGCCTCCAAGGACATTGTATGCACATGATATAGTTGCATACATGCAAGGGAAAACACTCATACACATAAAATAAAAATAAATGAAACAAAAAATTAACTATTTGATGGGACAAATACACCTGTCATTGCCTTACAGATTGGGTTGAAGATGAACCCACAAGAGCATGGCTTCAGTGCTAGACGTGGGTCCAAATCCCTCCTTTATCAAGTCTCTTTACCATCACTAAGCTTTAATTCCCTTGTCTGTAAAAAGGGACAAATCAGATGTGTATCACCTCCTAAGAATAAGTAAAGAATAAAGTAATGAATGCAGAGTCCTGTGAAGTTCCCAGTTCCCAGGAACACCTCAGCAGAGTGTGGATCATTAGACAACTATCGTGCCCTGCAACACCACACCACTTAACCCTGGGAGGCGCCCTTCCCTGCACTGTTTGAGTATTTTTCTTTTGTAATCACACACAGAGGGGAACGGATGAGGATGGTGAAGGACACAACGTTTTACAAGCCTTATGCATAAGTATATCTGAACACACAAGCACACCACTCTTTTTTTTTTCATTTGCCTTTCTTAGGTAATTGTAGTTGTTAGAAATATAGTTATAAAAAATAATCTAGGGAGCTGGAGAGATGGCCTAGCAGTTAAGAGCGCCAACTGCTCTTGGAGAGGACAAGGGTTCGATTCCCAGCACCCACATGGCGGCTGAGAACCATCTCTAACTCCAGTTCCAGGAGAATGCGACACTCCCTTCTGACCTCCGAGGCATTGCACAACACGGGTGCACAAACCTCCATGCAGACAGTACATTCATACACATACAAAATAAATAAAATTTTGAAAAATAAAAAATAATCCAAAGTGATTCCTTTACACACACCTTTTCCTGCAATTCTGTGTTTTTTATATAACTAGGTTCTATCATCAGTGTTTTGCCCTCTATCCACTTTATGAATGAGGACCAAAAGGGGAAACAATATCCTAAGAACTGCTGAGCTGACCCAGCTGTGATAGCATGAGAACCTTGGAGAGAGCCCCTCAACAACTGTGTATTCACTTTAGTGTGCCCTTCAGTCTGACTCACTCTTTTTCCGTGTTGATGCTTCTGCCTCGCACCTGCTCACTGCTTTGGACAACAGATCCCTGTTGTATGAGGCTGACAGCTTAAGATCTTGGAAGATGACAGTGCCATGGCTCTTGGGCACAGAATGCAGTTTGTGTTTAACACAGTAATATTCCAATTTCTATTGATTAGAAGGATTAATATTCCAGTGCCAGGGAGAAGTAAATGTTTTCTTTCCTCGAAAAACAATTACTCTGTATTGACTGAGCTCCAGGGGAATTGTGTCCTACAATATGGCCAAGGCTGGTTTCAATACAGTTGGAGTCTTTCATGTGGAAAATTCTCTATTTAGCAATTACATGCACCGAGAAAACTTGGAATTCATAAGTGGTTCAGTAAATCACCAGCCATGCGGAGCGCAGTCAGATCTAGGAAGAGAAAGACTGTGTGTATTAGTTATGTACACCAAACCAGTATTTCCCTGAAAACAGCCAAGTGACAGATTCTTGTGTGGAACTTAAAAACAATAAAGATTTCTTTTCTTTTTTTTTTTTTTTATTTCTGTATGTGTGAATGTACTGACTGCATGCAAGTCTGTGCACCCGTGTCATGCAATGCCGCGGAGGTCAGAAGAGGGCGTCGGATTCCCCTGGAACTGGAGTTCTCCTGGAATTGGAGTTTCAGACGGTTCTCGGCCGCCATGTGGGTGCTGGGGATCGAACCCGGGTCCTCTGTAAGAGCGGTCGGCGCTCTTAACCGCTAGGCCATCTCTCCAGCCCAACAATAAAGATTTCTACATTGAAATCCACCCTATTTTGACCTCTTTGTTTTAGTTACACAGATTGAAGGAGATCAGAGAAACCATATTTTCTATAAAGTTTCCAGAAGGTTCTACCTGACAGCCCAGGTTGAGGACTGTGGTGGGTTGAATATAATCATCGTGATCATCTTGAAGTAGAGCAGCTGTGGTGGCCTGAATGAGACCTTCCCAAAATAGCTCAGGGCTATGACATAGCCTTGTGGAGGGGCGATGGTCATGAGACTATGACTGGACCCTCAGGAGAGCCTCAGGAGATGCTTCCCCTCCCCAGGATTGTATGAGAGGTAAACAATCGCCCTGGCCAGGACTCCTCTGTGGTATAACTTTACCTAAAGGTTGCCTAGGAAACTTCTTGCTAGTGTGGTCACTTGTGAGTCCCCCCTTGCTCCCGTAAGAAACCACAACAGATTCATAGGTTCACCAAACTGAACTTGGACGGAATGCTTTCTTGGGTCTGCCGGTACCCTCTCTAGCTGCAGTGGATAGGGGTTTCTTATGTCTCCTCGAGAAAAGTCATGAAGAGACCAATACTCTGGCTAGCATATTCCAATATGCTGACCATGTACTCACAGAAAATACGCACCTGCCTCATCCCATCTACAGAGCTTCCTAATGTTAAAATTACTTTTTACAATGATGATTATTTTGAGTTTTCCAAAGTATATGGAGTTCATCTGTCAGGCACCTTATAAAGGAATTTCATGGAAAAATAGGATTCAAATACATCACAGTTTCAAAGAAGAAAAAGTATAATAGCATGCTACCAAAATATTTTACTGTGCCCGTGAAGAAAAATCTTACATGTCAGTCATCTTACAGCTCATCTAGCTGGGGGTGAAGGAGAGTAGTAAACAGAATGCTATCTAAATATATTTCTATGGTGATGAAATAAAGAATTCCTGGTGAGCTTCTCCCAGCCACCCCGCCCCCAGCCCTGACACATTCCTTTATACCACTGAAAGCCCTCTGCTCAATGCTGTCTCTATGTATGTGTATCAGAACTTTCCCTCTAAGTATGATGCACAGGTTGGGAGTCAATCTCTTTTACTAGGAGCATCAACACACTTTTTAATTAAGAGCCTGTCTGACTATGAAGCCACTACACACTGTAACAATAAAATTAAACATTGTCACTGCCTGTTCTTCAATAACTTACATTGGCTTCTTTTTTTTTATTTCAAAATCCCTAAGCTAGAATTCCAAGAAATATCCCCTTAACCTTTGGTTATAAAATCATCTCTTCAAGATTTTTCTGTCTCCTCTTCATAGACTATTTGCAACCATGCTTAAAGCATTAGACTGAAGTGGACATAAATGGCATATAAACATAAGGGAATATTAAGTTCGAACCAAAAAGATTAGCTTACATTATGCAATGTAGGATAAAGTGGTCTCCCCCAAAACTTGGAAAAGGTATAGTCTAGAGGGATTAAATACTCAGGGGATTCAGGGAGGGGCTTCTGGGAAGAGGTAGTCAGTCCAGGAGGAGGGGTGCATTGTAAATTGCTGATCAGCAGATAGAGCAGATCTTCAGATGAGAAAAGTGCCGGGCACGATGGCTACGTGGAGACATCGCCCATGTGCCAAAGCGTCCCAGTCTCTAGTGATTCTAGCTGAGGGACGACGTGAGATGTCTGACAACGGCAGGTCTCAAAGTGCACTTTGGGACTGGCAGGATCAGCATCACATGAGAACTTGGTAGAAATACCAACTCCAGACAGTCAGTGCTGGGGCTCAGCAAGCCGGGATTTAACAAAACCTCCAGGTGACTCTAATTCACGCTCCATATTGAGAATCATTAGGTCATAAAGAAATGAAATCGAGGGCTGAGGAGCTGGCTCAAGGGGTAAAGTGCTTGCCGTGCAAGGAGAAGGAACGAAGTTGAGGCCCCTGTACTCGCATAAAGACAGGCACTACAGCAAGTGCCTGTAATGTAATTCTAGTGCTGGGAGGCTGCGGGCCAGGGACAGAGTGAACACAGGGGACTCCTGGGGACGTGCTGGCTAGCCAGCCAAGCTAAAACAGTGAGGTCCAGGTTCAGTGAGAAATGAGATCTCAAAGAAAATAAGGTAGAAATCAAGCAGTCCCGGGACTCAAACTCTGCCCTTTATTTCCACACACTGTTCTCCGTCCATGTGATGAACACCATGACCAACACCAAGTTGGGGAGCAAAAATTTCAGCTTACAGGTTACAGCCCATCATCAAAGGAAGCCAAGACGGAAACTCGAGCCTAAACAGAAACTGAAGCAGAGACCACAGGGATTGCCACTTATTGGCTTGCTGGCAGTAAGGCTCACATTCAGCTAGCTTTCTTATGTAGCCAAGACCCACCTGCCCAGGCATGGTATGGCCCACAGTGGGCTGGGCCCTCCTACAATCAATTAGCAATAAAGAAAAAGACCCACAGACATGCCTGCAGGCCAGCCTTGATGTTTCCTTTTCCCAGGGGTGTCAAACTGATAATCAAGATTAGCCAACACACACACACACAAACACAAGCACACACACATGCACGCACACTCACATGCACCCAAATACCTGCACAGTATTCAAATAAATAACTAGAAACCAGCCTCAGTTTCATTTCTTGGGGTATTTATTTCATAATGTGTGCACTAGGAAAAGGGGTAGAATTTAAACAATCCCTGATTAACAAAGGTGGCACTATGTATTTATCAAATTATACAGTTGTGTATTTACTCCTTACTGACTTGATGCATTTACATAAAATCTTTCATAATTCAATTCACTCGAGTCATTTTTTTCATTTTCATTGGTTTATGCAGAAGAGAACGTTCTATTTCCAGGCCACTGAGGCCTCCCAGTGGCAATCCCATGCAATTTCCAGCTCGGCTTATCTTCCAGGCTATCTTGGGGACAATAGTATCCAAAACCTTGATTTCTCATCCAGTTGTAGAAGCAAAAGATAGAATCAAAACAAGAATGTTATGAAGATAAATGATTTCCATGTACAAGTTGAAATCTCTCCAGATGTTGGCTCTAACCTTTTACATTTATCCAACTCCATATGCAATTCTCGCATGGCAGAGACAAGAGTCCACAGGCTTCAGGTTCTGCTGGCCAACTTAAAAACTGATCAGGGGCCGGGCGTGGTGGTGCACGCCTTTAATCCTAGCACTCGGGAGGCAGAGGCAGGCGGATCTTTGAGAGTTCAAGGCCAGCCTGGTCTACAGAGTGAGTTCCAGGACAGCTGGGGCTACAGGAAGACCCTGTCTCGAAAAGACAAAAAAAAAAAAAAAATGATCAGGAACCTGTACAATAAAGACTATTCAAAATCTCCTCCTATGTTGTCTTGTTGTGGCGACTGTCTAGGGCAGCCATTTCCTGTCTGCAGTTTAAAAACATAATCCTCTCCCCTTTCAATTTTGGAACATTCTATTTTCCCTGGCCAATATTCTACACAGATATAGACACCATCCTCTGACCCTGCACCTCACAGGTGGATAGCCTCCTCTGAGGAAGCAGGAAGAGCCACCCACTGCTGCATCAGCTGGTAGCTGTCACCTGTCAGAGGGCTTCAGCCAGCGAGGGAGGCTGACTGAGCAACATCCACCTTCCAGAAGCAGGGTCTCTGTCATCAGTTGGAGCTCAGGCTCCAAAGGCCGTTTCCACTTAAAGCACTTCATTGCCACCAGTCCCAGTCTGCTATGCAGGGCACTGCTGTCACTGTCCTTGATCGCCTGAGTCACAAGGAAAGCTTGTTGGAAGGTGGTTTCCAAGAACTGCTGTCCCCACCTCACCCCCCAGCTCGGCTTGGCTCTGCTGATGCAATGAGCTTCCCTGCCTAGTAACAGGCCTACAAACACCAGCATCATTCACAGAGTCTGGTCACAAACATATCAGATGATGTGTTAAAGTTCAGCCCTACCCCATGGGCCTTCTCTGATGCAAAGCCACCTGAGGTCACCGTACACCTCATTCACAGTGCTCATCCAAGCTGTCTTTCAGCTTTCACTTCTACCTCAGTGCCTCCTTTATACGAAAGTCTTTTTTATGCCCTTTGATGGCTGCATTAGAATCACTATATGTTTTCAAATTAATTGTTCCAATAAGTGCCCAATGTCGCTTGCAAACAGAAATACATTTCAGCCTTTTCCTGGCTCTATATATCTATTTATACAGCCATACTCTTAGGAAAAGGAGTCCATTTTTGAGGTATGTGTCAAAAGGACTATATTTTGGGGAGGGTCTTTTTGAGACAGGGTTGCCCTGTAGCTCTGGCTGTCCTGGAACTCACTCTGTAGCCCAGGTTAGCCTTGAGCTCACAGAGATCCGCTTCCCTCTGCCCCCCAAGTGCTAAGATTAAAGGCATGTGCCACCATTCCTGGCTCCAAAATGACTATATTTAAGCTAATTTGTGCTCTGGAGGCAAACGAAGACCGTCCTCACTAAACTGGGCTGACTATTCACTGGAATACAATCCACACTCGGATTCTCTTGCAGAGTTCAATACCCTGAAAACAGCACAAGCTTCAGGATAGTAGAGGTCAAAGTTCCCATCCCAAAGGTCACAGCAATGTAATCTTAGAGAAGACACCCCCATCCAGCCTCAATGTCATCCCATGAATTAGATGAATGCTTTCCTGGGTGTTGTGAAGAATCTGTAAGATGCTATATAGAAAAATCTCCATCCCAGACCCTAAAGCAGTGAGCAGTCCATTGATAGCACTTAATATTCAGCAAGAGTTAGCAGAAAGGACGATTTTCCCAGTGAGTGACGCAAGCAGGTCTCTCCACTGCCTCTACAGCACAGCACATGCCGTTCCTGCTGCAGGAATCTCTCGTCTCTTCTTTCTGCCTCATCCTCTACCTCCTTTGCCTCTTTTGCTGCTCAGACACCCTCCCTCCGTTCCTGGCTGTAGATCCAGTTCCTGTTATCAGTGTATCTAACACTTTCTTGCTTGGACACCTTCCTCCCTGCCAGGAGCATCTTAGCCTGAGTCCATTTCCATGAATCTAAAAGCTTCCAGGGGAACCAGCCCTGTTCCCATTGTTCCCTGATGTGTCTGCAGCCCCAGGTTGGCACAATCGTGTTTTCAAGAATGAATGAATGAGTGAATGAGTGAATGAATGAATGAATGAATGACAACCATGAGGCAGCTTCCTAAAGAAGAAAAGAGAAGATCCAAGGAAAGAGACTGACAATTACATTGATAATTCAGCATTCTTGTAATTGCTTTAAAGTCTCCTTGAATGAATTAGAGGAAGGAGGAGGGGGTGAAGAGGAAGAAGAGGAGGAGGGGGCGGGGAGGAGGAGATGGGGCAGGGAGGAGGGAACTGCAGTGGCCAGTTCCCAGAAATTTGGACCTTTGAGTCCCTTACCCCAAAGATGCTGCTTGGAATTTTCCTCAACTCTTCTTTCCAATGCACGGCTGTAAAATCGTGTTTGACATTCTTCTACTTCTCAAAGCCACTGCCTATTAGTCACAAAGATACCAAGGAAATCTTTGGTAGAAAAAACGTTAATAATTTACTAGTAGCAAATTGTGCTTTTACCCCCAACAGCTGGTGAGTAAAAAACATTACTCGTGTTTTTTAATCTAAGAATTTCTTACATTTTTGTGGCCTGTCCTTTAGGTTTGTGACAAAGAGACAACATTTGCCATTATAACTTATATTCTACCTACATGGAAACACACAGGGATAAGAAACCCAAATTAAATCATAGCAATAGATAAGAAAACCCAAATTAAATATGACACCAAAAATAATTTTAAAACAGTGAAACTAAGAAACTAATTTAAATTAAAGCAAAAAAGAGCAGAGGTTGTGGACAAAGAAAATTTCAGGGCCTAAATTACAGGGTCTAGCAATTGCCAACTACATGAGTTTCCAAATCTTTCATCTTGTGTTTGTGAAAACATGAAATAACATCAGCTACTCAGATGTTCTAATGGCACCTTTAATCTGATTTTCCATGTGCACTTGTTAGACTAACCAAGCAATATTTTCAGTATGGTAAAGTATTATTGGTAAGCAACCAATGTTCAATATGCTTCTGTTTTTTTTTTTTTTTTTTTTTTACTATTATCACAAACTTGGCCTGGACATCTGTTTTTATCTCTAATGAATCCTTAAATCCCTTAATGATAAGTGCCAAATCTGAAACTTGATTGGACTTCAGAGAAAAACAATTGCCTTAGAAACAAACAGAGAGAAAAAAACTGTCTTTGAGCTTACCCAATACAAAGAGTGTTTATGATAGAGGCTAAGGGGGATTTCGATAGAGGAAGCGGTCCATTGCGTACACTCAGCAATCTGAATGCTACGCAACCACACACCATTCAAGTAAACACTCAAAAGCAGCTCAGAAGCGCTTAGTGATGGAGTTAATCTGACCCCAGAATGAATCAGTGCTGAGGCCACCCTGTCCCACTAATACCACTATATAATTATCTGGAATACTGTCTTTGACTTTGTGTGGAACTTAAAGCAAACATTGACACTGGGCTTGCAGGTAATACGGCTAGACTTAATTTCACAGTACAAACTCTAATGCTAAGCCTGGGTGTGAAGCTAATGCGTGAACCACTTCCAACCCTTGTAAAGAAGATTGAAGAACTGGAGCCACACATTCACAAGCACAAAAATGCCTTCAGTTTTTTAATTTGCTTTGCCTATATCTCCTGCACAGGTTGCAAATATATTCACCTGCTCTGATAGTGCTTTTGTTTCTATTATCACTTTATAATTTGGTTTAAAGTGGACAGTTTTCATCTCCTCCACATACAGATTTCCATGAAAACAAAATGAAAATGAAGAAGTAGTTAATATTTACTTTCTCATAGTCTTACCAAAAGCTTATTTGTCTGTTTTACTTAACAGGCTTTCATTCTTTTCAACACAGAACCCAGGATCCTTGGCTTATATTCAAGTTTAGTCCATGCAGATCTCTTTTGCGTCAAAATCCCACCCAGTGGAGATGTTTCGCTTCCAAAGAATATTTGGAAATTATCTGTTTATATGCAAATGTAACCCCTTAAAATCAGTTAAACGTGGTCTCTGAAGCCGGGGCATTCTCACAGAACACCAACTTTGTGGAATTTGAGGCCTTAAAGAAAAATGGAATGCTCTCTCTGCCCTGTGCCTTCTTGTCATCTTTCTTTTGCTTGTTTTGTTTTGTTTTGTTTTTTTTTTTCAAGACAGGGTCTCCCTGTAGCTCCAGCTGTCCTGGAACTCACTCTGTAGAGGTTGGCCTTGAAACTCAAAAAGATCTGCTTGCCTCTGCCTCCCAAGTGCTAGGATTAAATGCATGTGCCACCATGCCCGGCATCATCTTTCCTTTGCAATAATGAGTTCACACTCTCTGCAAACGTTTGGAGGCTCCCCCATGTCACTAATTCATAATCCCCACAAAAGAGAAAATAATATAAATAAGGAATGAAAAAATTTTCCAAGGTCCTAGTAGAAAGAAAATGCTTAAAAAGAATATACTGGGCTGGAGAGATGGGCTAGCGGTTAAGAGCGCCTACTGCTCTTGCAGAGGACCCGGGTTCGATTCCCAGCATTCACATGGTGGCTGAGAACTGTCTTTAATTCCAGTTCCAGGGGAATCTGATGCCCTCTTCTGACCTCCATGGCATTGCATGACACAGGTGCACAGACCTGCATGCATACAGTACATTTATACACATAAAAGAAATAAATAAAATTTAAAAAAAAAGAATATACCTTCATTGTTGGGTGTGCCCAGGCCTCTAACCCCAGCACTTGAGAGGCAGAGGCAGGTGGATGTCTGTGGGTTGGAGGTCAGCCTGTTCTATACCGTGAGACCCAGGCCAGCTGAGGCTACAAGGAGACTTTGTGTCAAGAAAAAGTTTATACCATTAAATTCTAAGACAATATTTCCATGGAGTACTTAATTCCCTTAAAGTCAGATGGTATAATCTGGGACTCCAAACTTCCATGGCTATCTTTGTGTCAGTTTAAGCTATGAAGGAGCATCATCTAAAGATTGGTTTATCTTCTCTGAAGCAGTAATTATTCTGTAAGCACATCTATTAAAATCTTTATAGTCAGTACTCCATTCAATTGGAAACCCAGAAAGTTAGTGAAAAATTGGATTGAGGTTTTTTTTTTTTTTAATAACATAGTCTGACTTGTCCAAAGTCCAAATACAAAGAGGCAAAAATTCGCGTTGTAACTCTGAGGCTAACAAATCGATTCCTATCCATTTGAAAAAGAAACTGGGAGATAGGAAAAGCCTACTCACATCATATCTTTTGAAAACTGAATTACTGTAAAATGAATCCTAGAAAAGTATGGAGAAGCTGCAGAAAAAAAAGAAAGAAAGAAAGAAAGAAAGAAAGAAAGAAAGAAAGAAAGAAAGAAAGAAAGAAAGGAAGGAAGGAAGGAAGGAAGAGTAAACAAGATACAAGATACAGAGTGAACTGCAAGGAGAGAGGCATGGTGTATGGGGGCGGTGTTAAAATTCTCAAGTGAAGGCTATAAACAGAATAAGACAATGGGCACAGAGCAGTTGTGTTTGACAGGATGACACAAGAGAAAGAAGAACTTTAAAGAACCATATGGTTGGTTTGGTCCCAACAGGCTTTGAAAGGACACTTTATCTGCTCTACTTAAAAATAACTTCACAGTGATATTCAACACTTCTTTAACAAAAGAATCAGTTTTTTTTAACTTATCACTACTCCAAGATCCTTGCTGCCAGATCCATAATATTCAGACCACTAGACTCTTGGAGGCAACTTTCAGAACCGTACAACTCAGTGAGTAGTTCCAGATCCCCTGTGGCATTAACTTCATATTTTTCACAATCTATGAATATTACTATAGCTGGAGGATGGGAGCAGAACCTCAAAAAAACTCTAAAAATGAACCTCGTTCTGATCCCATAATAAGCTGACTAACCTCAGGCCTCACTGTACTCTTTCCCCTGAGGGGCTTCAGCAGCCACCCCTGAGCTGATAACCAAGCTCGTGTCCAGTGGCTCACAGGAACACTTTGGACTCAACCCTGACTTTCTTTCTCACATTCCCAACCCCACCAGGTTGGAAGCTTTGCTGGCTCTAGCTTCAGAGTACATCTAGAGCTGGCCAATCTTGCCCTCCCCACCGCCCTCCCTATCCAGTGTAGATTTCCTGCTGGCCTGTGCTGGGATGCCTGCCAGAGCTCCCAGCTGGTTTCTTGACCCTGATGTCCTATTCTCAAAACACCAGCCTTAGCAGTTCTTACAGCAGTAACATTATTCCACTCCTCTGCTCAGAATCATCCAGTGAGTCTCCATTTCACCAGAGAAAAGGCCAAAGTTCTCTCAGTTATCTGAAATGCTATGGCGGATACAGTGATAAACTGCTGAGACACTGTTCAGATTACTTATTCTCTGGCTGCTGGGAGTGATAGCCATTACCATCTTCAAATTGGTCTTCCAAGGACATCTGTAGGAGGGTATCAAGACCCATATGCCTTTTCCCAAACAGAACTACTCTGAAACAAGCAATTCAAGGTCCAGCACTGAGTGAGTTAGCTGAGGACTAAGCTTACCTTACAGCTTCCACCTCAAGCCTTCCATACTTTTTCTCATGTATCTATCCCAATAGGACATCCTAACCAATGACCACATGGCCTAACCAATAACCACACCGTATAACCAATGACCACACAGCCTCACCAATGCCCACACAGTCTAACCAATGCCAACACAGCCTCACCAATGTCCACACAGTCTAACCAATGCCCACACAGCCTCACCAGTGCCCACACAGCCTCACCAATGCCCACACAGTCTAACCAATGCCCACACAGCCTCACCAATGCCCACACAGTCTAACCAATGACCACACAACCTCACCAGTGCCCACACAGCTTAACCAATGCCCACACAGCCTCACCAATGCTCACACAGTCTAACCAATGCCAACACAGCCTCACCAATGCCCACACAGTCTAACCAATGCCAACACAGCCTCACCAATGCCCACACAGTCTAACCAATGCCAACACAGCCTCACCAATGCCCACACAGCCTAACCAATGCCAACACAGCCTCACCAATGCCCACACAGTCTAACCAATGCCAACACAGCCTCACCAATGCCCACACAGTCTAACCAATGCCAACACAGCCTCACCAATGCCCACACAGCCTCACCAATGCCCACACAGCCTAACCAATGACCACACAGCCTCACCAACACCCACACAGTCTAACCAACGCCCACACAGTCTAACCAATGCCCACACAGTCTAACCAATGCCCACACAGTCTAACCAATGCCCGCACAGCCTCACCAATGCCCACGCAGCCTAACCAATGCCCACAACCACGTTCTCACACACAGCCTGCATCTGCAGATCCTGGCCACAGCAGAACCCACTCCCCTGCTGCCTCTCATACTTCAGACCTCACATGCATTTTCTGACACATGCATTTGATGTTCCCTCAAAAAGTTCAGTATGCCTCTGCCTTAAGGTCCCTGCATGGCTGTTTTTTCTGCTTAGAGGGCACAATCCTCAGCCCTTCCCTTCTACCCAAACCATCCCTGACTTCTCCTTCCCCCTTATAGAAAGTTTGATATAGTGTTAAGAAATAACAAGTCCCTCTTTTTTCTAATTTATTTGTTTTTCTCTTGGAGTGTCTATTTCCTAGTGAAGAAGTGACTTCAGTTGTTTAAAATAGTGTTTGAAACCAGGCGTGGTGGTGCATCCTTTAATCCCAGCACTTGGGAGGAAGAGGCAGGCAAGTCTCTATGAGATCAAGGCCGGCTTGGTCTATATAGCAAGGTGCAGGCAAGCTGGGGCTATAGGAAAACCCTGTCTCAAAAAGAAAAATAAAATAAAATAAAATAGCATTTGAATGTTGCTTTTTTTTTTTTTTTTTTGATGCATGAAGATACTGCTGGAGTTAGGAGTACAGACTCAGGGCTCAAACAGAACAGGGTATGACTTTGCCTGTATTTTATTCTGTAGTTATGCAACCTGGGCCTTGGTTCTTTACCTGTGACATGGGAATAATGATATTACTGTCCTCAGGCTGAGGATTAAATGACTATGACAAGGCCAGAGATTCATGTAAATAGAGAACTATTGAGAGCCGGTGGTCCTAAGAAAATCTATGCACCAAAAGTTGCACTACAGTATATCTGCACCCTTGGTTATAAGTCAGGGGCCCAGAGAACAATCTCGGCTGTGCTTACCAATGGCAATGTTCAGCCTGGAAAATAGAGCTGATCATGGAGAGGCAAGTGTCACCCAAGGGCACGACAGCCTAGCTGAGGACACGACAGAGTAGTTGCCAACCCACAGTCCAGGCTGTCAGCTGACACAAAGGCCGACTTCTTTTCCTCTTTCTGCACTGACTTTAATTACTTTAGACTTTATTCTAATCTCTAAGGTCCATGTTAAAAAAAGTTACAGAATATTTCAAATATCTAGGTCTATCTATGCTCATCAGAAGGGCTTTAAACTTTAAAACAAGCCATATGTCTGCTTATTTGAGATTAGAAACCTAAACTTTTCATGTATTTCCAACCCAAACTTTTTACATTATTTCTGTTTCTGTGAAACAAATACATTTAACTTGACTTGAAAAATAAAGCAATAACTGATCCAAAATCTCAACTATTCTTACATTGTTTCCATTCACTTTTTATTTTTTAGAGAGAAATGTCCTTGCCCATAACCTCAGATCCACCTGCTTGGCTGATTCAGTGGTCATACTGGAGGCCCAGACCCCCCATGCAGAAACAACAGCCCACCCCTAACCTGGCACTGATGGGAACCACAGATGTCTAGCATTCACCTTTATATCATGTATCCTCCTTTTCCAATTTTTTACAGATCCCATTGTAGTCAGCTTCTTTATTGTTAAAGAAGATTCATTCAGCCTGTTAAATGAGTTGTGTTTAAAGGGATTTAAAAAACAGGTGGGTATGGTAGCACACACCTGTGATACTAAAACTCAGGAAGCTGAGTTCAAGATCAGCCTAAGTTACATAGTAAGATTCTGTCTTGAATTTAAAAATATAAAAAAAAAAAAACCTGGGCATGTTGGCACACACTTTTAATCCCAGAACTCAGGGGCAGAGGCAGGCAGATCTCTGTGAGTTCAAGGCCAGCCTGGTCTATACAGTGAGTTCCATGCCAGTTGGAGCTACAGGGAGACCCTGTCTCCAAAAGACAAAAAAAAGCAAGAATGAAGAGGAGCAAGGTTTAGAGATGTCATTATTGAGAAAGTTATCATTTTGCAATTTTATATTGACGTAACAATTGCATCATTATTTAAATAATGGGGTATTATAGACGGATAATCAATGATGGCACCGTGTGACTGTCATGAAAGATTTTTGTCCTTACTTTATCCTAGTTACTTTTTATTGCCATGATAAAAACACTTTGACCAAAAACAGCTTAAGGGAGGAAAAGCTTTATTTCATCTTACACTTCCAGGTGACAGCTCATCATTGAGAGAAGTCAGGTCAGGAACTCAGACAGCAACCTGGAGGCAGGAGCTGAAGCAGAGACCATGGAGGAACGCTCCTTATTGGCTTCCTCAGCCATCTTTCTTATATAGCCCAGGGCCACTTGCTCAAGGATGGCACCCACACACACACAGTGAACTGAGCTGTCCTACATCAATCAGCAATTAAGAAAATGTCTCACAGACATGCCCACAGGCCAGTCAGAGGGAGGCAGTTCTTCAGTTGAGGTTTCCTCTTCCTAAGTCACTCTATTTTGTGTCAAGTTGAAAAAAAAAAAAAACTAACCAGCACAGCATGTGACTAGAGCGCTGAGAAAACACACTTGGGAGCAAGTTGTGTCTGTCCTATGATGCACCTGTTGTGTGTGCAAAACTCCTTCCTGGGAGAAGGCAAATTTACAGAGCTCCTTTTTTGCTTGTTTATTTTTTTCAGACTGGGTATCCCTGTGGTCTAAGATGCCCTAGAACTTGCTATCTAGACCAGGCTGCCCTTGATCTCAAAGAGATCTCACAGAGATCCACCTGCCTCTACTGGGCTTAAAGGTGTGTGCTACCATGCCTGGTAAGAGAGCTCTCTTTTAATTCTCACTGTGTGTGTGTGTGTGTGTGTGTGTGTGTGTGTGTGTCTGTGAGTGTGTGTCCTCTTGAGGAAGTCTGTGGTTCATCACTTTATTTCAGGGTTCCCATAAAGTTACAATCTACTAGAAACCGCCTTGCCACTTCAGTGTTCTCATTTATGGATGTTATGCGCTCCTCCGATTTTTCTTCATAGCTTTGTACAATTTAATATTCAGGCTAGGGAAACTAGAAATTTCTTCCAGGTCAAACAGCTCCTTAAATTTATCTACAAATTTATTTTCCTTCTCCAGCCTGAATTTCATGGCCCAGAGGATGGTGGTAGCCTCTTTGCAGAGATGATCAAAGGTAATGAGGAGTTCTTCCAGGAAAGGATGGGCATAGACAACATCTGCTGCCAGGATATAGTCAAAATTGTTTGAAGACCTGGGGAAGTTTTCATCTAAAGCTACTCCCCAGGAGAGTTCTTTAACCTGAGGCAAATGCTTGCACTTCTTTTTGGTGTTTCGGGAAATATTATATTGCAGGTTTCCAAGTAATTCAGGTAAATCTGTGGCAGTCACACGAGCACCTGTGAACAAAGGTTAGAAGGAAAAAGAAACCCTTTTGGAATAAGGTCAGACCGTCAAGTTTCAAGCCAGCATGTATACTGTGATTCTACACAATTGCTAGTTCCAAAGAAAAGATGGGAGGGGGAGCGTGGAGATAGGGCTTAGCAGCTAAGAGCACTGGTTGCTGTTTGCAGAGGACCTGGTTTGGATCCCTAGCATCCACGGGGTGGCCAACAACCATCTGTAACTCCAGTTTCAGGGGTTCCAATGTCTTCTTCCAGCCTCTGAGGGCATTGCACACAGATACACTTATATGCATGCAGGCAAAATGTTCAAACACATACAAAATAAAGATAAATAAATCAGGGGCTGGAGAGATGGCTCAGTGATTAAAAGCACTGGCTGCTCTTCCAGAGGATCTGGGTTCAGCATCCACATGGCAGCTAACAATCATCTAGTTCCAGAAGATCCAGTGACCTCTTCTGGCCTCTACAGACACTGCATGCATGTGGTACACCTACATACAAGCAAGCAAAACACTCATCTACATAAAAAATTCAATTAAAATAAATACATAAAAATTAAGAAAAGGCCAGGCATGGTGGTGCACGCCTTTAATCATAGCACTCAGGAGGCAGAGGCAGGCGGATCTTTGTGAGTTCAAGGCCAGCCTGGTCTACAGAGTGAGTTCCAGGATAGCTGGGGCTACAGGGAGACCCTGTCTCGAAAAAGACCAAAAAAAAAAAAAAAAATGACCTCCAATACAGAAATGGTCCTTTACAGAATGGATATTAAAACAATTATCTGCTTCCTCTTAAATAAAGAAAAAGAAATAGAATCTTATGGTATTTCTCTACATCATTGTACTATTCTGTTCCCTGGGTTTTTGTCGTGTTCATCATTGCTTTTCTCTATTTATTTAAACAACCAAGAGAAAAGAGAAATTCAAAATATTTGACACTCTCATCACAAGTCATTGATGAAGCTAAAGAATTCTTCTGTAAAGAATCTTGAGCCATATGGCCGGGCATGGTGGCACACACCTTTAATCCTAGCACTTGGGAGGCAGAGGCAGGCGGATCTTTGTGAGTTCAAGGCCAGCCTGGTCTACAATAGTGAGTTCCAGGACAGCCAGAGATACAGGAAGACCCTGTCTCAAAAAGACCAAGAAAAAAAAAATCCTGGGCCTCTGTGGGGTTTGAATCATGGCCAATGATCCAGATCAGCACGGAACTACCAACACCATAAAGAAGCCCCTAAACCTCATCAGCTCAACCTAGATGAGCAAATCTATGTGAATAAGAAATGGCTGAGAACAGGTATATTGTACACTTGTAAACAACATTTGAATTTGATACTGGATATGTGTAAGAATCTATGACTAGTATAGAAATTGGTGAAAAGACACATGAAGAGATAAATCAATTAATAAAGTGAATTGTCTGGGGAGATGGTATTGTATTAGTTTCCCTTCCACTGAGAGTTGGGTTAAACCATGCATCCTTGATTAAGAAATGTTGTATGAAATGCACTCAATAAAAATTAACTTAAAATTTATTATTTAAAAAAGTTAGCATTCAGCTATGAGAGAGAATATGCGGCTTTTGTCTTTCTGGGTCTGGGTTACCTCACTGTATTGGTCACTTTTCTGATGCTGTGATAAAACCACCATGACCAAGGAAACTTATAAAAAGAAGAGTTTATTTAAGCTTATGACTGACAGGGAATTCCAGGGAATTAGAGTCCATTGTGGTGGGAGGCATGGTGGCCAGGGTTGGAGCAGAAAGCCGAAGTTCACATCTTGCAATGAGCACAGGAAGTTAAGAGAGAGAGACTGGAGACTGCAAGGCTTGTTGAACTCACTAAGCCTGCCCCCAATGACATACTTCCTCCAGCACGGCCACACCTTCTAAGACTTCCCAGAACAGTGCCACCAACTGAGGACAAAATGTCTGAATACTTAAAGCCTATGGGGACACTCTCAAACCACCACACTCGCTAAGGATGATTGTTTACAGTTTCATCCATTTACCTGTGTATTTTATAATTTCATTTTTTAGGAGCTAAATAATATTCCATTGTGTATATGTACCACACCTTCATTATCCACTCATCAGTTGATGGATAACTAAGTTTCTGGCTATTGTGAAAAGAGCAGCAATAAACATGGATGAACAAGTATTTTTAAAATAGGTTGTAGAGGGGGCTGGAGGAATGGCCTAGTGGTTAAGAGTGCCGACTGCTCTTACAGAGGACCAGGGTTCGATCCCCAGCACCCACATGGCGGCTGAGAACCGTCTGAAACTCCAATTCCAGGAGAACTCCAGTTCCAGGGGAGTCCGACACCCTCTTCTGATCTCCGCGGCATTGCATGACACAGGTGCACAAACTTGCATGCAGACAGTACATTCATACACGTACAGAAATAAATAAAATTAATAAAAAAATTTTAAGTAGGTTGTAGAATCTTTTGGATATATATATATATATATATATATATATATATCCAAACGTGGTATAGCTGGGTCATATGGTAGATCAGTTTTGAGTTTTTTGAGGCCTCTCCACACTGATTTCCATAGCAGCTGTACCAGTTTGCACTGCCAGCTACAATAGAGAAGAGTTCCCTTTTCTCCACATCCTTACCAGCATTGGGCCTTATGGCTTTATGAATTCTAAGTGGAGTAAGATGAAATCTCAAAGTGGTTTTAATCTGCATTTCCCTGATGACTAAAGATGCTGACTATGTTTTAAGTATTTCTCAGCTCTTTGCATTTCATCTTTAGAGAACTCCTTGTTTAGCTCTTTGTCCCACTTTTTAATTGTGTTGTTTGATCTTTTTTTTTTTGATGTTTAGTTTCTCTAGTTCCCTGTATATTCTAGAGACTAATCCTCTGTCAGAGATATAGAAGATTTTTTCCACTCTGTATGTGGCCTCTTCAGTCTTCACTCAAATTTGATCCTCTGATGTACAGTAGCTTTTTACTTTCATGAGGTCCCATTTGTCTATTGTTGCACTTAATGGCTATATTATGAGTCCTGTTTAGAAGGTCCTTCCCTGTATTCTCTCCTTCTTCCTCTGTCTGATTCAGGGTCTCAGGTCTTATATTGAGATCCTTGATCCATTTGGAGTTGAGCTTTGTGCATGGTGAGAAATAGGGATCTAGTTTCCTTCTTCTACATGCCCTTATCCAGTTTAACCAGCACCATCTGTTGACCATGCTGTTCTTCCTTCAGTGTGTAGTTTGGGCTACTTTGTAAAAAAAAAAAAATCAGGTGGCTGTAAATGTGTAGATTTAAATCTGGGTCCTTAAAGTTAACAATGGGCAGTAACCAACTCTGAAAATAATCTGTAAATAAATAAAGCTAAAGGTGGTAAATGCTAGAGCATCAGGCAGCACAAACAAAACTAAGGAATGGAAAGTCAGAACTGAAAGAGAACTCTAGCTAAACTCAGAATGAACTGGAGTCCATCCACAGGCTGTATGCCAGGTATCTCTTAACATTAACTGCAATGATATTCTTATGAAAATATTAAAATATGAGGGAAATATGCATAACATTGGTAGAATCTTAAAAATGTGAACCCTTACGTTCTAGCATGGGTGAATCTATCATTCTTAACAACTTTTTAAAATCCCACAATAAGGAATTTATCCTGCCCTTACTGGGAGGAAGTAAATTTAAGAGCTTTGTATCAATACAAATACTACCATTTTCAGAATACTGACCAAACAAAGCTTGTCTTTTGATGTTTGTTTCAGGTTAGACATATACACTAAAGAGATAAATTCTTTTTATTAAAAGAATGACTTCCCAGAACATAGATTCTGCTCCTGGACCAGGAGGGCTTTTGTCTAAATAGTGTCCCTGACTCCATCCACACTAAACAGAAGAGCAACTTTAGAGGCTGCATCCAGACAGAACAGTTTCTTTATTTCAATATTGGAGCAGTCTCTAAGGCTCTTATCTTTCTCCCATGTTTAGAACGTTGTGAACTGCTAAGTCTTACATTCCTCTCGAGATTTTAGAGTGGTAGGTGTGCACTTCTGAAGATCAAGGAGACTACAGATTTGAGTAGTACCATGAGAGACAGCGGTGAAGGCAGTGACACAGGTGAAAACAACAAAGATGGAAATTAAGCCAACACAGGCAGGCAAAGAAAGAATATTGCATATATAGCTAGAAAAGATGCTGGTGGGAAAACTGGAGTCATAAAAGGAGAATAGAAGTGAGAAAATAAATCCAAGGAAAAACTCCTAAAACTCAAAGCACATGTGTGAGTTTTACAGCCATCTCTATTCTAGTAGGTGCATGTTCATAAAATCAGAAGACTGCAGAACCCAAAAGGGATCTACAGCTACCTTAGAACATTGAAAGTGTGCTAAAATTAAAAGTATGAATAAATGGGCAGTATCACACTGTTTATACTTGCTACTTACACATCCCCTCTAGCAGGATGATTAATTTACCCTTATATAGGAGATTTTATCTAAGGCTTGTAAGTTCATATTCCATGGGAAGAATTAATGTAACTTACACAGAAAGTTCTGGAAAGAAGCCAGTAAAGAGACTTTAACATTGGTAGAGATTTTAATGATGTTTGTTCTAAACGAGTAAAGAGTTACAATTAACCCCGATCATAATATACTGGAAAGCAAAGGCAATTAATGGTATTTTACCACTAATTTTCTGACCACCTCTATTGAATAAAAAAAGTGCATACTTACCAAGTAAACTTGCCACGATGGAAACTAGCCCTGTCCCAGCTCCAATTTCAATCACATTTTTATCAACCATGTTAAATTGCTTTGTATGTGTTTCCAAGAAATAACATAGAACAAGGGCCTATGAGAAGAAGATGGGGGGGGGGAGGTAACTGAAATAATAATAGCAAAATTAAACCTACTAAATGGAGTCGTGATTTACATGTATGCACGTCTGAGTGTGAGTACATTTGTAGATGTTCATGTACATCATTCCAGAATATTATCAACAGAAGTAACTCTTCTGATAGCTTCAGCATTTGTCCAACTAAGAGAAAGTGTTTGGGATTGTTGAAAAAAAAAGAGAGAAAAATGGGTGAAAATACAGAGTACAGTTGCTTAAATTTGATCATCTTTAAACTTCTAGCAACACCGGTCAATTCTAAGTAATGTGTGAGATTGGGCCTGGCAGTAGTGAGGGTCCACCACTTTCATGGGGCAGCTAGTAAAAGGGTAGGGGCCTTCGAGATGTTCTGCATATACAGCTCATACAGATGTGGCTATACTTGTTGAACTCGAACAAAGCCAATAAAATTGGAAACGTAAACATTTGTTCCTCTAATACAAGGTCACAAAGTAGAATCTTGCAACCTGTTTCCTTCTTTTAAGTAGAATATAACAATGAATAAAATTGGAGAGTAATATAAAATATAAATATAAAATTTATACCGATGGCCAGACCACAGCGCCATAGCAATCTGTGGCTTCAGTAATCTGAATCTCATGACCAACAAAGTGAAAACCTTCCCAGGAAATGGTTGTTATCAGAGTCGGGATAAAACATCTCCCCATAATCTCAGCGACCATCTGCTTGTCCTTGTCATCTTCCCTAGTATCTGAAACAAACAACAACAAAAATTAGGCAGCAGTTGTGACCATGTTAAGTGAACCAAGCCAGGCCCCAAAAGGTAACTGCCATATATTTCCCCTCATTTGAGGAATCTGGATTTAATTATGATTTACTCAAGATTTATTGATATGAATTAAATATGAATTAGAAAATGGGAAAGGAAGACAAGGAAGGGGAAAATGGGAGAGAGGAAGAATGATTGAGGGCAAGAAAGGCACATTTTATAAGCTCTCTCTTATATGTGGGATTCATATTTTTTTCAAGACCATTTTTTTTTTGTTTGTTTTTTTTTTTTTTTTTGGTCTTTTCGAGACAGGGTTTCCCTGTATCCCCAGCTGTCCTGGAACTCACTCTGTAGACCAGGCTGACCTTGAACTCACAAAGATCCACCTGCCTCTGTCTCCCAAGTGCTAGGATTAAAGGCGTATGCCACCAAGCCCGGCTTCAAGGCCAATTTTTATTGAAGTTTTGTGCATTTCATACAACATTTCCCAATCAAATCTAGACCTGTACCCCCTCTCTACCCCCACCCCACCAGACTTCATGCATTCTGCCAAACATGTTTTTCATCTTTTTCTCAGTCTCTCTCAAAATTCTCGATGCAGATGTTTACTGTTTTGGGCAGAAGTTCACCGGTTCAGTCAATTCTTTGACCCAGTCTTTTTGTTGTTCCTTCCAATTTGCATCACTCCAAAGTATGCAAATATGCATGCCACACATATATCAAGATTATGATGTCATCTTCAGCTTATGATTTCTTTTTTATTATTAGTTTTTTTCTTTATTAGGCTGAATGATGTCCTATTTTCCTTAAGGAAGTGTTTGAAGTCTCCTCCTTGGCAAGCCCAAACAACCCTCGTGCTCCACACTGGGGTCTTCCTTTCCCATGGTCACCAAATGAGGCTCAATAAGCACCACATCCTATCTTGATCTTCCTATACTGGTCTCCCTGATACAGCCTAGGTAGTCCAACAATGGGGGATCCATATTTTAAACTGCAGAAAGGGGACTGCTTGGGGAGAGGAAATGAAGGAAAGGGGAGGACACCAAGAAGGATGAGAGGGCTAAGTACATCCAACGAAGGATGAGAGGTACGAAAACGTCATGAAGAAATCCATTGTTTTTGTAGGCTTACAAACATAATTTTAAAATTTGGTTTAGTCCTACAAAAAGGAAAACCAAATGGAAATGCAACTTTCTTAGTCTAAGGTACTTTTGAATACTCACTGACTGTTCTAGTTTGTCTTCCATTGCTGTGACAAAACACTCTGACCGACACCAACTTCGGGAGGAAAGGGTTTATTCAGCTTACATCTCCTGGGTCACAGTTCATCACTTAGGGAGCCCAAGGCAGGAACTCAGGGCAGGAATCTGGAGGCAGGAGCTGAAGCACAGGCCATGGAGGAATGCTGTTCACTGGCTTGCTCCCCTGGCCCATGCCCAGCCTGACCTCTTATACAGTACACAACAACCTGCCCAGGGTGGCACCACCCATAGTGGGCTGGGCCCTCCCACATTGCTCAACAATCAAGACAATACTCCACAGACGTGGCCACAGGCCAATCCAATGGAGCCAATTACCCAGTTGAGTATCCCTCAACCCAGGTGTGTCAAGTTGACACTAAAGCATTCCAGCACACTGACCTTAGACTAAAAAAAACTAATAAAGTGTTTTAATACTTCATGGGGATGGCAATATGGTTCAGTGGGTAAAGGGGCTTGCTGCCAAGCTTGATGAGCTGAATTCAATTCCCAGGACTCACACAGTGGAAGGGGAGAAATGACTCCCACAACTTGTTCTCTGACCTCCCCATATTCCACACCTACACTATTGGTGCACCCACCCACCTCTACCCCCCCCCAATTTTTAAAAAAGAATAAAAACCCTTCATATCATAACCCAACTTTTTGTACATCAGGCCTCAACATCTCTGATTTTTACTGAAGCCACTACTATCCATTTCTGCAATGCTAAATGAAACACAGAATAAATTGTGTGTTTCATTGATAAACTTTTTAAAGCATTATGGTTTTAGAGCCATCAATGGGCTGGAGTAGATTAACAGAGAGATTAGCGATAAAGTGTCAGATCTCAGATGCTCACACTAACTTCACAGCACAATTCCAAGTATTTTGGTAGTTCTCTATGACCTCCTGTTATTCAAGTAAAATGTTTAATGCAACCCAACAATATACCCCTTTACTTTAAAAAATATTTTTATTTATTATTTTTATTTTATGTCTATGAATGTATTGCCTGCATGTATATAAGTACACTCATGTCATAGGTGCCCACCGAGCTCAGCAAAAGGTATCAGAGCTCCTTAAACTGCAGTTACGGACAGTTGTTAGCTGCCACGTAGGTGCTGGGAACCAAACTCAGGTCTTCAACAAGAGCAGCCAGTGCTTTTAACTAATGAGCCATCTCTCCATCCACCATCTTGTTTATAATCATTTACTAATGTTATTTATGAATCAGGCATGGCATATTAACATCCACCTTATAGGTTAATAAGTCACACTGACTACCAATTGCTGAGTATATGATATACCATACCATGTTGAAAACACAGTAATGGTATTTCTTTGATTTTTGCAACAACTTTGTAAGACACACATTATTATTTTTCATTTTCACAGTTGACAAAACCAAGATTCTGAGAACTGTATTTATTGACTAAGCAAGCTCATAAGCCAAAATTTCCTCTTTAAAAGTGTTTAAAAGGTGGTGGTATAAGTTTTTAGAAATGACTCTAAAAATGTACAAACTTGTTAGGAAAAAATGTGAAACCTAGAAGAATTTAGATCAAATGGTATTGAGAGATAAACAGGCGAAAGCATATGAAGTGCTTAGCACATTGCCTACCATATGGGGCTCCAACAGTATTATTACTGTAGTTGTTACTGTTACTATCTTGATTATGAAATAGACTAAATGAGATCACCATATAATCAAATGTCAGATTGTGTTACAGACTTCAAACTTCTATAATTCACTGATGAAAGAGAAAGGCTATCATGGCTTCGTAAAACCAGGATGCCTTCACAAAAGAGGTTTGTCCTGGGTTCTTGGCACAGCTTTAGAGGGATGCCAAGAAACTGTAGCAACTTCAAGGTAAGAAATCTTGAAACTCAGCCATGTGATCATAGTGTGGGAAGACCAACAGGCATATATGAAAAAGAAAGGACCTAAGTGAACAAAGAGTTTTCATAGCATTGAAAGTCTAGGAAACAGAAGAGACCAGCATGTGTGTCTGTGCTGTGCACATACGTGTGTGTGTGTGTGTGTGTGTGTGCGCGCGTGCATGCCTGTGCCCTGACTCGACCACAGATAGAACCATGCATTCCCCCAAAGACTTCCAGCTTATCCACAGCCCATACACAGAACAGCACCATTCCACCACCCCACTCTCCCACTCCCCCAAACACTGGCCCTTATAAATGCAGAGAGAGAGAAAACAGAAAAGTGAAAAATTGGTATTCTTTAGCAAGAGCCAAATCTTCCAATATATTTCACTGTAACTCTCCTTAAACAACTGTAAGCATTTACATTCAGGAAGAGCTCCAAGAACCAAATAATATTGGTAATATGTTTTATTTGAACTTTAACTTTCATTTCACTATATGCACTCAGTTTGCTAAGATTGCATGGTTGAGGATGGCAACGTTTGCTGTGGAAGTTCTTTAGGGAAAAGCAGAGAACATTAATTGCTTCCTTGACCTTTAACTGTGTGTGATCTCCTGGGCCTCCTGGCCTACTCCTTATGAATGTAGCACTCCTTTGACAAGTCACCTAAGGTATCAGGGATTAATAGATGTTAGAGTACACCAAATCCCAGGAGTATCTCCTAAAGTTCCAGTCTTTGATATAAAAACTTTGCCAGTGAATATTTACTGGTAGAGTTTGACATCTCTGACTTTGCTCGTTCTTTTAAAGGTTAGTTGGCCAGATTACTGCCACTCTCTAACAAGTGGGTGACAGCAAATGTTGCCCTGACTTTTCACTCTGTCTTTCTGAATAAACAGGGCTGATAATTTCATTTCTTTTTGGTAATGAGTACATCTTTATTTTCATAAGATAATGAAATTTTAACAACATACATGAATATTTTCTTATAACTGAAAATTACACTCTCGAGATAAAGGACTTCAAGGAGATTTTATGAAACAACTACAATCATTATTAATTGCATACAGACTCTAAAAGAGCACAGCTCTACCCAGAATGCATAAAACTAAGGGCTGGAAAGCTGGGTGTGGTGGTGTGTACCTGTAGTCCCAACACTTGGGAGGCAGAGACAGGCAGATCTCTGTGAGATCAAAGCCAGCCTGGTCTACAGTTAGTTCCAGGGCACACAGGTCTACAGGGAGACCCTGTCTCAAAAAGACATACATACATACATACACACACACACACACACAAAAAAAAAAAAAAAAAAAAAACCTAAAGGCTGGATAGATAGATCTGTGGATCAAGCACTCGCCACTCCAGCATAAGGACCAGAGTTAGGATCCCCAGAACCTATACAAAAGCAGGCATGGTGGCTCTGATGTAATTCCGGTACTCAGGAGGCAGAGAGGGGGATCCTCAGAGTAAACTAGCTAGTCAGGTTGGCT
Source organism: Rhizomys pruinosus (assembly GCA_009823505.1). Classification (NCBI taxonomy): domain Eukaryota; kingdom Metazoa; phylum Chordata; class Mammalia; order Rodentia; family Spalacidae; genus Rhizomys; species Rhizomys pruinosus. Next base: position 717,994 of record VZQC01003371.1, read on the forward strand.
GAATCAGCACCATGTTCAGCAAGACATCCTGCTCAGTAGATAAAAGTGGACAGAAATCAAGGAAGATATCAAATGTCATACCTGGGGCCCCCTACACACACATACAAATACATACACAAACATGCATTCATACAGGCAAGCACACCACATATATAAGAAAACAAATAATAAAACTATATATCTAGGATGATTTGTATCATACAGAAAACAGTGTCAGGCTAAGTAAAATTTAATTTGTAATGTTTGATATTAATATTTTTACATTTAAATACATATAAATATTTCAAAAGAAGTAGCCTAATAAAATTACCAGAGTTTATATTATATAAGCATAATGTACTGAACTTGGCTCTTAAAACAAGTTGTCTAAAGAATATGATCACAGGGACTGGGGAGATGGCTCAGCAGTTAAGCATACCAACTTAACAGAGGACCCAGGTTCAGTTCCCAGCACCACATGGTGGCTAACAACCATCCATAACTCCAGTTCTGGGGAATCCAACACCCTCTTCTGACCTCTTCAGGCATTGCATGGCACAGGTGCACTTATATACATGCAAGCAATACACTTATACATATAAAATAAAGAAAACATTAAAAAAGAATATTATCATTGTAAGGACCATGCTAATAAAATCAAGGTTTGGGTTTTTTTTTTTTTTTTAGTTTTTTTTTTTCCTTTTCTTGGTATTTTTGAGTATTTTTGAGGCAGGGTCTCCCTCTTAGTACCAGCCATCCTGGAGCTTGCTCTGTAGACCAGGCTGGCCTTGAACTCACAGAGATCCACCCACCTCTGCCTCCCAAGTGCTGGGATTAAAGGCACGCGAAGGTTGTTTTGAAGTTACTAACGACAATTTGTTTCTCTATGATAAGAAAATACAATAGTTTGTTTAGGCAGGATGTTGTTGTTTGTTGTTGTTGTTGTTGTTGTTGTTTTGAGATAGGGTCTCCCTTTAGTCCCAGCTGGCCTAGAGCTCACTATGTAGACCGGGCTGGCCTTGAACTCACAGAGATCCACCTGCCTCTGCCTTCCAAGTGCTGGGATTAAAGGCATTCACCATCATGCCCACCTAGGCAGGATTTTTAAAGGAAACAAACACATATCTTTAAAATATGTCTTCTTAGAGGCTGGAGAGAGAGACAGAGACAGAGAGATAGAGAGAGAGATGTCTCAGCAATTAGGAGCAATGGCCACTCTTGCAGAGAACCCAGGTTTGACTTTCAACACCCACATGGTGGCTAAGAATCATCTGTAGCTTCAGTTCTAGGAGATCCGATGCCCTCTTCTGGGCTCCTCAGCCACTGCATACACATGTAACACAGGTACAAGCAGGCAAAACACTCGCACGCATAAAATAAAATAATAAATAAATAATATGGCTTCTCTTTTCCAATATGAACTTCTTTTTTAATTTTATTTATTTACTTTTTATGTGTATGAATGTACTGTCTGCTTGTAGGTTTGTGCACCTGTGTCATGCAGTGCTGCAGAGGTCAGAAGAGGGTGCCGATTCCCCTGGAACTGGAGTTAAAGACGGTTCTCAGCTGCTATGTGGGTGCTGGGGATCGAACCCAGGTCCTCTGCAAGAGCAGTCGGCACTCTCAACCGCTAGGCCATCTCTCCAGCCCCCCAATATGAACTTCTATGCAAGACCTTGAAGTGATCACTTTAAAACAGTAGTAATTACTTACTTAAAGCAAAAGACATCTTCAATAGCAAGTGATAATAATCACACCACCTGTTTTAAGGTTGATCATAACCTTTCAAATGGAATGTCATAGAAACAACTGCAGTGTCCTATAGGAATCTCTAGATCATCCTAGTAATATAAGGGAGGAAACTGTGCTCTGAACATAATTTACAAAGAAAATATTCCTCAAAGTGCATGGTTCACTGTTGAATAGGAGGTTAAAAGTTGAAAAGCTTAATGAACTAGCAAATGGTGTTTGTAGTTACAACTCAAAGAGCATTTCCTCTCAAATGTTAATAACATTATCATACAATGAATTCTGCTGTATAGTTTTGAAAAATAACTTCTCTTCACATCTTCTTTCTTTGTTTTCTAGCATTCAGGCCCCACAACAAATAACTAAAATGGAGCTAATTCACACAAAATTCTACATCTTGGCTCCCTGTGTGAAAACCAGAAATCCCCTATCATCTATATGGGGGGGGGGCAGAAGCTGTCTACTCTAATCTAATAATGCTATTTACTTGGTAAATTTAATATTAAAATGTAAATATTAGAAGATCATAAATAAAACATAATCAGGACATCATTTTATAATTACATGGTTATCCTGGGCTTAGTTATTTTAAAGCTTTTTTTTATTTAAAAAGGGGGCTTAATGCCATTTTACTACTATTAATCTTTGCTGATAGTGATTTAAAGTCTACCAGGTGTTCTTGTTCTCCTGAGAACTAAAGGGATTTCAAGTGTGAAGTGAAAATTAGCAAGATTCTGCACATTATGATGATGCTTTTCTCAAGGAAAATCCAACCGTGAATTGCTTTCGCTGCTGGATTGGAGCCAGCCTTCAAACACATGGGCTCAAGTCTATATTTTTCTCTTTTATACTCTTAAGGTCAGTAAGAACAATAAGAATTAGAAGGGTCAGGGCACAAAACACACCAAAAGAGTGAAAAATGGCAGTTCTTTAATAGCTAGGACAAGTGAATTCAAGCTTCCATTTGAGAGCTGTCATGAAAACCTGTCAAAAAATTTAAAGTAAAAATCACTCCACTAAGTGAAAAAGACTGCCATTCAACTAAATCTTCTATTCAAAGACGAATGTCATGTGCTTTTGTGAAATGCCTGCCGGTTTTTTTAAGATGTTAAAAGATATTTTCAGATTAGTAAGTGGTCACAGGCTCAGCAATGTCAAAATCTCGAGCTCTTATACTGAAACAAATTCCTCAGATGATTCCACAAATACTCCTGTCTGCTTAGTTTCAAAAAGGTACAGAATCTATAACTAATCAAACAGACAAAAAATACTATATTTTATGTTTTTACAGAAGAAAGAAAATTGTTTATTGCGACTGTTCAGAAACCAAGTGGAAAACAAAACTCATCACAATGGTTGACTAAAAATGTGCTACTTGGATTTAAAAAAAAGGGGGGGGGAGACACCAATTAATCATGAGTGAGTTTGATGAAAACTGTAGAAAAGATCTCCTGTAGAAGACTGTAGAAGAGATCTCCTGTAGAAGACTGTAGAAGAGATCTCCTGTAGAAGACTGTAGAAGAGATCTCCTGTAGAAGACTGTAGAAGAGATCTCCTGTAGAAGACTGTAGAAGAGATCTCCTGTAGAAGACTGTAGAAGAGATCTCCTGTAGAAGACTGTAGAAGAGATAAGAGATATCCTGGGGCTGGAGAGATGGTCCTAGCGGTTAAGAGTCGCCCGACCGGCTCTTGCAGATCCCCAGCACCCACATGGCGGCCGAGAACCGTCTGAAACTCCAATTCCAGGAGAACTCCAGTTCCAGGGGAATCCGACACCCTCTTCTGACCTCCGCGGCATTGCACGACACGGGTGCATAGACTTGCATGCAGACAGTACATTCGTACACACAGAAATAAATAAAAAAAATTAAAAAAAAAAAAAAGAGATCTCCTGTAGAAGCACCCAGGTGGCCTCAAGAGAGGAATCCTAAAGGAGGCTCATCTGTACTCCGTAAGCCATTAGCTCTAGGTGTTTCTGGGATCGTGGCAGAAGACTGGCCAAAAGAAAGCTAGATCAGGCTTGAGTGCAGTGCAGCTTGGTCCATTGTTGGGCAGAGACTGGCATGGTCAGGTGTGATATTTGAGAACTGCATGTGGCAGCAGTAGCGGAAAGACTAACAACACTGGAAGCTGATGAGAAGATGGTTGGGATGATTCACAGAAGGCGACAAGAGTCTGACTGAAGGCAGCGGCCATAGCCAAGAAGTCAATTGGGAAGCTGTCAGTTTTTGAAGTGCTGATACCGGTCTCCTTGGGGACAGTAATTGGCACTGAATCTTGACATCTAGTTCTGAGTTTTTAAAATATCTGAGACAGATTACTCAATTTATTTTTTTATTCCACATATGGAAAATGAGGCTTATTTAGCATATATTTATTCAGGTTCCTTTTTAAACCTTTAAAAATGTGTTAATGAGTGATTCTCACATTATCATTGTATGTGGTACAGGACTTCAATTAGTATTTCAAATATATTGCCTCAGACTGTAGTTTGATAGGTTTCTTAAAGCTAGAATTATTCAGACTTTCTTTTTCATATATTAAAGCAATGTTATCCACAAAATCCACATTGCCCATTAATCTAACTCTAAAAAATATTTATATAAATCATTTTTTAGACAGGGCCTCACTATGTAGCCCTAGCTGGCCTAGAACTTGCTATGTAGAGACCAAGTTTGCCTTAAACTCACAAAGATCCTCAGCCTCTCTGCCTCTGCCTCCTCAGTTCTGGGATTAAACGTGTGTACCACAACTCCCAGCTCAGATTTTTTTTTTTTTTGGTCTTTTTGACACAGGGTCTTCCTGTAGCTCTGGCTGTCCTGGAACTCACTCTGTAGACCAAGCTGGCCTTGAACACACAGAGATTCACCTGCCTCTGCCTCCCAAGCACCAGGATTAAAGGAGTGCACCACCATGCCCAGCCCCAGCTCAGATTTATGAAAATCTTCCTGATGGATTTTCATGTGGTATGCTTTATTCCAGGTCCTGAAGGGAGTCAACTGCATAGTGACTATCAACAAATAGCAGCCAATGGGCCTAATCAGAGGCCAATATATTCATTACCTCATTCACTGGGCACACGCATGCTGTCACTATGAAGACAGACCAACTTGCAAGTGCTCTGACAGATGCTTAACTAGACAATTCAAAACTGGAAAGCTCTGCATCTTAGAGAGCTCAGCAAAGAATTATGTGAGTTTTCATGCTCATGGGTTCACCAGTTAAATAGAGGAAGATACGCCATATGCTATGTGCTATATGCTATATTCTATATGCTCTATGCTATATGCTGAAAACATGTTTTTACCCACCAGAAAAAAAACCCTATTGGCTAAGTATCCAACTTGGGAAACTCTAAGAAGGCGTAGCATGAGATAAGATACTTTGTGCCATGCTAAGAAGTCTGCATTTTTTTCTATAAGAAAGCACTGAAATTTTTCAAGCAGAAGACCAATATGACAAGGTTTGAATTTTCTTAAAGTATAAAAGCACAACATGAAGAACTAGAAAGGATAAAAAAGTTAGCCCAAAACATACATCCAATTAGAGGCAGTTAACACTTGAGACAATGATAAAAAAAAAAAAAACACAGTCCGATATAATGGTGCATTCCTTTAATCCCAGCACTCAGGAGGCAGAGGCAGGTGGATCCCTGTGAGTTCCAGACTAGCCACATGTACATAACAAATCTCAGGGCAGCCAGGGCTAAGATTCCGGAAAGAAAAAGAAAGGAAGGAAGGAAGGAAGGAAGGAAGGAAGGAAGGAAGGAAGGAAGGAAGGAAGGAAGGAAGGAAGGGAGAGAGAAAAGAGAAAAGGGAAAAGGGAAAAGGGAAAAGGGAAAAGGGAAAAGGGAAGGAAAGTGAAAGAGAGAAAGGGAGAGAAAGAGAGAGAGAGAGAGAGAGAGAGAGAAAGAAAGAAAGAAAGAAAGAAAGAAAGAAAGAAAGAAAGAAAGAAAGAAAGAAAGAAAGAAAGAGAGAGAGAGAAAAAGAAAGAGAGGAAGGAAGGAAGGAAGGAAGGAAGGAAGGAAGGAAGGAAGGAAGGAAGGAAGGAAGGAGGGGAGGGAAGGAAAGAGATTGATTCTGTCTCAAATAAATAAACATTAAGTAATTAGATACCAGATTCACAGAAATTGGCATTAGAAACAGGGGTGAAGGGTAGCGAGCTGACCAGAGAAGTAGAACTGAAGGCATACAATGATAAAGGGTGGGAAGGAGATGAACGCTGGAATGGCCCCACATTTCAAGCAGCCCCTGCTGTACACTGAGAGATAAAATGCAGGTGGAGGGGCAAGTTTGCACAGGAGAGCTACTTTCAAAGCACTGACGAACTTCTGCAACAAGGGGTGCTCACCTTGGCAGTATACCACTCACACTTAGTGACCTCGATGCAAGGAAGGTGGCTGCCCAGTAGTGCTGGCTGCTGCGCCCTCAGCTCCTACGAGATCGAACCATCTACAAAGCATCATCCATGCAGAACATCCTCCAGCAGTCAAAAGCAGTCAGCTTTTACCCAAGGACTCCCACATGACCCCACTTGAGACTGTTTTGGGCCTGGTTTGTAGCTGGGGTCTTACCCAGCCTCCCCACCTCCCTCTTCTCTAAGCGGAGAGCCTGCAATGTGATGTAAAAGCGTTCCCTATTTCTGAGCCTTCTTTCATCCTCTACAAGTGTTTATCCCCAAATAAATCTCTTGCATAATTAACCCCATTTTGCTAGTACTTCCAGAAGACCCCAAACTGTAAGCCAAGCAAGCAGCCGAAGGAGCAGGCTTAGGAACCACTACACATAAGGATCACTGAACTCTGGGTGAAGGTGAGTCTGCTCCACATCTGAAGACCCACGGGAGGGATCTATGTTTTGACACCCTAACTGTGTAGCATGTGGGAACAGCTATACAAGGGCTGTGACAGGGGGCAGGAAACATGAAGTATTTAGAAAAGTTAAGGTAGAGAAGCTAGAATATAATGTAGCATTGGACACATACAGAAAGGAATTTTTAGCTTTCACCCTGGTCCTAGTTTCTATTTGTGTATAAATAAGTGACATCTTGCAAGTCTTGGATCTTCATGCCAGTATTGAAATATGAGAAGTGAGCCATGGGTTTGCTCCGTCGTTTTCCAAGCCCAAGATACTAAGTGTAAAAGGACAGGACAAATAAATCCTCCTCAGTACTTGAGAACCAAGTGTTCCACTACTTGGTGAAACTCTTGCCAACAAAATGTCACCTGGCTAGGCTCCAAGAGCACACACTTAATCCACTTAGCACTGTGCATCTGAACATACTTTTAAACTTTCAATTGGCTACATAGATGATTATGGGGTGGGTTGTTCATGTTGTAAAATATTCTAATACTAGTTCTGTATCAACCTTATTTTGAACTTGTTCCACTTCCTTTGTAATTTGCCAAATCATCATGCATACAGCTGAAACCAAGAACTGTTGCTAACGGTAATGCTAACGGTCTGAACCTATTCATAAACCACACTGAAACTGCCTCTGCATTCAAATCATCTGAAGGCTTGGATCCCTATGTGATTACAGCTTACATCTTCAGGTTGGCAAAAATCAATACAGTGAAATCATCACTGTTCAAGCCAGGTGGGTTGGCAATTCTGGGCGTGCACCCAGTGCTGTCTGCCTGTAGATAGGCTTGCCAAGGTAGAAGCCACCAAGTGTGGCCAAAAGAAAGAAAGAGAACTATAGTTCTTTGAAAACATCTACAATGTGTATATATAGGAGAGACAGAAATGGGGAGGTAATTTGATTTGTGTTCTGCAAAAACATAGCAATTCTTCTAGTCTACGTCAAGAGTTAGGCACTTTTTCTCTCGAAGGAAATCATTACGTTTGATGACCCATGGAAAGTCGCATTTATTAAGTAAGACTGTAAAACCGATGGGTCATTTCCAAATAATTACACTGGTTGTAGAATTCAAATTTAAATTCATACATCTAAAAGTCAAATTACATTTTATGTTTTTGCTTCTAACAGTCAGAAATGATAAATACCCTTTAGAGATTTTATAGCTGAGATTTATCTTCCATCCAAACATTAGTAAAAACCTCCAATTTTGTATAAAATTATTTTAATCTATCTTACAAACTTCTTATTTAAAATAACTTAGGAGAGGGGCTGGAGAGATGTCTCAGCAGTTAAGAACACTGGCTACTCTTACAAAGGACTTTGGCTTGGTTCCCAGCACCCACATAGCAGCTAACAACCATCCATAACTCCAGTTCCAAAGGATCCGACACCCTCTTCTTCCCTCCTCAGGCATTGCATCACACAGGTACACTTACACACATGCAGGCAATACACTTGTACACATAAAAATAATGAATAAAACATTTAAAAGAACATGAAATGGGTTGGAAAGATGGCTTAAAACAACTTAGGAATCACAGTAATATCCTTCGTTTATATCAACTGTTTTTTATTTTTATTTACTTTTTAACATGTATGAGTGCTATGCCTGAATGTATGTAAGTTCCCCTGTCATGCAGTGCTCACAGACACTACAAGAGGGCACGATATTCCCTGGAACTGGAATTATGGACAGTCGTTAGCCACCATGTGGTGCTGGGATTTGAACCCCAGTCCTCTACAAGAGCAGCCAGTCTCCTTAACTGCTGGGCCACCTCTCTAGCCCCTACAGCACTGTTTTATTTAAACTCATTCTTGTAAATCAAAGAAAAATGCTAAATACTTTTCATGTCTTCTACAGATTTAATTTATTAATACCAGTCAAAAATATCCCTACTGATTATTCCAGAAGAGGGGGAGGAAAGGCTGTAGGAGCCAGAGGAGGTAGATGAAGACAAGGAAACTGTGCTGTCCAGACAGGACAAGGTAGTTCCACATGTGACAGCATGCGCAAGACCTGTGCAAGCACAAGCCAGACAGGGGCCTGAAATGGAAAGGGGAGGTGGACAAGATCCCCAAGCTGAAGATCTATTGGCAATTGATGGATTCTGGAAGAAGGAGAGTCAGTTTTCCTTACTGGTATGACACCTGGTATCATGACCAGGCTCCAAGGAAGAGACCCACAGCCAAGATCACATGAGAAACACAAACGAGGTTCAAAGGGCCTTAAAAAAAAAAAACACAAATAATAAGAGAAGACATATGCAGGGGAGTAGTAAAGTCAAGGCAGAGAGGAGACTTAATATGGTCAAAATACATTGTATGAGATTCTCAAATTAATAAAAATATCTTTTTAGAAAGCAGCACTAATGCCTCATCAGGACCACAGGTTAATCAGTATGCACTGAACAGTCCTGGGGGTGTCTGTGAGTTAGCAAACACAAGCCAAGATATAAAAGGCAATTAATAAAATCCCTTTAAGACATTAATGAAAAATGGCAAAATAAGGTTTTAATTATTTTGTCTACCCAGAATTGGTTGAATTACAAGAAGCAAAATTGTTTACCTTTTTTAGTTTCTGGATCCATCAGTTGCTGAATTAACAAATCACCTTTTTTAGTTTCTGGATCCATCAATTGCTGAATTAACAAATCATGATATGTTGACGTTTCCTTGATCATTTCTTGAACACTAAGCAAATAATGCACTAAAATGTCAAATGCCAAGAATTAATTTTAAAATGTATATTAAGTGTATCTATACTTACCTAATAGTTAAACTTCTAATGTAGCTGGAAAATTATAGCAAAATAATATATAACAAAACACAATTTAAAAGAGACCATGTAAACACGATTCTAGTACAAATAAGAATTACAGCAATATCTTCAGAATCAGAAACTCTAAACTGTTAGACAAAGAAAACAGTCCTCACCAGAGATGAACTCTGCTTAAAAGCATCATTGCCATACTGACTAGTAAGACACCAGCTCTAAACTATAACAAGTGCAGGAAACATTGGGAGGAAAGAGGTTCGGTTCAGTGCGGCACAAACCATGATACTAGTCTAAAATAAAGCTTCTCGGCAATGGGTACAGGATTCACTTGTTCCATCAATGTGGCCTTAGCACACTGCAGTGTCAAGCAACTGAACCACCACTCTTTTGAGTAACTTCTACCCTCATGAGTCCACACCATCCCATCAAACATTTAAAGCCAGTCCACAGAAGCTGATAATTGGAACTAGCTTAAACAATCCTGCTGGTCAGTCTCTGAAAAACAGCAGTTTGATGTTTTGCCTTCTCAGTTTGGTCTCATATGACAAATAATCCCCATACCACCATATAAGTTAATATAACACTCTTTTCTTCCAAAGATCCTGAACCACTTTTCATAAGTACCATCTTCTCTTTGCAGCATACTTCCTGAAGTTAGAAGCGAAACCATTTCCCTGCAGTTTATACACAATGAAAACCAAAGGTTAAACAAAGTCATCACAGTCACACAGCTAAAACAGTAATAGCAAGGCACACATTTTGCTCCCAATTTTCTCTCTCTTCCATCAAAGGTAGCAGCACTCTTTATTATACCTGTCTGCCTGAAGTCGAATATTTGGTCAATGTTAAGGCTAGACCTACCTAAATGACTTAGTTGAGATTAAAGAAGGTAAAAAAGTGTCATCCACAACTTGTGTTTTGCTGCTGAAATCTCTGGTAGTGCCTGCAAGGCTGTCCCCAGAGCTCACAGTTCCCTACTGTACTCCCTGGCGACACATCCAAGCAGACTGGATTAGGATCCGACAGCTGCAGCTTCTGTCCCTCTGACTGCACAGCATTGAGGCTGCAATGCCCATAACTAAGGAAGGGGTCGAAGAACAGTAGGAATATTCCATGAATGTCTCGGGACACAGCTAGAGCTAAGAGAAGGCACAGCGAGTGAAGACTGTTTGAAGGAAGCAACACTTTTCCATTTTGATGCCAAGAGTTATTCTAAGACTCTGTGGCTATGACGTTCTATCAATGGAGACCACGTAGTGTTTATGTCACTGATCTGGGTGTGAACACTGTTTTTAGAATCCAGCAACTGCACCAGCATGTGTGTGGCACTGTTCTGCACCCAGAAATCCGATATCAACAATTCCTTCTCACTGGGGATGAACAAGCAGGCTGGGCTGTGTTTCTTGTGGTACTTATACACAAGCATGTACGACAGAGCACATATAAATTCCCTTGTCACCGATAACAGCCTCCTTTAGGCAGCAAACAAAGCCAAGCAATATTGTAAACTTGGGGGTGAGAGTATACAAAGCTAAACTGAGATAATTTTAATGGACAGGACAAGCCGAGGAGTTGGGGAAACCCTGTTTTGATAATTGTCAATAACTGCTTGTGATTTGGGACCCTTTTCTTCTCATGTTCCTTGGCTTTCTTCATCCATACATCAGGAATAGAAAAAGCACATGCATATATTGGGGAGATAAATATAGATAAATCATTCCAGAAATTCCAGAACTCTAAAGAATACACACCACCATGGGTAGGCAGTTAATTTCAGACAGAAGACACACTCCCCTTTTTACTCTGTTTTAAACAAGAGTAAATAAGTACTTGGTAAATAAAAAGTCATCTACAGGGGCTGGAGACATGGCTCAGTGGTTAAGAGTGCTGGCTGCTCTTGCAGAGGACCCAGGTTCAATTCCCAGCACCTACATAATGCCTAACAACCATCTGTAACTCCAGTTCCAGAGAATCTGATGGCTTCCTCTGACCTCTGCAGGCATTGCACGACACAGGTGCCCTTACACACATGCAGGCAACATACTCATACACATAAAATAAAAATGATAAATAAAATATTAAAAAGTCATCTACAATCTTCAGTGCTGGATTTGTAAGATGCACGACCCCTAAATCAGCGATGCTAACCAACATGACAGTAACCATTTCCATTACACTGCCATGTTTATGAAGCACGCAGAGACTGCTACCTCCAGCTGTGCCTCTATTTCTAGTAGAACCACAAGTTATAAACACACATGTGCAGAGATTCACATGTATACATGCACACTCATGTACACACGTGTCTCCTGATATCACAGAGCTGTCAAGGCAGCCCAGAATTCCAGGCATCCCTGATTCTTAGTTGTCGTGCTTTGGAAATGCAATGTTTCCCATAAGTTTGTTAGAACACTTGGTCCGCAGCTGGTAGCACTGTTTGGGAATGCAAAGTCCTGCCGTTCCTTCTCCACCACAATTGACAGCAAAGTAAATTTAAGCTGCTTCTTTGGGGAACTTTGGCACCACAGGTGATGTTAGCCAATAGTCTGGTGAAGTGAGGACAGAGAAGCAGACATAAAACACACAAGTAGCCAGGCATTGTGGCACACACCTTTAATCCCTGCACTCTGGAGGCAGAGGTAGGCGCACCTCTATGAGTTCTGGTCTACATAGTGAGCTTCAGGCTAGCTGGGGCTATAGAGAGACCCTGTCTCAAAAAGACCAAAACACACACACACACACTTCTAGTAGGTATTCCAGAAAACTTTCTAGGGATGGGGGTAAAGTAGAAGCTGGAGTCTTAATTCCATGCCAGACTTGAATCCATAAAAGAACCCTTTCCCCTACTGCTTGTCAAAGGACCTGGAATCATTTTAGATGGACAATCAAAAGACTTATACAGCTTTTCACACAGACAGTCCAGTAGTCAAAATTCACCAAGCAAATTAAGATAGAGCATAAACTCACAGGTGATACAGATATCAGAATAATTTAATATAGGCTTTAAAAAAAACTGTGTAAAATGATCAAAAAGTATATATAGAGTAAGTGAAATAAAGGGTCGAATATATTGCTTTAATAGCAAAAAGTACAGAAGGATTTATGAGCCGGAAGGTAACTATAAAACAGGAATATATGGGGCTGGAGAGATAGCCTAGCGGTTAAGAGCACCGACGCTCTTGCAGAGGACCCGGGTTCGATCCCCAGCACCCACATGGCGGCTAAGAACCGTCTGTAACTCCAATTCCAGGAGAACTCCAGTTCCAGGGGAATCCGAGACCCTCTTCTGACCTCCGCGGCATTGCACGACACGGGTGCACAGACCTGCATCAGACAATACATTCATTGACACATGACCATACATAAAAAAAATATATGAAATCAAATAAGAATTAAAAAATGAAAAAATAAAACCGGAATAGTAATGGATCATATCCGTAACTAGCTATACCAAATTGTTTTGAATAATAATGTCTTTGCTCTTGTTTACAACAACTTACTTCGATATGTAAAAAAGCACCGCTTGGAACCATTTTGGTGTTAAGCTTTTATTTAATTTTCAGTAGCATTGTAGATGATTTATCCATGCACCCCCATTAGCCTTCTCTTTCTTTAAGAACAGACTTTCAAATTTATTTTTGGTATTGTCTTTTTAAATTGTTTTGTGCTTTTTTACAAACTTTTCAATCCATTTTTACGCTGCTTTAAACCCCACTTGCTCCAGTTGGCAATCGTCCCCAGCGTGCCCCCCAATCCCCACAGTTCGCTCATGTCTGTCATTGTGTTGTAGGGTCATACTTGCCAAATTTCTCCACCGCCATCCTCAGTGTCACTTTCAAATCCTTATGAGCTCGGATCATTATTCAGCCTATCCAAGTCCTCTCTTTAGAAGGGCGGCCATTTCTCTCTCACCCAAGTATCAAGACTCAAGCTCAGCTCAATGTGTTTGCTTCACCGTAAAGATATGAGAGTTCTAATACCCATTTTCTCAGTTCTACAACGGGCTTTTGTCTGGTGAGCTTGCATGGTCTTTGCATACTGACACCAATTCTGTTACAGGTTCTCAAAATGTGAGGTCCAGGAGGTTGTAGGGGATTCAATTTCCATTTTAGGTATTGCACCACATCCGATGGCTCTATACAATAGCGTCTTTTGCCCCCCACTCTTTTGTCAGTGTTCTACTGAGCCCTGGGTAGGTTGAAACTGAATGATAGGCAACCTGACCATGGAGGCCACATACCTATAGAAACTCCTAAGTCTCCATGGTTTCACCATTCATGCACCTGGCCTCGTTTGCATGGGGACTTCCTTAACAAAGAGTTAAAAAGGTTAAATGCCCTCTGGGTCCGTTTCCTATGTTGCAATGGGCCTCAGGTGTGAGTTGCATGGTAGGTTGTGTTTTTAGAAGTGAGCGAACTTCACAGAGTCATGTTCTGTGCAGGTCTAGTTTGTGGGACTCACTCCGACTTTAGTCGCTCATCCGGTTGCCAAAGAGCTTCTTTTTGTGAGCTGGTGTCGAAGTATCTGTCTATAATATAAGGAAGTAGCCATAGTATTTATGCGGAGTAAGATTGTTACCTTAGCCTAGGGAATGCTGTCAAACCTTGGGGAATTTCTCTAGGTATCTATTGACCGTCTTACTAGCATGTGTCGCATCTGGGGTGTTACATGTACTCTACACTGAGTTGCCTGCCCAGTGAGTGGGCTTTCAGTCCAATGAGTTTAGCCATTGATTTGCCCCCGAAGATAAAATGCCACTACTAGCACTGCTGTTGGGTGCTAAGCTGGTCATCAGTGTGATACTTTGGTTGATAAAGCTGGCGTTGGGAACCATCTGATTGATATTTTCATATCCCCTTAGTGATTGCATGATTATCATCCATAATACTTCTAGAGGCATAAACTATGAGGTAGAACGTGCTTTCAGGTCAATTCAGCTCTATTGCTCCAAGGCCGTGTCTCGAAGATCGTTATTGTTCTTCGAGCAATAGGTTCATTACCACCTTCAGTTCTGGAAGGCAAGTCAAGGGCTATGGGCTGTAGGCCTGCATAAATTGGGTAGGTCCCTTGGACGTCCTGGCGTATGCAATGACTCACAGGCAGGTTTCTGGTCTGGGAGCTGTCTTCTTTTATTTTGATGCAGCTTCAAGCATTGCACATGGACTCATAGAGATACTGTTTGTGTAATTGTCAATATATCCCCTCGGGCTTTTTACCCCAGCTAGGAATTATTTCTCTCTCCTCTCTCTGCCCACCCATCTAGCCTTTCCCTAACTTATTTCTTTTTAGGGGCATGAGTGTTTTGCTATAATATGTAGTGGTACCATGTGCATGAGCAAACCCACAGAGAACAGAAGAGCATGTCAGATACCCTGAAACTGAATTTACTGATGATTGTTGCCACCATGTATGGCGCTGGGAACTGACCTCAGAATCGCTGGAAGAGACATCTCTCCAGGCCGTATTACCTTCTCTTAACCCCCAACTTCTGCTTAATCCCTGCTTCCTAACCAGTCCCCCTCCGACTTCCATGTATGCAGGCGTACTGTGAGCCAGAAATTTTACCAGTGTATGAATAGATTTGGTAAAGTCAGTTAATGTCACTGAACAAGATTATCCAAAGGAAATAAAGAAGATACACGAACAAACTGTTCTATCAGTGTCGCCCTTACACCTCTTTTCTCCTTGTTTGACTAATGTCACCTTTCTAGGCAGAAAGACCATATGGAAATGACTACTTAGAGCACGTTCTAAGTGAGGCCTGATGGGCTGAAAACCGAGAAGAAAACTGGATGAATATCTGAAATCGGGAATCAAACAAGCTGGCCAAGGAAGAGATCAGCAGCTTAAACAGACCCATAACATATGAAGAAATAGAGGATGTAGTAAGAAGCCTCCCACATCTAATCATCTTAACAATCTGACTCTCCAGGTGGAGATGCTGATGCAGTGGTTACCAGCACAGACCAGTCAAGCAAGAAAGCACCCCAGGTGGTGCTGAGCCTGGAGCTCTGAAGACCTTCATGAGGCTCAGGCTGGCCCAATTTTTTAGTAAGAGAGAAATAATGTTGTAATTTTAGTCCACCGTGCATGAGGATGCCTTTACAGAAAAGGCCAATGATGATCACCATCCAAAGTGACAGCTGCACCAACTTGTGCAAACCCTGTGACAAACAGACATAAGTTATCTATGGAAGGCAAAAAATATAAATTTTGACAAAATGTCGTATCCGCTGCTACAACTGTGCATGGAAAGAACTCCCAATTTCCTTTAACCTTTGAAAGACCTGAATAAGGTGAAAAAGGTCATTTTCCTTTCTTGGGTTCTCTAGACATTCTATTTCAAACACAAAAGGTTTGGGATTATTGTGTGGGAGTCACTGTTGATGTTACCAGAAAGAAGATACATTCAAAACTGAGAATAATGAGCAAAGGAAAACAGCTGCTGAAGCCCAACTATTTGAGAAGTTTGGCTGAAAAGTAGATATAAAAGAGGAGTGGGTGAGCAGAGGCAGGCGGAATCTTTGTGCGTTCACGGCCAGCCTGGTCTACAGAGTGAGTTCCAGGACAGCTGGGGCTACAGGGATACCCTGTCTCAAAAAAAAAAAAAAAAAAAAAAAAATAGAGGAGTGGGTGAAAGGCTGCATCATTTGGTGACCATTTTCAGTTTGAAGGCTGAGGAACGGAAGTGGGTGTGGTGGTTTAAATGAGGATGTCTCCATAGGCTTCAAGTACTTGAATACTTGGCCACAGGCGAAGGCACTGTTTGTGGAGGTTTGGGAGGTGCAGCCTCGCTGGAAGAAGTACATGGCTGGGGGCTTTGAGAGCTCATAGCCTTGCCCCATTGCCCCCCGCCTCTCTGCCTCCGGTGCCAGCCTGTAAATGGGAGCGTTCAGCTTCCCATTCAGCCTCCCCCCTGCCATGCCTCCCCGCTAAGATGGACTCCTAGCCCTCTCCAACAATACTCCCAAATAATAGAGACGGCTCAGCAGTGAGGAGCACCGACTGCTCTTGCAGAGGACCCGGTTCAATTCCCAGCACCCACATGGTGGCTAAGAACCATCTTTAACTCCAGTTCCAGGGGAATCGGACACCCTCTTCTGACCTCCGCCGCACTACATGACATGGGTGCACCAACCTACATGCAGACTGTCTAGTACATACATACACATAAAAAATAAATAAAAATTTTAAAAAATAATAATCTTTTCCTTCTACAAGTTGCTTTGGTCAAGGTGTTTTATCACAGCAACAGGAAAGTGAACTAATACAGAGGGGAAAACTGAGACACTCAGGAGCCCACAGCCAGGGACTGGGGACTCAGCTCAGTGATAAGAGTACTGGCCTGAGCCGGGCGTGGTGGTGCATGCCTTTAATCCTAGCACTCGGGAGGCAGAGACAGGCGGCTCTTTGTGAGTTCAAGGTCAACCTGGTCTACAGAGTGAGTTCCAGGACAGCTGGGGCTACAGGGAGACCCTGTCTCGAAAAGACCAAAAAAAAAAAAAAAAACTGGCCTGGCAAGCACAAGGCCCCAGGTTCAGTCCCCAGCACTAGGGTGGGGGATGCCAAAGCCTCCAGCTGTGGAAGGAGAAGGACCAGGCCCAAAGGAACTGCCAGCCCTCTCCTGGGGCTGCTTTCATTCCTAAACAACCAGTAGTTTGGGGTCCTTACATGAGACTTGAACAGGAACCATCAGAACACCTACGTCTACAATAACTAACCCCTGCAAGTCACTCAGGTACAGCCATCCGCTAAGTCCAACTACAACCCTGAACCCCCAAATCTACTTAGGCAGTATAAAAGCCCAATGTCATGGCTCAGTTGCACACTTCATGGCCAGGCAGTGAGGCTTCTTGTTTAGGTTTCCTGATTATGTGCTATAGTGCACCAATGATATTCTCCAATATGCTCCTGCAGGGAGGGTCCCTCCTGCTAGCCTTTCCTCAGGAAGCCTAGGGAAATAAATGGCAGTAGTGGGGTGCAGGGATCTACTGAGTGGCTGGAACTGCCTCGACTGTAGATGGAAAATAAGGAGACTCTTCTTCCTGTCTAGTCTGAATCAGAGAGTAAGTGAGCCCTAACCAATGCAAATCCTTCTTCCCTTTGTTTCCCCCATTGCTGATGTGTGGAAAGCTTCAGATGTTGTAAGGTAATGGAAACAATGCCTGTAGTTAGAAAGTGTGTAGTTTAGCATCTGTATTTTTAAAAACCACACCCTGAAAACAGAGACTATACAAACAGATTTAATCTTATTATGTCCTGAGAATAAATTCATTGCAAAATGTTGTTCTTACAAATCACTGTTATTTCCTCTTCCTTCCCTTTGTACTTCTCAGTTTCCTTCTTTTCTTTCCAAACACTGGTCTGGCCGTCACCAGAACAGCCTTCGTGTCCCCAGCGTCGTCCTCACTGGAGCTGCTCGTGACAGCACCACTGTCCTTCGCGTGAGCATCACTCACTGAGTTGGGCAGATCTGAAGACCTGACTGCTGACAGCTCAGCTTTTCTTGCCCTTTGTACGTCCATCACAGACGAACCTTCAGCATCGTCACAGGAAGACTCCCCAGGTGATTCTGAAAGGTAGGAGTTCCCCAGAAACCCACCACTTTTGTCCTTATGGAGAACACCTGAAGGCTTCTTTGCGGGGGGCACTGATGCTTCTCTGGAGCTCTTCGTTAGGGTTCTTTTCTGGGTTTTTGCTTTTGCCTCATCCAGGGTCTCAAACTCTTTCTCCATAGCAACAGAAGCCGCCTCCATCTCAAAAGCCACCTCCTCCCTTTCTTTCCTTAGCATACAGGTCACAGCTCTGTTCAGTCTCTGGCTCTTGATGTGCTTAGCATCTTGTTTCTCCTGTTGAGCTAATCTAAAGAAGGAGTCAATTCGGAGCTGTGTCTGAAATAAAGTGAAATAGTAATAAACGAGGTGAGTAAGTAGTTTTTAAACAAAGTCAACAATTTCAACTTTGATCACTCACACTGGATTCCTGTGCCAGAATTCTGATTCATCACCTCTCAGAAAGCAGTAATCTCCCAGGGAACTACTAACAGTAAATTCAGTCACTTCTATGTCACAATTAAAGCAGAACTTGTCCCAACTCTGTCAACTGAGTCCTCAGGCTACATCTCAAGTAAGAATTCCCTTCTTGGATTCTAAAGAGCACTAAATATTTTTCTGTAGCCAAATGGATCCTCTTCTTTGGCAGCAAAGAAATTTCACAGAGTCTGCATTTAAGTCATACAATGTCTGTCTTTTAAAAGCACTATCACCATCTAGTACCTACTGCATGCATTAGGAGCCATTAAAAAACATTCCTGAAAAAAAAAATCATGCCTTTTGTTCATCAAATCTACTTTTGAAAAGATACTCTTACAAAATTGGGCAAAATTGTAGACCTAATAATGTTTTTCACAGCATTATATATAAATATCTGAAAACTAAAAGCTCAACAAAGGGATGGAAGCAGTTTAAATCCCTTCAATGAAACAACATAAACTGGGCCTCTGAAACTATAAAACATATGCAATACACAGAAAAATGTTTTACAGCGACAAGTCAAGGGGAGCGGGGGGTGGGGGGGTGGAGAGCAGCTCCATCAACAGGAATTTATATATGGGAGCAAATTAACATGGGAAACAAAAGATAGCTTTAAATGTCAGCAACTGTGTTAGGAGAGAGGTGACAGTTTGAGTTCACTTTCTAGTTTTAGAAGAAAAACTTAATTAAGTCCTATAATGAAAAGGGAAAATATATTACAACAGAATTTATCTGAAATTAAGGAAAAACCAGTTACCAGGAAACATTTTCATTCTTGATTGGCCAATATTTCCAGTAGATAAAAGACGTCAGATAGACAATGTGAAATCCCTGAGAATATTTGAAAACCAGTTTTATTTTATTTTATTTTTTTTAATTTATTTTTATTGATGCTTTTGTGTATTTCATACATCATTTTCCAATTCAGTTCAGGCATATATCCTCTTCCCTTCCCCCCCACCCCACCCCTACCCATCACAGATCGTGCATTCTGCCGTAAGTTTTCTGCATCTTTCTCTGCTTTTTTGTTTTGTTTGAAACACCTTAAGAAGTGTTCAACATCACTAATAATTAAGGAAATGCAAATTAAAACCACCTTAAGATACCACCTTACTCCAGTAAGACTGGCTAGGATCAAGAAAACGAATGATGCCAAGTGCTGGAGAGGGGAACACTCATCCACTGCTGGTGGGAATGTAAACTTGTGCAGCCACTGTGGAAAACAGTGTGGAGAACCCTTAGAAGACTCGAAATGATCCTGCCATTTGACCCAGTCATACCACTCCTGGGTATATACCCACAAGACTCATCTTACTGCAGAGATACATGCACAGCTATATTTATTGCTGCTCTGTTCACAATAGCAAAAAACTGGAATCAACCCAAATGCCCCTCAACTGACGAGTGGATAGAGAAAATGTGGTACATGTACACGATGGAATTCTATGCAGCAGTAAAGAAAGACAACATCATGAACTTTGCAGGTAAATGGATGAAGCTTGAAGACATCATGTTAAGTGAAGTAACACAGTCCCAGAAAAACAAATGACAAATGGTATCTCTCATATGTGGACGCTAGTACCAATAACCCAGTTATAAATATTTCTTGTGGAGAGGGATGCACATTAAAAGAACAACAACAGAAAGATTGCATCAGAAGGCTGACTGAAATAGTGACTCGGGAGGGTTGGGAGGGGTGGGAGAGGGACATGGGTGTATATTCGAAAACCAGTTTTATGGTCTTTTTGTTTTTCAAAATTACTCAAACTTGATGGGAATTTATTTGCTGTAAAATGGTGACAGCATGTTTAAGAACTGTGCAAACTCAAATAGACAAAACCCAGCACAGAACTGGGGAAATGGGCAGTTGACCCAAATCTTAGCCAAAAAACTATTGGCAGCTGATTACTGCTAGGTGAGGAAAAGCTGATCTTCTTCAAAGATATATGACTCTAGATAGGCTGACCAGATCTCAGTTGATGAACTTGAGCTGAGGGCAGCCAGAGAACACTAAATTGACTTGATACGCCTTAACATAAACAACAGAATGCATGAAAACCAGTTGGGGAGGGGGCTATAGGAAGGGGCCAATAGCAAGGGGGTGTATAGATGATTAAGATGTTGTACATGAAATACACAAAAATTCGATAATTTTTTTTTAATTTTTTAGGTTGTGTCTGTTGGGCATGGTGGCTTCCACCTTTAATCTCAACCCTAGGAGGCAGAGACAGGCAGATTTCTGTGAAATGAGGCCAGCCTGGTCACATAGTGACTTCTGGCTGGACTCGGATTAGGCAGACCTGGTCAAAAAAAACAAAATCAAAAGATGTATCTTGGAGCTGGAAAGATAGCTCAGTGGTTAAGAGCACGGGCTACTCTTGCAGAGGACACAAGTTGGAGTCCCAGCACTCACATGGTGGCTAACAATGTCCTGATTCCAGTTCCAGGGGATCTGACTCCCTCTTCTGACCTCCAAAGGCACTGCATGACACAGGTACCTTTATACACATGCAGGCAATACCCTCATACACATAAGAAGTAATAAATAAAATATAGTTTTAGAAACTGTTAAAAAAAAGATGTGTCTCATTTGTGCTGAACAGTTTATCTGGATGTAGTTTTAAGGCTGGCTTCTGAGGTGGGAGAAAGCTGTCTGATTTGAACAGGACACACAAATAAAGCAAGATATAGACAGGTACCCATTTTGAAGAACTGAAACCTTTCCTACAGCTATCTCAGTATGACTGAACACAGACCTTTAAAGATCAGATGCTAAGTTGTAAATTAAAGTATTGGTGTTTAAAGAAGCTTTAATGATTAGAACTGTTTGTTAGTGGACACTTCCTAGGCTTTTAAAAACTGAAAATAACTCCAAAGGAGTATGTTTATTCCTATGAAATCAATTATTAGACTAGAATTTTTCAGTCAGCATAAATAAGAAAACTCACTGCAGCCATAATGGTGACATTAGGAAATGAACAGGAGCTGAAGAGACGGCTCAGCAGTTAGGGGCGGTGGTTGCTCTTGCCAAGGACCCAGGTTTGATTCCCAGCACCACATGGTGGCTAACAACTGTCCATAATTCTAGTTCCCAGGGAATCCAATGCCCCCTTCTGACCTCCATGGGTACTGCATGACATGGGTGCACTTGCACACATGTAGACATTATGTCCATTCACATAAGATAAAAATAAAATATTTTTTAAGAAAATGAGCACAAAGCCCACTTTTCCCTTTTTATTTTACTCTGTTCTTTATCTAAAGTCATTTCAAAATTTAAGTTCCATGCCCTGAAATAAGACTTGGCTGGACTTTCACAGTGCTCAGTCAAAATCCTACTAACTTGAGTCTTCTCCCTGGATTAGGGAAGAGCTGCCATGATTACCTGCTGTGCATTCAGTTGCTTTAATACAGGAAACAGCAATTCGTCTGTCTTTGTCCTGTTCCAGCCAAAATACCGCTGACAAAACATGCAGGCAGTTAAGACACAGATGCTTGTGAAGAGACAGTAAGAAATAAAAGGGCCAAGAACCAATCCTTGGTGCCATTCCCCGTATCTCCAAAGATAACTATACTCATGAAGTTTAAAGTGGGGAAATAAAAGGCTGGCAAAACAAGTCAGCCCAGCACAACCATCGGCTATACGTTGTGACAGTCTTCTAAGACAGAAGGCACTCAATAATTCTTAGGACATCAAAGACTCCAGAATACAAAGCATGGCTAACCTACAATAAAACCAAGGGGCAGAGAGCATATAGATTTCTTTGAAAAAGGAAGCTGTACTTAGATTAATTCTATTGTAGACGATGAAACAGCCATCCAAATTATTCTTTCAGTGCACAGAATGGAAAACCAGCAACCTCTATTCTTTCAGAATAAGTAATCGTGAAGCCTGAGGTCCTTTCTGAGTGCTCCTGCAGCCTCTTTCAAATTAAGGTCCTCATTAAAGAGCTGGGGCTGTTGCTTGGAGGTACAGTGCTTGCCTCGTCTCATGAAGCCCTAAATTTACTCCCTAGTACTGAGAAAAAAAAATGGTAAAATCAAGGAAAGAAAAGAAACTAAGAAGGCCTCAGACAAATGGGAGGAAAACTGGCTCCCGGTCCTTGAGTTTTAAATCCAACAAGTCTATGTATGGCTTGATATTCCTGTAAGTGTTAAGAAACAAAGGATATTCTCTAATCTTGACAAGATCAGGTTTCCCCCACAGGAACGCTCCCTTGGAGTCATCGACCACAGGCCTGAGGTATGCATCGGCGACGGCTGGGTTAGGGAAGCCTGCGGTGAGCTGCAATTTCCGTAGTTTCTTCTTCACTTTGGTGTCATGAGGATAGGGTGTGATTTTCTTGTTTTTCTGAGCTTCATGCCACCACTCTCTGTGAGGTAACAGAACAAATATAAGGTAACAAGAGCTTGTAATTCTCATGCACTGAAGAGAAAGAGCTAAATGCAAAGTTCCGAAATGTAATTTTCAAGTCCTAATTCCAACACAAATTATATGTGGTCTAGAATACTAACTTTATTACTTTGGGTTATTATTAGCTACAAGGCACAGATATTGGCACTGTGCTAAATACTTCATAGTCCTGTCTTTACCGTCACCTCTCAGGATGAGGAAAGGAAACTCACACAGGAGTACCTGCTCAAGGTTTCACAGTGGGAACCGACTGGCACTATCAGATGACAAACCTCCTCCAAAGCCCTCGCTCCTAATTACATTAACTCAAAGTCACAGCTTCTCCAGGTCTCTCAGTAGTGAAATGGAAGGTGTGGTGAGTCCAGAAAGATGTAATAGCATGCAAAATCCCAGGGACATGACAGATATTCTAAATGCAGAATAGTTAACATAAAGTATGATCTAGTAGAGAGGAGGCGTATGTATACAGAAAGAGAAAGAGTAAACATATTCTAAATAAGAAATAGTACCAAGAACTATTATTTTTGTATGTGCAATGTTCTAAGCAAGAATACAGCTTTTCAGTTTGCTTTTTTTTTTTATATTTAATTCATTTTAAAAATTTATTTTTATTTTAGGTATATGAGTATTTTGCCTGCATGGCTGAGTTCAATGCCTGTGGAGTCCAGAAGAGGGCACCAGAAAACCGAGAACCAGAGTTACGGATGGTTATTAGCCACCATACGGGTGCTGGGAACGGAACCCAGGTCCTCTGCAAGATCAACCAGGGCTCTTAACTGCTGAGCCATCTCTCCAGCTCCATTTAATCCATTTTTAAACTTTTTTCATCTTAGTGATAATTTATCATGGCAAGGCAAAGTAAGCCACACTTTTTTAAACACTCTTCCCATCAAGAAGTGAGGTCAGAGGGCTAGAGGGATGACTCAGCAGTTAAGAGCTGGTACTGCTCTTGCAGTGGGCTCAAGTTTGGTTCCCAGCACCCATGTCACGAGGCTCATAACCACCTGGAACTCCAGCTCCAGGGGATCCAACACCCTCTTCTGACCTCCACAGGCACTGTGCTCACACGCACAGACACAGACACACACAAATACATGTAATTAAAATAAAAATATTATTCTTTTAAAGGTCAGGTACAATCTCACTTTTTTTAAAAAGTAAAGTCAGTCAGGCCTGTGAACTCAGAGGGCCAGTGTGTCAAGCCTGGGCACAAGGCCTTCCACTTCCTGTCTCTGGAAATTCTTGCTGTTGGAAGCAGACACCATGCTGCAAGGAAGCCGGAACTCATGAAGAGGTCTAGGTGGAGTGGACCAAAGGCCCAGCCAGCAGTTACTCTGTCTGGTATCCCAAATGACAGTGCCTAGCATGAGTGTGAGCCATTTACAGATCCTGGAGCCCAGGTGAGCTGTTTCAAGACATGAAGCAGAAGCAAAATACTCCCAAATCCTGATCAAACTTCAAACTCGGGAGCAAAATCAATGCTTGCTGCTGGTCAATGCTACAGAGAGGTTTAAGGTAGCTGAATGTGTCTTTAAAATGCTATCACTGCTGGGCCTGGTGGCGCACGCCTTTCATCCCAGCACACGGGAGGCAGAGGTAGGCAGATCTCTGTGAGTTCAAGGCCAGCCTGGTCTACAGAGCGAGCTCCAGGCCATCTGGGACTAAAGGGAGAACCTGTGTCAAAAAGACTAAAAAAAAAAAAAAAATGCTATCACTAAAAACAACTACACATGGGCTGGAGAGATGGCTCAGTGACTAAGAGCACATGTTGCTAAGAGCACATGTTGTTCTTCCAAGTTTAATTCCTAGCAACCACATCAGGAGGCTCACAGTCACCCAGAACTCAGCTCCAGGGGATCCAACACCTCTGGCTTCTGTGGCACCTGCCTTCATGTGCACATACCCACAGACATACACACAGACATACACACAGACATACCCACAGACATACACAGACATACCCACAGACACACCCACAGACACACCAACAGACATACACACAAACATACCCATAGACATACACACAGACACACACACACAGACATACCCACAGACACACACACACAGACATACACACAGACACACAGACATACCCACAGACATACCCACAGACATACACACAGACACACCCACAGACACACACACAGACACACCCACAGACATACACACAGACATCACAGATATACCCACAGACATACCCACAGACACACAGACATACACACATACACACACAGACACACACACACACATACCCACAGACACACACAAAAACACCCAGACATACCCATAGACACACACACAGACATACACAGACATACCCACAGACACACCCACAGACACACCCACAGACATACACACAGACATCACAGATATACCCACAGATATACCCACAGACACACAGACATACACACAGACACACACACAGACATACCCACAGACACACCCACAGACATACCCATAGACACACACAGACATACCCACAGACATACCCATAGACACACGCACAAAGACACACATGCAGACACACACACAGACATACACACAGACACACAGAGACACACAAACACCCACAGACATACCCATAGACATACACACAGACATAAACAGACACACAGACACACACACAGACACACAGACATACACACAGACACACACACAGACATACACACAGACAGACATACACACAGACATACACAGACATACACACAGACACACCCACAGACATACACATAGACATACACATAGACATACCCATAGACCCACACACAGACATATACAGACATACCCACAGACACACCCACAGACATACACACAGACATACACACAGACACACAGACATACACACACACAGACACGCAGACACACACACAGACACACAGACATACCCACAGACACACCCATAGACATACACACAGACATAAACAGACACACAGAAACACACACACACAGACACACAGACATACACACAGACACACCCACAGACACACCCACAGACATACATACAGACATACACACAGACATACCCATAGACACACACACAGACATACACAGACATACCCAGACATACCCACAGACGTACACAGACATACACACAGACATACCCACAGACACACCCACAGACACACCCAGACATACCCATAGACATACACACAGACATACACAGACACACACACACAGACACACACACAGACACACACACAGACACACACACAGACATACACACACAGACACACACACACAGACATACACAGACATACCCACAGACACACACACAGACACACCCACAGACATACACACAGACATACCCACAGATATACCCACAGACACACAGACACACACACAGACACGCACACAGACACACAGACATACCCACAGACACACACACAGACACACCCACAGACATACACACAGACATACACACAGACACACCCACAGACACACCCACAGACATACACAGACATACCCACAGACACACCCATAGACATACCCACAGACATACCCACAGAAATACCCACAGACACACAGAAATACACACAGACACACAGACACACAGACACACACACACAGACACACAGACATACCCACACAAACACACACAGACACACCCACAGACATACACACAGACATACACAGACACACACACACAGACACACAGACATACCCACAGACACACACACAGACACACCCACAGACATACACACAGACATACACAGACACACACACACAGACACACAGACATACCCACAGACATATGCACAGACACACAGAGATGCACACACACACACATAGACATATACACAGATATACCCACAGACACACAGACATACACACAGACATATACAGACACACACAGACACACAGACATACCCACAGACACACACACAGACATACCCACAAACATACCCATAGACACACGCACACAGACACACATGCAGACACACACAGACATACAGACACACAGACACACACACAGATACACACACAGACATACATACAGACACACACACAGACACACATGCAGACACACACACAGACATACCCACAGACATACACACAGACACACAGAGACACACACACAGATACACACACAGACATACACACAGACATGCACACAGACACACACAGACACACACAGACACACACAGACATACACACAGGCACACAAACATACCCACAGACACACCCACAGACATACACACAGACACAGACAGATACACACAGACGACACACACAGACATACACACAGGAACACAAACATACCCACAGACACACCCACAGACATACACACAGACACAGACAGATACACACAGACATACCTACAGACATACACACAGACAGACACATAGACATACACACAGACACATAGACATACACATAGACACTTAACTAAAAATGAAAATAAATTGAAAAAATTTTAAAAAGAAAACTAAGCAGGAAAGTTCAAACTATAAATATACTCCTCCCAGTTCGGGCACTCGGTGGATCCTGAAAATACTTGCACCTCAGTTCTACTTCCTCACACACCTATTAGTACTAGCAACTAGTTCAGATGGTGTCCAGCCTGCAGGCTGCCTCGCTGGTGCAGGAGCACCATCTAGAGTAGAACAGATCAACTTCAGTCTTCATCAACATCAAAATACAAAAGAAAAATCTTTTCTTAACCACTCTTACAACACCGGTTCCATGAGTGCACCAGTAATACCCACAATTCTCCACACTGTGACTTTTCCCTTTGAAACTGCAATCATTATTGCCAGCTGACCAAAGACACTGTGAGAGCAAGTTCCAGCCACATGCCTCAAAGCCAGAGAGCCAGGCATTCCACAGAAAAATGAAGGGAAGGAGGCCGAGTCCTGCAGCTGAGCTGTGGGGACAGTAGGAAGAGATGACCACTGTGATGGGACAGAAGGAGACGCACACATGTCTGGGAGTGGGACCGCTGTCACTCCAACCTAGCTACCACCGTGAGGCTATTTAGGAAGAGAAATGTCCCAAAATGTAGAGGCTATGGCCAATTTCAAATGGAAGCTCTACAGAAGTGCACATTGTACAGCCAAACCAGGTGAGGCTGAGGCTGAATTCAGCTTGCTGCCTGAGGAAGCTCCACACTTTAGAGGACAAATGGCTGGCCTGAGCCCAGATAAGAGACAGTGAGAAAACAAGGCAATGGGAAACCCTGTGTTCCTGCCACCCTCTGTGGACTCCAAGGTTGCCTTCATCCTAAACCTGAGAGCCAGGCAGGCATGAGACACTCCAACCTGCCTGCTTGGGGCCATGACACCAGAGGTACAGAAGTCACTGAAGCCGACTAAAGAACACAACATCGCCCATTCATGCTTAGCAGGAAAAAAACTGTAGTACACAATTACACCAGCATATGTGTACATACGTAAAGAGGAGAACATGCATGCAATTGCAGTCTCTTCTAATTAACTATCATTGCATAAACCAAAATGTTAAATATAACCATTCTGAATTCATTCTTTGCAATTTTTCTATTATATATTTATTTCATTAGTATAAGAAAGTCATTTGAAGCTTTTTAGTTATTTACCTACCAAGTTCTATCAGCTACCTAGTAACTTACACCTAGGACATACATTTCTCAAAGGGAAAGGGGAAATAAAATAGAGAAAGAAAGAATTACATGAAGTGCAGTAGCCTGCATGCTGAGACTGCACGGGGTCGGCCAGCATGCAGGCACGCTGCATTGCAGTGACTAACACTTCAGACCAGAAGGTCCCTGCATTTTTCAAACACAGAAGATGTAACTAGAGACAACACTAAATTAAATTAAACCAATTACTGAAAAATACCTGTGGCAAACTGATGGGTACAAGGTGCCCTGGCAACCCTATGAATAAGCTAAACACCACTGAACTGCACTCTTCAAAAGGGTGAATGTATGGTAAATGAGTCATAGTTCAAGCTTTTTAAAAAGATATCATCATGGGAAAACCTTAAGAAAAAAACACTTTCAAGGCCTGCAAGATGGCTCGGTGAGTACAAGGCTTGCTGCTGAGCCGGACAACCTAAGTGTAATGCCTAGGACCCACTTCATGGATGGAGAGCTAACTCCTATCAGGATGCTCTCTGTCTTTCACACATGTACCATGGCACTGTGCGTGCGCGCACACACACACACACACACACACACACACACACACACACAAAGAATAAGCTGTTTTCAGAAACACAGCTCCTACCATCTCAGAATCTCTGATAGTTAATACTCATCCCTCTCTGCCTCATGACTGTGAAGTCAGGTGACCAGCCACCTCAAGCCTCTGCTACCAAGCCTGCCCCACCATGGTGGACTGTGCCTTCCAACTGTAAACCAAAATAAATAAAATAAACCCTTCCTTCCTTCAGTTGCTCTGTCAGCAAAAGTAATACTTAGTGTAAAAGGTGTCCGTCAAGTCTCGCACACCTCTGGTGGGCACATGAGTTTTCATGGACTGCAACCTGTGTGTACAATCCCTGGCCTTCATTCCCAGGCTCTTTTCTGGCTGAGTTCTTTCACAGCATCAGTCACATGGTGAACAATTTCATATGCTTCTCCATCTCTCCAAGACCATGTGGAGCCCCCTGGTAACTCACTCACCTTTCCCATCGCCGAGGCCTGCCCTGTCTGACTCACAGCGGCTACTGTACAAATGTTTGTATAGAAGGGCAGCCCACACACAAGATGAAGAACTGGCTTTGTGCCCTTGAAAAAGGATAGGTCCTGCCCGACGAAGGAGGGGTGCAAACTCACCAGAGCTCTAGAAACCACAACCACTATCTCCTGCTGTTCCCTCGGTGAACAATGACTTTGACAGCTTGTGATCTAAGAAAACTGAACCTACACCCTCAGCTATTCAGAAGGCTGAAACTGGAGGATCAAAAGTTTGTCCCCAACCTGAGTAATACAGTGAGACTCTCTCTGCTCAAAAAGCAAACAGGGGTTGGGCATTTACCTCAGTAGTAGAGGTTCAGTCCTCGGCTCAAAAAAAAAGAGAAAAAAGAAAAGCAAAAAGTAAAGATTCTATTTGTTAATCTAAGTATTTATAAAAATGCCTCACGAGAATTTTAGGAGTGGTTCCAGGCCCCGTCCAGGGAATTCGTTGAGAATCTCCATGGCTGTCACACAGCCTACAGTTGGAATCCCTTCTGTATAATCACTGCCCAGCAGATAGGCCAAATTGATTAATTTGTTCCGGTCCAACCCTGAGAGAATAACAATAATTAGTTTTAAATTTTTACTCTTTAAATAAAAATTATATAATACTTACAAGCATCTTATTATATAAATTATATATGTAAGCATACATAGGCTAATCCAATTCCAAAGACACACCTTTATTTGAAAAATAGGTTCTTTTGTAAAATAGCATTCTGTGGAGATTTTAAAAGTTTTATTAAGTCTCACTTTAAATTCTCTATATGATGACCTCTAAATTAGCTGTCCAGCCTAACTCTCTCCAACCACAGGCACGTACATCTGAGTATGGGCACATGGGTATCTAGTGAGCACCTCAAACTGAACACATCCCTCATCCTTCCTCTGCTCTGCTCTACCAAAGGCTCAGGAGCTGAAGGCCCGGCCTCCCACTCCCTGGTGTACTAGACACTGCTAGGCTTCAGCATCTTCTCTCTGATGCGAACGCTTGCGGCCACCCTCCTCCCTCATTCCCACTGGTCTCCTTGCTTTCCTAGAACATGCACATAGCAAGCTTATGCCTCAGGGTCTTTGCACTGGCTAAGACCCTCCGAGAAGTTACTTAGAGCCTTTGCTTACTATTCCCTCGCAGACCTGCCCCAGGCTGTCTACAGACAAAGCCTTCCCAGACAAGACTCCACAGCAGCATCGGGTGCTCGCTGGTAACTCAACTGTCAAAATGTGACCTGTAAATGTCGTCAGCATCCTTCTCTTCCACTAGGCTGTGCTATTCTCTGCTGTTTCCCTGTTGTTGAGAATAAGTGGCATATGAGAGTCGCTCGATGTGTATTTTCCAGATGAACGATGGACAAATGCCACAGTCAATCCAGATACACCAGCCCAGCAGCAATGGCTGCCTCCCACGCCACTTCCTTGTACTCCCCACACCCCATTAACCCCCTCTCCCCAACTCCCCCGACTGTGATTCACTTTCAAGTAACTAGTCAACCAGCCAGAGTCAGATTAAACTGTAGAAAACATCTCAACATATTAGGATTTCAGTTACTAAATTCAATTTTTAGAATCCTATATTCATCTACATAAGCAAAATATGACTTATATGAAACCTTGTACAGACTACCCATTTCCATTCATGCATTCAATCAGTTCTCTGGGAAGAAAAACTTCCTAAGGCCCACCATGAGGATAAATTTCAGAGAGTCACCAGACTCTGAAGTCTCACCTAATTGGTTGTGGAAGTCCACGTATTGGTAGTACTCTACAAACTTGTTTTTATTAAAAAAGTTCTTATAGACATGCCGGGCTCCAAACAGCCAGATATCACTATCATCTGTGATAGTTCCAGAAGTCTGATCAGTGAGGTCCAGGATGGCACACTGCGCCTCTGCCTCCATGGGAGCCTCGATGTAGGGAATGCCAAACAGGCGCAAAAGTTCCTGCAGTAAAACATTGACCATGCTAAGGACCATGCACTGCAGACCTCGACCACAAGGAGGTGCAACAATTACACACATCACCTCCACAGTGTGAGGACAGTGTCAAGGAGGCCCAGGCTAAAACCACCTACCTGGCTTTCCAGAAACATCTGTCCTGTTACAGTGGAGGCGACCCGTTCCTGCTGCTGTTTTTGAGCTTTCAGTGAACTCTCTTCGGCTAAAAGGTTGCTCTCCAGGGCTTCTAGCTCCTCCTGTAAAATAAGTTCTCATTTGGAGATAATTACATTAATAACCCAATTAAGTTCATTTGTTGCAGAAAACCCGCATTTCCTCTGGCTGAAATTACAAATAAGCTTTTTTTGCCTTACATCATATTCCACTTGAATTTCTGAGCCAGACTATAATAACTTCCTGTTCCCTCACTAAATCTTATGGAAAATGGATCTACCCTCGAGAATAACCTACATTTTAAAAAGGAACTATCAATGACAAGAAAATGAGTTACAAATGGCTAATAAATATTCATCAAGTAACTCTTTAAATCTCAAAAGCCAGTTGGCCCAGCTTCCTTAGCAATAAGTTAAAACACATTATTACATTATTACCAAATTAACATCTTGCCATTCATTAGGAGAGTCCTCTTCATCTCTGTCAGCACCTTCGTGCTCCAAGTCTGAGTCCTCATGTTCAGAGCTGTCCTGTGGGAGGCACCCGGCATCCCCAGGGCTTTCTTCCTCCACAGTGCCTCGTGGTCCCTCTTCATCTTGTTCAGAGGGAGGTTTGGAAGCTTCATGTGACTCAGCTTGAAATTCGCCATCACTGAGCACACTCTGCACTTCAATGAAGCTTCCTGTACCAAAAGACTATGTCACTTCATAGTTACAAATACACAATACTATAGCAGGGACATGAGACTTTTTCCCTAAGAATACTGTACCCCAAAAGAGAGGAACTAACTACGAAAGCAAACATGCAACTGATCCATTACTGTTAAACAACTGAATCAAAAATCCCCACAATTTCCAAATGAGGTTTTTCAATTAGATAAGCTGTAACTCAGACTAGGAACCAAACTCTCGAAGATGCATGTCAGCTTTATGCAGGTATGTTCTGTCAAGTAATATTGTTTTTAAAATTCAGAAAGGAAAATTATTAGTCAATTGTTATAGAGGATGTTAAATATATGAATGCGATTTCACTGTGAACTCATTAAAGAATAAAGTGAAACGAATCAAATTTCTCAGGAAAAGTAGCTCTTCCTCATCTGCTTTCCTTCCTACTTCCCTTGTGTTTCCCTTTCCTTATAAAATATTCACGGTTCTCTTTCTTCACTCCACCAGAGGGGGCTGCAAGGCCTGCTGACCTGAGTTTCAGTAAATAGGACAACAGGGGAGAGATAGTCAAAGAAAAGGCAAAAGAAGAGAGAGGGGATGTCAAAATGGAATTGCAGATTATCAGTGGGGCTCATGGGTTTCAAATAAAGACAGATGGACATCAAAATAAATACAAATGTGTGTGTGTATACACATGTGGATGTATGTTGTTACATATTATTTCCTGGCTGCTGCTGCTGCTGGGAACAGAAAGCTTATCCAGCAGCCACTGCCTGGCCCATAAGCTCCGCTGAAAGAGCCACAGCTCTTTAGAGAGCTGCTGATTCAGGGTCACAGAAGATCAGTACAAGAAAAGCCTAGGTCATCCTGGTTAGAAGGCATAGAAATGTTCACAATACAATGAGGAGCTGACAAAAAGGCACAGGAGCAGGCTTGAAATACCTGCCTCCCATGAACACTGGCCAAGGGTGGGACCATTCCAGCAACAAAGTAAATGATGGTACTGGACTCTCCTTCACCAAATAAAACAGCAATTGAAGAATCTGCACTGGCAAATAGTAATAAATGGAAAAGAAGGGATGATTCTTCCTTATAGTAGGATTCAGCTGATTTGGAAGGAATGATGGAGTTGTAAAGAAGCAGAGTAGTACTCTGTTCAGACAGAAACATCCCAGGGATGCTGAAACAGCAAATTTTCCTGCCTCCAAATTCCTTTCCATGAAGCACTAATTGACAAATGGGGACAATTAAGTGTACAACGCACAAATCTAGCAGGGCAGGTGTCAAACACCTGTCGTTTCAGCACTTAGGAGGTGGAGGCAGGAGGGTGACTTCCAGGCTAGTGGAGGCCCAGGCCACATAAGATAAGATAAGATGAGATGAGATGGGATAAGATAAGATGAGATAGGGCGAGGTGAGATGAGATGAGATGAGATGAGATAAGAAAGAGAAAGAAAGGAAGAAAGAAAGAAAGAAAGAAAGAAAGAAAGAAAGAAAGAAAGAAAGAAAGAAAAGAACTAAACAAATAAATAGCAGAAATTTGGCAGACACTAGGACACAAATTTTGAGTGTAGGCACTCTACATTGCACTGCCCTGTCAGTGGTCCCTGGTGGTCTCTACAGGTGCCCTGAAACCAGTCAGAGCTTCTCTATGGAACAGATTAATTTTTGCCCAGCTTGCAAATGTCTGTGAATGCCTACAAAGGCACCAAAATACCTTTGATCTGGAGTCACAAATTTTAGTGAGTAAGCAACTGCGAAAATATGGAGGGTCATTGGTCATCGGTATGTGTACATAAATACAGACATGCAGAGAGAGGCGAGGTATACACGGAGGGCATGCCTGCGGCATAAGAGAAAGAGAGAGAGAGAGAGAGAATGAATTTAAAAATACAGACATGCAGAGAGAGGAGAGGTATACATGGAGGGCATGCATGCAGCATGAGAGACAGGTATACAGAGAGAGGAGGAGAATAAACAAATGTGGCAAAACGTTGGTCGCTGGGTGCCATGGGAATCGGCCAGTATTCTGTGCTGTTCCTTCAGTCTCTTAATGTTTATAATTACTTCAAAGTAAAAAGTTAACAAATGCTAACGGGAACTTCAGTTTTCCTTTCTCCAAGCAGGGTACTCGCTGCCTGTAAACACACTGTGGGCATCCCAGCAGGCAGGAAGGAGCTGCATCCCCATCCTGGATGTGTGAAGCTCGGTCTGCTTTCTTCCTGTTTCCTCTGCCAAGTGGAACAAGGTTTCTCTATGGTACTTCTCAGTCCCTACCGATGTGAACCCTCCCGTCCATCCCCTTCGAGGTGCCCAGGCCTACCGTCAGACTCGCTCTCTTCTGACTCCATCTCCACTGGTTCCACGGGCTTTGGGACTGAAATCAACACCTGTGCAGCAGCTTCAGGGGCCTCCTGCCGCTGGGTGGTTTTCAAGTAATCTCCACATTCTTCAGCGGTAGAAAACAGCACGTTTTCTAGGCTACCTGTGGCCTCTGAAGGGACATGGACTGAGTTCTGGGCTTCCTGTAAAGTGACAGCCACTTTCAAGGCAAGGTTTTGTCCACCTTCTGTCTCATCATCACTTGAAAGATGAGAGGAGTCAGACTTACTCTCCAACAGGCAGACAGCTTTCTGTAGCCCGGGCTCTGTAGGATGCATGTCCTCCCTTGGTTCACAACTCATTCTTGTTGCAAGTGGCGGTGTGAGTAGCCCAGGGGCATCACCGTGTGGAACTTCTATACGTGCTAATGGAGAGGGACCTCTCCTGTGCACAACCCCAGCTTCACTGCCTATCTGAAAGGTGTCACTGACCATGTGACTAGGGGATGCTTGATCTTCTGGAGCCTCAGATTCACCAGCTTGATGACAGGCAGTACCCAATGGATGAGTGGAGTCTGTCTGCTCCTTCTTACCACTCGAGCTGGCTACAGACCCCTCTACGGAGGTCACACTGGCTGAAGGAGGCGCTGTGGTAGACGACACTCCTCTGCCTCCCATTCCAGCTCTTCCCATGTGCTCCTGGTCAAGACTGTTCTGAGGCAGTGCTCTCATCGCCGCTCCTTCCACAGGCTCATCACCGCCGGCACATACGGCTCCTTCCACAGGCTCATCACGGCCGGCACATACGGCTCCTTCCACAGGCTCATCACGGCCGGCACACACCGCTCCTTCCACAGGCTCATCACGGCCGGCACACACCGCTCCTTCCACAGGCTCATCACCGCCGGCACATACGGCTCCTTCCACAGGCTCATCACCGCCAACACATACCGTCCCATCTTCAGCACCAGCTAGAGTGCTAATCACTGACCCTCTCTCGGCCTCATCAACCCTAGCACACATCTGCTCATCTTCATCGTCAATCAGAGCTCTCTGAATAGCATCGAGGGTCCGTGGTGATATGGAGCCTGCATCGACAGTGGCCCGGGAGTTCCTCTCCCTGGTCTGCCTTCCGTCTCGACTGTCCAGCTCGTCCTCTGAGCTACTCCCCAGCATGGCTACCTGCATAGCCAGGAGAGTTCTTGGAGAAGGAGGAGCATCATCAGACTCTTTCTCGGGCTTCACTCTTTCACTGGACAGTGACTTTAGGTCGAGAGGCATGCTAGGCATTTTGCTAGAGGAAGGAAGAGACTCTGAATCCACCTCTGTAATTTTCTTGCCTTGAATACCTTAAGAAAAATTCAAGCATTTCTCACTACACAGTTTTAGGGTGAGACAACATTTTTCTATGAAGATGAACAAGAAAAATACTGGTTCCCATTAGTAAAGTGATGAATTTTATTGACTCAGGTACTAAGAATTCATTCATTCATTCATTCATTCATTTGAAATGGTTGGCCCTCAGTAGTTAATATATTAATAGCTAAGCACAACTGTTATTACCTAAGCAGGACTCCAATAGCATTATCCAGGAGTGGCATTTAACAAAACTCACAGTCATAATGTAGCCTAGGTTGGTTTTTTTTTTTTTTTTATGTTCGAACTAAAGCACTTATTTAATTAGCTGGCTTTTCAATTTAAATAATATCTTAGTTGCCAAAAGAATGGCTTCCTGTAATTTCAAACCATATTTTCAAAAGCAGACTTGCTGGACAGGAGGGACATTTTTATTCACAAGATAAAGTGTCTTTATCATAACCTCTAGATGTTTTTTCCTTAATGTTAACTAAAAAAAGCATCCAGGTAAAAAAAAAAAAAAAAAAGCATACAGGTCAAAGACTATCTCAAAAATTGATTTAGTTTACCCTTCCTTAAATATGCGTAGAACACTCAACTGAAAAGAGAAAACTGTAATTAGTTTTTGGTTTGGCTGGAAATAGAGTTCATTTCATGATAAGTGAAGTTTCTTCTAACACTATTTGTATGCTAGGTTTTTAAATTTAAATTTTCAGTTTATAAAATGGTCTTGTTTTAGTGTCTAGAAATATTCAAGGTGCTGCTGAAGCAATGTTATCTATCATAAAAATCTAGCCAAGTGTGGTGGTTGACACCTTTAATTCCAGCACTTGGGAGGCAGAGACAGACAGATCTCTGTGAGTTCAAGACCAGCCTGGTCAACATTGCGAGCTCCAGGACAGCTGGGA
Source organism: Rhizomys pruinosus (assembly GCA_009823505.1). Lineage (NCBI taxonomy): Eukaryota > Metazoa > Chordata > Mammalia > Rodentia > Spalacidae > Rhizomys > Rhizomys pruinosus. The sequence continues at coordinate 754,823 of VZQC01003371.1, forward strand.
CTAAAGGGAGACCTTGCCTCAAAAAGACCAAAAAAAAAAAAAAGGAAAAAAAAATCTATAACAAAAATATCTCCTAGTCCCCCAAGATAACAACAATAGAGAAAAGTGAGCTATATTTCACAATGTTCCTGAAACGACAAATGCTAGACTGACAAAGCAACATGAAATGACAGGTCACTTTCAGCAACGTGGTTTTATAGGTTGCACTTTTTAATGCTAAATAACCACTTTGATGTACTTGATCCCTTATTTCTCACAGTCTCTCAAAATAAAATGGAAATTACAATTACACCCATCACAATGACAACATGCTCTAAAAAAATGTTTTGAAGTATGCTGTTGTCACTGGGTGCAAAACATGATCCTATAAAGTGAATGTATAGAATAAATGGATAAATAACTATAGTTATCAGTAGCTATCAGTCACAAAATGGACACTTTACACACATGATCTCACATGGCCTGCAGAAGAAACCTATATCAAAGATAATAACAGGCCCAACTGCCAGTGAGAGTAGGTGAAAACTCAGAAGGGTTAGGCCATGTACTCCAGGACCAGAGTAGAGTAGAGTAGAGTAGAGTAGAGCAGAGCAGAGCAGAGCAGAGCAGAGCAGAGCAGAGCAGAGCAGAGCAGAGCAGAGCAGAGCAGAGCAGAGTAGAGTAGAATAGAGTAGAGTAGAGTAGAGTAGCCCGGCTGGAAATCAGGCTCCAGTCTCTTTTGTAGATCTTATACTCAGAAGGGTTAGGTCATGTACTCGAGGACCAGAGTAGAGTAGAGTAGAGTAGAGTAGAGTAGAGTAGAGTAGAGTAGAGTAGAGTAGAGTAGAGTAGAGTAGAACAGCCCAACTGGAAATCAGGCTCCAGTCTCTTCCCTAGATCTTAAACTTTCAATTTCTGCTTTCTCTATGACAGCAAAACTTAGGCTCATGTATCAGTTCATTTCCCCTCTTTACTGAATGGGAATGTTTCTCCACATTAGGAGAGGTAGGAAAGGAAGGAGGATACTATGGACACAAGGTTTAAACAGGGAAGGGGGTAGACTGACAGCTGTAGGGAGGGTCAACTAGGACCAGAGATCCAACCCTTCACTGTATAACCCAACCAAAACCACAATTAAAAAAAAAAAATCAGGTTTGAATGGAGATACCCTGCAGGAGTTGACAATCTTGATCCCAAAATCCATAGGGTCTCAAACAAAAAACCCAATGTCAAATGCAGAATACCACCTATGAGTCTCTGTCCAGGAAGTAAGTCCCCACACAGCACAGGGTATTGTCACTGCTTTTGGTTATATACCAGAACTAGATGGTAAAACCCTATTGCTGTACACACCACATATCTTAGATACAAGATACAGAGAAATCGAGCTGTACACACCACATATCCTAGATACAGGATACAGAGAAATCGAGCTGTATGCACCACATATCCTAGATATAGGATACAGAGAAATCGAGCTGTACACACCACATATCCCAGATACAGGATACAGAGAAATTGAGCTGTACACACCACATATGTTAGATACAGGATACAGAGAAATCGAGCTGTACACACCACATATCCTAGATACAGGATACAGAGAAATCGAGCTGGCACCAAGCTGCAAGTCTCCGCTGGACTGGCTAGCCCCACATACTGAAAGGTGCTAGGCAGTCTGCCCCAGGAGAGAAATCAGCAACAGTCTTTCCCAGGGGTGGGTTTCTGTGAGTGACAGTTCTGATTGGCCAGGCCAGATGTGCCCACTGGTACAATAGTGGCAAGAACATTGTGGGAACAACCATCATGCTGCCCAGCTGGATTTGAGGCGAGCTCTATAGGAGGAAATACATATCTCATAGTGTAAAGCTGGTCAAAATCCCATGGTTGGGGAGGTCATAGACCCTAGGAGAGAATGCAATACTGATACTTTGCTGAATGGACATCAGTCAAACTGCTTTCCAGACACATGTTCACACCTATAGACTAGTGCTATCTCCACTCTGTGCCAGAGAAGGTGACAATCAATGTAGAGTCCCAAGACTGTTCAAAGTACTACGAATAAGAAACTATTGAGTGGTCAGCCTTAAATAAGACATTTGTGTCACACATCCACACAAAGACACACACGCACATACATACACACACAGAGACACACACACACAGACACACACAGACACAGAGACAGACACACACACAGACACACACACAGACACAGACACACACACACAGACACACAGACACACAGACACACACACACACACACACACACACACACACACACCTAGGGCCCAAAGAATATCATGAAAGAGGAGGAGGGAGACAGAAGAGGGAGAGGAGCGCTACACAGCCCTGCGTTCTGGATGTAGTTTGGCCACTGCAATCACAAGCGCACAGCAGTTCTCAGATGCTGACCACACTTTGACTGGCACAGCTTCAGTAGAACACAGTCCATCATGGTGAGAAGAACACAGCAAGGCATGGTGACCAGACCACGTGGCATCCCTACTCTACGTTTTTAACAGTCAGATAAATGAAGACAGCTGATACCTTTTATCAAGATGTAGTGTGAGGTGTCTTCAGAGACCACTCTCCTTGACTCTACCTCCTTCAAAAAGCCCCCCTCATCTTCGTACTGCCTCTGGATTTGTCCTGAGTGCTGCTGATTCATTTCCTTTTGGACATTTTCTATGTGCTGGTTTAGATAGTTTTTCTTGAGCAAGCCTTTCAGTTGGTACTGTGAAAAGTCATTAGACTCCTAAGGGCAAAATAAGCAAAATGTTTGCTTTACAGTAATACAGATAATATCCCCATTTCCCATCCCTTCCCCAAATGCGCAGTTTCATAGCACAAAAATAAAATTTGAAAGGTAGGAAGATGAGGAAAGAGGAATAATACAGTAGAAGGGCTAGCTGGGGTGGGAATGGGAGGACAGGGTAGAGAGAGGAGGATGGGGGGAGCTAACACTGAAGCCTTCAGCAAAAGCCACGTGGGGAAAGAGGAATAATAGAGAAGGGCTAGCTGGGGTGGGGATGGGAGGGCAGGGAAGAGAGAGGAGGATGGGGGAGGACTAACACTGAGGCCTTCAGCAAAAGCCACATGGGGAAGGAGGAATAATAGAGTAGAAGGGCTAGCTGGGGTGGGGACGGGAGGGGGGAACAGAGAGAGGAGGATGGGGGGAGCTAACACTGAAGCCTTCAGCAAAAGCCACGTGGAAGCTACTAGTACAGAAGCTCCTAAAATATACATATACAACGTAAAGAGACTTTAAAGATTGCCTTACAACTGGGGGACACTGTCCCAACTAGATGCCATAGGCCAACAAAGCAACAGCCCAATGCCAGGAATGGACTTCCTCTTTCAAAGCTGCTAACCAGGAGTTCCATGACCCTCAAACAACACCAGCCATTGTGTGTGCTCTTGGTTAGCACCAGAACTTCATGGTAAGATCCTATTGGTGAAAACACTACCTACATGAGCTATAGAACAAACAAGGATAAATGAAGCTGGTGCTGACTTCAAAGCGTCATCTCTACTGGCTAGCATTCCACTCATAGTGCGGAAGGTGATATGCATGCTTACCTGAAGAAAAAATAATCACTGACTTTACCAAGCTGTGTATCTTGTATGCTTCAATAACTGGCCTGGCAACATATGCCCTCTGGTGCAGTAGTGGCATGAATATTGTAAGAGTAACCAACCACTGTCTAACTGAATTTAAGGACTATTCATAAAATGGAACCCATACCTGACACTGGTATCAGGCCTAGGAGCCCTGGCTAAACAGGAGACAAGCCAAAGGGGAGAGCCTAATACTGTTATCTTGCTAAACAGCTATGTACTAAAGTGACTCCTGGGGCTAGAGAGATAGCTCAGCAGTTAAGAGCACTGGCTGCTTTTATAGAGGAGCCAGGTTCAATTCCCAGCATCCGCATGGCAGCTAACAACTGCTATGATTTCAGTTCCAGGGGAATTCAATGCCCTCTTCTGACCTCCATGGGCACTGCATGGCACAGGTGCACTTAACATGCCAGCAGGCAATGCACTCATACATATAGAATCAAAATAGTAAATAAAATATTTTAAAATAAAAAAAATAATAAAATGAGTCCTAATGATTTATTATTATGCCCATAGATTAATGCATCTCTCAACTCTCAACCACAGAAGCTTCGTTATGCAACAGATGGTGAGGAACACAGAAACTCATAACTGGCCACCATAGAGAATAAGAGGCTGCAGAGTTCTCATCCCTGATCAGGACAACAAACATCTGCCTCCTAAAGCTCAGGAATCAGATCATTGTGGAAGAAGAAGCAAAAAGTCTGAAAGAGCCGGACGTGGAGGATGACTACAAGAAAGTAAAGCGTTTCCCAGAGAGCTGGGCAGTCACTCATATGAATCACAACGATGGTGACAGCAGGTACTCATATGAATCACACGATGGTGACAGCGGTCACTCATATGAATCACATGATGGTGACAGCAGTCACTCATATGAATCACACGATGGTGACAGCAGACACTCATATGAATCACACGATGGTGACAGCAGGTACTCATATGAATCACACGATGGTGACAGCAGACACTCATATGAATCACAACGATGGTGACAGCAGACACTCATATGAATCACACGATGGTGACAGCAGTCACTCATATGAATCACACGATGGTGACAGCAGACACTCATATGAATCACAAGATGGTGACAGCAGGTACTCATATGAATCACACGATGGTGACAGCAGGACACTCATATGAATCACAACGATGGTGACAGCAGGTACTCATATGAATCACACGATGGTGACAGCGGTCACTCATATGAATCACATGATGGTGACAGCAGACACTCATATGATCAGCAACGATGTGCAGCACCTCATATGAATCAGCAGATGACACAGTACATATGAATCACACGATGGTGACAGCAGACACTCATATGAATCACACGATGGTGACAGCGGACACTCATATGAATCACAACGATGGTGACAGCAGACACTCATATGAATCACAACGATGGTGAGCGAGCAGACACTCATATGAATCACAACGATGGTGACAGCAGACACTCATATGAATCACAACGATGGTGACAGCAGCACTCATAGGAATGCACACGATGGTGACAGCAGACACTCATATGAATCACACGATGGTGACAGCAGACACTCATATGAATCACAACGATGGTGACAGCAGACACTCATATGAATCACACGATGGTGACAGCGGTCACTCATACGAATCACACGATGGTGACAGCGGACACTCATACGAATCACACGATGGTGACAGCGGACACCCAT
>VZQC01003371.1:760857-783747 GCA_009823505.1 Rhizomys pruinosus
CGGTCACTCATATGAATCACACGATGGTGACAGCGGTCACTCATATGAATCACACGATGGTGACAGCGGTCACTCATATGAATCACACGATGGTGACAGCGGTCACTCATATGAATCACATGATGGTGACAGCAGTCACTCATATGAATCACAACGATGGTGACAGCATGCACAAGTCCCACATAAGCTCAAGCCAGACGAAACCCCAGTACACATCCCAATCCTCTCTGAGGAAATACTGGGAACCAATGGGAAGGAGAAAGTCAGCCTCTTTCAAGGCTGTGATGATGCTGGGTGGGCTAACACGGCTCCAGTCCATGTACCATACACAAGGGCATTTAGGGGCACAAATCTGACTCCACAGTCACCTGTGTGTGTGTGTGTGTGTGTGTAGTCCTATAGTCCTAATAGCAAGAGAGTACATGAAACAAGCAAATAGAGGAGGGAATGTAAATATAAGTATTTTGTATAAAACTTGCAAAAATTCAATAAAAAAGGGAAAAAAAAGAAAAGTAGGAAAAACTAAAACTTGCTTTTTTTGTTTATTTTTGACTGGTTTTTGCTGTTGCTGTGGTTTTGAAAAAGGGTTTCACCATGTAGCCCTGGCTGGCCTGGAACTTGCTATGTAGACTAGACTAGCCTCGAACTCAGATAGCCCCCAGTATTGTGACTAAAGCATTTTGCTCTTTTCATTTTGGAGACGGGTCATCCCAGGCTAACCTGGAAGTCACTATGTAGATCAGACCGGTCTTGAAATTATAAAAATCCTCCTGCCCCTGCCTCCTGAGTGCTGGGACTACAGGCATGTGTCACACTACCTGCTGTTATAATTGCTTTGATAATAATCTTTGGGGAAAAAAAAAAAAAAAAAGAATTAAGCAAAAAAATTATGAAGTCTGATTATTATTTAATCATTTATTACAACCCTTCCCTGGGGGTGGAGAGACATCTCAGGAGTCAAGAGCACTGCTATTCTTACAGAGGACCCAGGTTCAGCTCCCAGCACCAAAATGGCAGCTAACAACCATGTTCAGGGATCCAATGTCCTTTTCTGGCCTCCTTCCCCCGGTATTACACACATGAATGCACTAATATACATGCAGGCAAAGCACTCGTACATATAAAATAAAAATAAATAAATCCAAAATAAATTTTTTAAAATATTTCCTGGGATGTGGTACATGGCAGTGTTATGATATGTGGCAGGGCTCAGCACAAAACAACTTTCTAGAATGCAAGGGAAGAGCCTGGCACTGGCCTTAGCCCATAGGCAACAGAGAAGTCAGTTGTGGTGACCAGTTGTTAATCGTTAAAGCATTTCCCTTAATGGTATTCTCCCAAGCACTTTTATAGAAACTACCTCAGTTTATTTTCACAAACATCCTGTGAGACATTTCACTATGTGCCAATGAGGAACCTGAGCCTGCACTAGAATCTCATGAGAGATTTAGGGGCAGCATCTACTAGGTCTGAGTCTACTGTTAAAACTATGACCCTAGGGGCTGGAGAGATGGCTCAGCAGTTAAAGCGCCAGCTGCTCTTGCAGAGGACCTGGGTTCAATTCCCAGCACCCACATGGCAGCTAAGAATATCCAGTTCCAGGGAAATCTGACACCCTCTTCTGACTTCCACAGTATTGCACAACATGGGTGCACCTACTTACATGCAGACAGTACACTCATACACATAAAATTAAATTAAATTAAATTAAATTAAATTAAATTAAATTAAATTAAAAATTAAAAAAAAAAGAACCGTTTTTAAACCAGGTGTAGTGGCGCACACCTTTAATCCTAGCACTCGGGAGGCAGAGGCAGGCAGATCTCTGTGAGTTCAAGGCCAGCCTGGTCTGCAGAGTGAGTTCCAGGCCAGCTGGGGCTATAGGGAGATCCTGTCTCAAAAAAAAAAGATAAATAAATAAATAAAATAATAAAACCACAACCCTCATGTTATTAGTGCATGCATCTCCTCTTGTGAATCTCACATCTGCACAATGGACAGGTCCTGCCAAGTCCATCTGACTAGTTAGAATTTCTTTACTCATCAAGCCACCCTAGACTGCTGGCCACAGAGACACCACTGTTGTAAAGAGAGAACAAGAAAAGAAAGCCACTGAGGACTGACCTCCTCCTCTCCTTCCCACTCTACTCAAATCCTATTTCTTCCCATGATACTAAGAGATTCTTCACACACACACACACACACACACACAAAATACCTAAAAGATAGCACATGAATTTTTACCATTAAATAAAAATAAATTCATTGCACCCAAATAACCAACAACACCATTTCTGTGTATCTTTGTTATTTTCTTATCTTCAGATACATAGAAAAGCAGAAGGGAGTGATGGCAAAATAAATATATCCTGCTTTTTTTCATATTTCTGGTACCAATCTAAGAAGTATTCAAGCTGGGCATGGTGGCGCCCAGCATGGGTGCACCTACTTACATGCAGACAGTACACTCATACACATTAAATTAAATTAAATTTAATTTAATTTAAAAATTTTTTAAAAAGAGCCATCTTTAAACCAGGCATGGTGGTGCATGCCTTTAATCCTAGCACTAGGGAGGCAGAGGCAGACAGATCTTTGTGAGTTCAAGGCCAGCCTGGTCAAGTTCCTGTAGCTAGGGCTACAGGGAGACCCTGTTTCAAACACACACACACACACACACACACACACACACACACACACACAAAAGAAAGTCTATAGAAATTTTAAAAGAAAAAAAACACTGCATCAATTCATTAAGAATCCTGCTGCAAATTCGCACTCTTCCCCAGTGAGTTAAAAGAGAACTGTTAGGAACACTGGGTGGTGGCCGCAGAAAGAGAAACAGAGCTCACTCACTGGTACCTGAAGACAGTGAGTGTTTAACAGTGGTGTGGATTAAGCAAAGCGGCATGATCGGGAGATACTCAACCACACACAACCACACACACACACCCTGTTCCAGCTTCCTGAGACGGTGAAGTAACCAGCAGGGTCCACACTGAAGAAGCCACATTCTCAGAACACACACAATCCCATATCCAGAATTCATCAGAGCATGTTCTCCATGTTATGATTAATTATTTTTATTCTTTTTTTAAATTTTATTTATTTTTGTATGTGTATGAATGTATTGTCTGCATGAAGGTCTCTGCACCCGTGTCATGCAATGCCGCGGAGGTCAGAAGAAGGTCTCGGATTCCCCTGGAACCGGAGTTACAGATGGTTCTTAGCCGCTATGTGGGTGCTGGGGATCGAACCTGGGTCCTCTGCAAGAGCAGTCGGTGCTCCCAACCGCTAGGCCATCTCTCCAGCCCCATGATTAATTTTTATAGACAATGTACATTGTGATTTACAATAACTTACTAACCTAAGAACCAAACCACTAAGCACATGATGCTCACTTACTCTGTGAGACACTGAGTTATCCGCTGAGGCTACAGCAGAGCCCAAGCCAAGGCTTCTGCTGCTGCTGAGAACACAGAGAAAAGGCATGGTCTTGGGTGCAAAGTCCAGGAGACTTCTTCCAGTATTTATGGGTTATAATGTGGGAGTAAATGATGCCTCAAGGAGTCTTAGATACACACACACACACACACACACACACACACACACACACACACACACACACTGTGTCCTGAAAACTGAGATTGAGACTGTAAGTACTGTCTACTGATGTTTTTCCACTTTGTAGTGAAGTTTCACTATGTTCTTTTTTTTTTTATGTGTATGAATGTACTGTCTGCATGTAGGTTTGTGCACCTATGTCGTGCAATGCCGCGGAGGTCAGAAGAGGGTGTCAGATTCCCCTGGAACTGGAGTTCTCCTGGAATTGGAGTTACAAATGGTTCTCAGCCTCCATGTAGGTGCTGGGGACCAAACCTGGGTCCTCTGCAAGAGCAGTCAGCGTTCTTAACCACTAGGCAATCTCTCCAGCCCCCTCACTATGTTCTTAATTCTATGCATTGGTCATTGGTGTGCTACTGCACACTGCTGGGTACTATACCTCAGGCATGGCTTCAAACAACGTCCATCTTCTCTTGGTAAATTCCTTCATGTCAGTCAAGATCTCATGCTTCACTTCAGGAGGCAAACTGATGAAGTCCTCAGACTCAATGTCTATGGCGTGAGGATTATGAAAGAATTCCTCCTGTAGAGAGTACAATGTTGACACCATTAAATTTTATTTACCCACCTAGATCTATTTGCTGTTAAATATTCATCGTTTCCATCATAGACACAGTTCTATATGATCTACACACAGTAGCATATAATCTGCCATAGGTGTCACTGCAAACAAACCAGTGAGGGATGGATCCCTTCATTCTGTCATTCATTCTAAAGAAAACTACTTACCAGGCACTTCTAAAGCATGGGGGCCCTGCTCTAAGATGCTATACTATGATGACCATGTATGTAAGTTCTCCAGTCTCAGGAATGGAGCAAGGCAGATCTAAATCAAGTAAATACGCAAGATGACTATTAAAAAATACACAAGCTCACTTGGGAGGCAGAGGCAGGCGGATCTTTGTGAGTTCAAGGCCAGCCTGGTCTACAGAGTGAGTTCCAGACAGCTGGGGCTACAGGGAGACCCTGTCTCAAAAAGACAAAAAAAAAAAAAAAAAAAAATAAAAAACACAAGGCTGACCAGGTGAGAGAGAAGATGAAACACGGTGAAAAAAACCTACATGGTAAGTGGAAAACCCTACTGGACAGACGACCTGTACTCAAGGACGTAAAAGGAAACTAAGAACCTGAATGGGGGCAGGGCGTCCTGCGCCGAGGGAGGGCCCGATGCAAAGGCCATGAGATAGTAATGAGCCTCGGGAACTGGAGTGATGTCTGTAATTACATTGGATTAATTACATTTAAAAAGGAATGTAAAGCGATTGGGGTGAATGGTGTAAACTACACAATGTATAGTCTGGACACTCATTGATCAACTGGATTGAAACAAACACCCTGTCACCGCCCCACTGTGAAAGTGGGGCTGATGGAGAGGTTTAGGGCAGCGACAGCCTGCAGCATATGGTTTATGCACAAAGGTTATGCTTATACATCATGGGATTATCACTAAACTAAAATATGAAAAACATGAAAAAAAAAAAAAGAACTGAGAGAAAGATGCAGGAACAGTTTATGGCAGAATGCATGATCGGGATGGGATGGGGGGGGGGGGAAAGGGAAAGGGAATATGCCTGAATTGAAATCAGCAGAAAATGATGTATGAAATGCACAAAGCATCAATAAAATTAAATAAAATTAAAAAAAAAAGGGAATTAAAAAGCCTTAGAATAGTTCATCTGTCTAAAATCACACATCCAATGAACAGTGAAACCCTAGGCCCAAGGTCCAGTCTTAACCAAGTTTGCAGAGCCTCCAGAGGTTTTAGCTGAAAAGACTTCTACCGGACATACTAAAACAATGTGAATAAATAAGAAATAGCAAATTCAGGAGCCAAAGAATGTTGTCTGCTACATTAATAAGATTTTGGAAAGGGTTCATTTAAAAAACCTGTACAAGGACTGGAGAGATGGCCCCAGTGATAAGGTCCTGGGCTGCTATTGAAGAAGACTCGAGTTCAGTTCCCAGTGCCATACGGCAACTAACGACCATCCATAACGAATCCCCGTCCATGGAATCTGACGTTCTCTTCTAACCTCCATGGGCACTGAACTACACAGGTGCACCTACCTACATGCATACTCATACACATAAAACAAACAAACAAATAAATAAATAAATAATAAATTAAATAAAAAATACATAAATACAAATGTTAGTAACTTATACATGAGCCAGGTGATATGTAACTATAAACTCAGCAACTGGCGGCCTCAGCCAGGAGGACTGCAAGGTCCAAGCCAGCACAGGCTATAAACACAACACCCATCCTCAAAACCAAACAAACAAAAGAACTTAACAAGAAAGAAAAAAAAAACTGACAGTATTTCATACAGAAAAACAAAATTCGTTAAAACATGTGGTGACAGCTTTAACACAAGCACAGAGTGGGTTTTTTTTTCATTCTTCCTGGATTATCTCTAAATTGTGCTCATTGTGAGAACTGCTAGTTAGCAGAATGTGCTGGGAAGGAGCTGAGTGCTTTCCAAAGCAATGTGACACGATCCTGTCTAGGATATTCTTAGAATAACAGCCACTAGTTAAGGAGAAGGCCCAGGCCACACACAGGCTACATGACTCTGTGGCAACCAGTCCCTCTGAAGTCTAGCTGACAGGCAGTGCCAACCTTCAGGTATGAAAGTTAGGAAGCCCCATGAAATGGCTCTAGCCACAGCATCTTCATGGGAGACTCCCAGGGACAAGTGATTCCCTGAACTGCTCAACCCCAAGAAGCATGCCAGAGCATGATAAAAATGACAGTTTTTATACCATTAAGTTACAAGGCAAAAGATAACTTCAGCATAGGCACAGACAAGCACAAACATCAATATACATTTGATACAGGTGCATATACCAAATACATACACACAGAGACTCAACTACCTAGAAGGGATGGCTTAAAATATGCCAAAATTTTACAAACTATTTAAAACATATGTAGTTGTTTTGTGGCCCCTGGAGAATTGGACAGAGTGCTCATGCATACAAAACAAACACTCTACCCCCAAGTTATATCCACTGCCCTGGGGGGGGGGGGGGGGGGGGAAGACAGTAGGCTTTTATATGCCGTAACAAGCACAAACTACATACTACTATTTACATCTTGAATGGTCAGCTAGTTATTTCTAAAAGAAAACAGCTTATTTTGAATATACAGAAATATAGAATGACAAGTCCCATATACAACTGCATAGATTTCGATGCTGTGTTGTTTTTGTGTGTGTGTGTTATTTTGTATGTAAAAATAAACATACACTAAAAAACACATTATAGCAAGGCGTGTGGCACACCCTTTAATCCGAGCACTTGGGAGACAGAGGCAGGCAGAAATCTTTGTGAAATGAAAGGCCAGCCTGGTCCTACAGAGTGAGTTCAGGACAGCTGGGAGGCTAACAGGGAGACAGTGTCCTCGAAAAGACCCAAAAAAAAAAAAAAAAAAAAAAAAAAACACAGGACAAAGGGCAAGCGACTTACTTTCTATCAGGAACTTTCATAAATGCAACCTACCTATGATTCATTTTCATATCACTCTTTTCAAATATCAAAATACAATCGGGGGGGGGGGCTGGAGGGATGGACCAGCAGTGTAGAGTACTAGCTACTCTTGCCAAGGACCAGGGTTCAGTTCCCAGCATCCACACGGTGGCTAAAATTCACGCCAGTTCCAGAGGCTCTGACATCCGCTTCTGACCTCGCGTGGGCACAGTACAACATGGGTGCTCTTATAAACCAACGAAAGCCAATATGCTCATATACAGAAAAAAAAATAAAAATGTAAAATACAACCTTGAATTTCCAAGTTATTTAAATACCTGTAAAGCTTGCTTTTGATCCATCCTTTCTTGCCACTGTTTTTCATCTTCCTCTTCTGAACTGAAAGTCAAGTACAGATTTATAGTATCTTTGATGTACCATGACTACTTACGAAAACATTTCTAGAGTTCAAGGTGTAGTTGCAGGGGCTACAATAGTAAGACAGGAAGATTTATGAGTCTAGGGTCTCACAGTCTGCTCATAGACACATGCAAGCCATTATAATATGACCTCCTAACTTCCTCCACAAGGGAAGAGAAGGTTGCTAAAGGCAAACTAAAGAGTAATGGAAACAACTTTGAACAGTCATGGAACCTTCTAGAATCCCCTACAATTACACTGGTTAGATTTGTCATGATCAAACAGAAGGTGAGAGTAGGATATGAAGGAGGCACATGCAAGAAGAAAATCTGCTAGGCAGAGGAAGGGAGCTCTATAGTCGTCTGGGAGCAAGAAAACCCACCTGTGCACAGAGCAAAGAGACTGGGGGATGAAGCTGAAGAAAGTTGATTCAAGGGTTGAAAATTTATCCTGAAGAAATGATAAGCTAGGCTAGACATGGAAATTGATGCCTATAATCCCAACACGGGAGGAACTGTAGCAAAATTACAGTTCAAGTCAGACAAATCCCAGGCCAGTCAGGAATACATAGAGAAGTTGTTTATAAAAAATAAATAATAAAGCGAAAAACAAAGGCTATGCTGTTTTATAAGAAAGAAAATGGCTAGTCTAGAGAGATGGCTCAGTGGGTAAAGGTACTGACAATCTGAGTTGGGTTTCTAGAACCCACAGGGTGAAAGGAGAGACTGACTCCTGAGACTGACCTCTGACCTCCATACAAACACCTGCAACACAATAAATAATAATAAGTAATAAATAAATAAATAAATAAATAAATAAAATGGAATTTTTAACACTAATAAAGATCAGAATAAGGCTTTAAATAGATTCTATAGTACAAAGCAGAGATTGCACTGGGAGGTGAGGAGTTGCTTCAAGGAGGTAGGATCAAAGACAAGACAGAATAAATGTGACCACTACCACTATAGCTGAGAAAAGATGGGGATGGTAATGTAGAGAAAGAGAAATGGGCTCCTGGTAGCCCCTGGGAAGGCTAGGTGCTGGGGACAAAGAAAAACTGTCCAGACTTCTGGTCCTCTGCCTACACGTCATACACAGACACCCTGGAGGACTAACAGGTAGGCAGCAGAAGACTACTTCTTGGGAAAGCTGGGAAGGAGCGACCAGACAGTGCTGGGAGGGCAGGTCGGTAGGGAATGGTGGTCACATGGGCAGAGAAACACTGAGAAGCACAAAGTGCCCACGTGTTTACCCACCAGGACAGCAGATGTGCTATTTCACCTGGTAGGGAGACAGACATCTGGAGCAAAAAGCAGGCAGAGACAGAAAATGTAAAAAAGTGTAAACATACATGACAGAAAGGCAAAGGAGGATGTGGGAGTAATGGGTGAAGCAGGGAATGGGCAGGAGATTAAAGACAAAGAGGGTTAATCCAAACTAAGGATGTATGAAAAGAGAAAAAAAAAAAAAAAAAAGAAGAAAAAGCAAAACTCACCCCTTTAAGTCAATCAAAAATTAGTTTAAAATAAAAGGGGTCCTGAAACAGGTGCCGTGCAATGGGGTGGACAATGGGTTCCTCCCAGAAAAGACATGGGCTCTAATGAAAAGCTCAGTAGCTAGGCATGGGAATGCATCCCTGGGGTTTACTAGAGGCACCCCAAAGCAGGGGATATTGATATTGCTCTTGGTTGGTTCCACCAAAACGAAGGTAAGAGCCTATGCTGAAGACACAAACACTTGCGGTTGCAGGGCGTAGAAAAATCAACCTGAAACTTTGAAAACTTCTTCCTTGCTGACTAGCTTTCATAGTGCCAGAAGGTGCTACGCAGGAGGCTGCCAGAGGAGAAAAGACATCAGTGGTCTAACCCAGCACTGGAACCTCATGCTACAATACAGTCCCATCCTACCAGGCAAGGTATGTCCACTGGTTACAACAGTGGCAAGAATGTTATGGGGTAAACAACTGCTGTGGGGTTGGATTTGAGGCCTGCTCCACAGAAAGGATGCAAGGCCTGCACCCTTGACATGGTAAACCGTGTCAAAAGCCCATGGCCTGAAAGTTTCTAAAAAAGGAAACTGCTACTATTGTTTTGGGAAATAACATGTTGCCTTCTACCTATTTATGCTTATACCTATAGATCTGGGCTGCTCTCAACACCTTGGTCAGGATAATCTTCTCTCTGCAGTTGCAGCAGCCAATGCAGAGACCCATAACTGGTCTAACTGCTGAGCGTAAGCGTCTAGAGTGCAAAGCCCTAAATGGGGCTTCTCTATCGATCTCCCAACCCAAGGCTCAGGAACATCATAAGAGAAGCAGAAAGGAAAAGAAAAAAGGGAGAGAGGATGGGAAGAGCACATAGAACGCGTCCTCGGAACCAGCATGGCCACTTCCCTCATGAGCCCACTACAGCCGTGAGTACTTCCACAAGATCAAGTCAAAAGATCAGCCAACATTCCAGCGGACAACACTAATCAGAATTGGTGGATCATTAACCAATAAAAAAGTCAAAAAGGAGGAGGGGGTCATTTGGGGGTGCTTGGGAGAGTGGGAGTGGGTAGTTGGAGTGCATGTCAAGATGCACTATTAAAGAATAAAATCAAAACACATACTCATAAAAACTGTAAACGAATCTAAAATTCATACCAAGATAAATTTTAGGCTCACAGAGCCAACAGGCTTCAGAATGAAAATAACGAATCCTAAATCACCAAATCAACAAGTTCGAAAATAACAAATTTAGTCTTGAAAAAAAAAAATCCAAGGATATAGAAGAACGGCATCCCTCTGCACTAATCAAACATGAATGCTTACATCTGTCTGCCATACAACGTGACTTAAATAGTATTCTGTGTTTGCACGCATGCAGGTTATGCACTCATGCCTGGAGGCGAGGTCGACAATCAGGCATCCTCTGCAATGCCATTCTCACCTTCTCAGTTTGAGACAAGGTATTTCACTGCACCTGGAGCTCAANAAAGGTTATTCCTGGACAAACTGTCAGCCCATGAAAGGAAACAGCCAGAATTGACCAGAGTCCAAGTCAACAGCTCCAGAGAGAGTGGACTGTTTTACCTCTCATCCACCTGTGCCCCTTTTCTAAGCCTAGGGAACAACCTGCGGAAGAGGGGGCGTGGTAGAATGTAAGGGCTGCGATTGGGGTGAATGGTGAAACTACAGCAATGTAGTCTGGACACTCATTTGATCAACTTGATTGAACAAACAACCTGTCACCCCCCACTGGATGGTGGGGCTGTAGGTGTTTGGGCACAACAGCCTGCAGATAGGTTTTGCATGAAGGATGCTTGTACTCATGGATTATCACTTATAGCTAAAAATGAAAAAAAGAACTGAGAGAAAGATGCAGGACAGTTATGGCAGAATGCATGATCTGGGATGGGATGGGGGTGGGGGGGAAGGGAAAGGGAAATATGCCTGATCTGAATCAGAAAATGATGTATGAAATGCACAAAGCATCAATAAAAATTAAAATAAAATTAAAAAAAAAAAAAGGGAATGTAAAGCCTTAGAAAAGTTCATCTGTCTAAAATCACACATCCAATGAACAGTGAAACCCTAGGCCCAAGGTCCAGTCTTAACCAAGTTTGCAGAGCCTCCAGAGGTTTTAGCTGAAAAGACTTCTACCGGACATACTAAAACAATGTGAATAAATAAGAAATAGCAAATTCAGGAGCCAAAGAATGTTGTCTGCTACATTAATAAGATTTTGGAAAGGGTTCATTTAAAAAACCTGTACAAGGACTGGAGAGATGGCCCAGTGATTAAGGTCACTGGCTGCTATTGAAGAAGACTCGAGTTCAGTTCCCAGTGCCCATACGGCAACTAACGACCATCCATAACTCCCATTCCATGGAATCTGACGTTCTCTTCTAACCTCCATGGGCACTGAATGAGTATTTCAGGCAATACTCATACACATAAAACAAACAAACAAATAAATAAATAAATAAATAAATAAATAAATAAATAAATAAATACAAATTTTAGTAACTTATACATGAGCCAGGTGATATGTAACTATAAACTCAGCAACTGGCGGCCTCAGCCAGGAGGACTGCAAGGTCCAAGCCAGCACAGGCTATACAACAACACCCCATCTCAAAACAAACAAACAAAAGAACTTAACAAGAAAGAAAAAAAAACTGACAGGATTTCAATACAGAAAAACAAAATTCGTTAAAACATGTGGTGACAGCTTTAACACAAGCACAGATTTTTTTTTTACATTCTTCCTTGATATCTCTAAATTGTGCTCATTGTGAGAACTGCTAGTTAGCAGAATGTGCTGGGAAGGAAGCTGAGTGACTTCCAAAGCAATGTGACACAGATCCTGTCTAGGATCTTCTTAGAATACAGCCACTATGTTAAGGAAGAGCCCAGGCCACACACAGGCTACATGACTCTGTGGCAACCAGTCCCTCTGAAGTCTAGCTGACAGGCAGTGCCAACCTTCAGGTATGAAAGTTAGGAAGCCCCATGAAATGGCTCTAGCCACAGCATCTTCATGGGAGACTCCCAGGGACAAGTGATTCCCTGAACTGCTCAACCCCAAGAAGCATGCCAGAGCATGATAAAAATGACAGTTTTTATACCATTAAGTTACAAGGCAAAAGATAACTTCAGCATAGGCACAGACAAGCACAAACATCAATATACATTTGATACAGGTGCATATACCAAATACATACACACAGAGACTCAACTACCTAGAAGGGATGGCTTAAAATATGCCAAAATTTTACAAACTATTTATAAACATAATGGTAGTTGTTTTGTGGCCCTGGAGATTGGACATAGTGCTGCATGCATACAAAACAAACACTCTACCCCCAAGTTATATCCACTGCCCTGAGACAGTATGCTTTATATTCTTAACAAGCACAAACTACATACTACTATTTACATCTTGAATGGTCAGCTAGTTATTTCTAAAAGAAAACAGCTTATTTTGAATATACAGAAATATAGAATGACAAGTCCCATATACAACTGCATAGATTTCATGGCTGTGTGTATTTGTGTGTGTGTGTGTATTTTGTATGTACAAATACACATACACTAAAAAATACACAGTATAGCCAGGCGTGGTGGCACACACCTTTAATCCTAGCACTTGGGAGACAGAGGCAGGCAGATCTTTGTGAATTCAAGGCCAGCCTGGTCTACAGAGTGAGTTCAGGACAGCTGGGAGGCTAACAGGGAGACAGTGTCTCGAAAAAAAAAAAAAAAAAAAAAAAAATACACAGTACAAAGGGCAGCTATCTTTACTTTCTATCAGGAACTTTCATAAATGCAACCTACCTATGATTCATTTTCATATCACTCTTTTCAAATATCAAAATACAATCGGGGGGGGGGCTGGAGGGATGGACCAGCAGTTAAGAGTACTAGCTACTCTTGCCAAGGACCAGGGTTCAGTTCCCAGCATCCACACGGTGGCTAAAATTCACTCCAGTTCCAGAGGCTCTGACATCCTCTTCTGACCTCCGTGGGCACAGTACAACATGGGTGCTCTTATAAACACGAAAGCAATATGCTCATATACATAAAAAATAAAAATGTAAAAATACACATTGAATTTCCAAGTTATTTAAATACCTGTAAAGCTTGCTTTTGATCCATCCTTTCTTGCCACTGTTTTTCATCTTCCTCTTCTGAACTGAAAGTCAAGTACAGATTTATAGTATCTTTGATGTACCATGACTACTTACGAAAACATTTCTAGAGTTCAAGGTGTAGTTGCAGGGGCTACAATAGTAAGACAGGAAGATTTATGAGTCTAGGGTCTCACAGTCTGCTCATAGACACATGCAAGCCATTATAATATGACCTCCTAACTTCCTCCACAAGGGAAGAGAAGGTTGCTAAAGGCAAACTAAAGAGTAATGGAAACAACTTTGAACAGTCATGGAACCTTCTAGAATCCCCTACAATTACACTGGTTAGATTTGTCATGATCAAACAGAAGGTGAGAGTAGGATATGAAGGAGGCACATGCAAGAAGAAAATCTGCTAGGCAGAGGAAGGGAGCTCTATAGTCGTCTGGGAGCAAGAAAACCCACCTGTGCACAGAGCAAAGAGACTGGGGGATGAAGCTGAAGAAAGTTGATTCAAGGGTTGAAAATTTATCCTGAAGAAATGATAAGCTAGGCTAGACATGGAAATTGATGCCTATAATCCCAACACTGGGGAGGCTGTAGCAAAATTACAAGTTCAAGGTCAGACAAATCCCAGGCCAGTCAGGAATACATAGAGAATTTGTCTTAATAAAAAATAAATAATAAAGCAGAAAAAAATGCTATGATGTTTTATAAGAAAGAAAATGGCTAGCTAGAGAGATGGCTCAGTGGGTAAAGGTACTGACAATCTGAGTTGGGTTTCTAGAACCCACAGGGTGAAAGGAGAGAACTGACTCCTGTAGACTGACCTCTGACCTCCATACAAACACCTACACACAATAAATAAATAAATAAATAAATAAATAAATAAATAAATAAATAAATAAAATGGAATTTTTAACACTAATAAAGATCAGAATAAGGCTTTAAATAGATTCTATAGTACAAAGCAGAGATTGCACTGGGAGGTGAGGAGTTGCTTCAAGGAGGTAGGATCAAAGACAAGACAGAATAAATGTGACCACTACCACTATAGCTGAGAAAAGATGGGGATGGTAATGTAGAGAAAGAGAAATGGGCTCCTGGTAGCCCCTGGGAAGGCTAGGTGCTGGGGACAAAGAAAAACTGTCCAGACTTCTGGTCCTCTGCCTACACGTCATACACAGACACCCTGGAGGACTAACAGGTAGGCAGCAGAAGACTACTTCTTGGGAAAGCTGGGAAGGAGCGACCAGACAGTGCTGGGAGGGCAGGTCGGTAGGGAATGGTGGTCACATGGGCAGAGAAACACTGAGAAGCACAAAGTGCCCACGTGTTTACCCACCAGGACAGCAGATGTGCTATTTCACCTGGTAGGGAGACAGACATCTGGAGCAAAAAGCAGGCAGAGACAGAAAATGTAAAAAAGTGTAAACATACATGACAGAAAGGCAAAGGAGGATGCTGGGAATTAATGGTTGAAGCAGGGATGGGGCAGGAGATTAGAGCAAAGAGGGATAACCAAAACTAAGGATGTATGAAAAAAGAAAAAAAAAAAGAAAGAAAAAGCAAAACTCACCCCTTGTAAGTCAATCAAAAATTAATTTAAAAAATAAAAGGGGTCTGAAAACAGGTGCCTTGCATGGGTGGACAATGGTTCCCCCAGAAGACATGGGCTACTAAGTGAACATCTCAGTACCAGGCATGGGATGCCTCCCTGAGTTACTAGAGGCACCCCAAAGCAGGGGATATTGATATTGCTCTTGGTTGTTCACCAAAACTAGGGTAAGAGCCTATTGCTGAATACACAACACATTGCGGTTGCAGGGCGTAGAAAAATCAACCTGAAACTTTGAAAACTTCTTCCTTGCTGACTAGCTTTCATAGTGCCAGAAGGTGCTACGCAGGAGGCTGCCAGAGGAGAAAAGACATCAGTGGTCTCACCCACCTCTGGACCCTGCATGCTACAATACAGTCCCATCCTACCAGGCAAGGTATGTCCACTGGTTACAACAGTGGCACGAATGTTATGGGGGTAAACAACTGCTTTGGGGTTGGATTTGAGGCCTGCTCCACAGAAAGGATGCAAGGCCTGCACCCTTGACATGGTAAACCGTGTCAAAAGCCCATGGCCTGAAAGTTTCTAAAAAAGGAAACTGCTACTATTGTTTTGGGAAATAACATGTTGCCTTCTACCTATTTATGCTTATTCCCATAGAACAGTACTGCCCTCAACCTTGGTCAGATAATCTTCTCTCTGCAGTTGCAGCAGCCAATGCAGAGACCCATAACTGGTCTAACTGCTGAGCGTAAGCGTCTAGAGTGCACAGCCCTAAATGGGGCTTCTCTATCGATCTCCCAACCCAAGGCTCAGGGAACATCATGGAAGAGAAGCAGAAAGAAGAGGCAGAGGATGGGAAGAGCACATAGAACGCGTCCTCGGAACCAGCATGGCCACTTCCCTCATGAGCCCACTACAGCCGTGAGTACTTCCACAAGATCAAGTCAAAAGATCAGCCAACATTCCAGCGGACAACACTAATCAGAATTGGTGGATCATTAACCAATAAAAAAGTCAAAAAGGAGGAGGGGGTCATTTGGGGGTGCTTGGGAGAGTGGGAGTGGGTAGTTGGAGTGCATGTCAAGATGCACTATTAAAGAATAAAATCAAAACACATACTCATAAAAACTGTAAACGAATCTAAAATTCATACCAAGATAAATTTTAGGCTCACAGAGCCAACAGGCTTCAGAATGAAAATAACGAATCCTAAATCACCAAATCAACAAGTTCGAAAATAACAAATTTAGTCTTGAAAAAAAAAAATCCAAGGATATAGAAGAACGGCATCCCTCTGCACTAATCAAACATGAATGCTTACATCTGTCTGCCATACAACGTGACTTAAATAGTATTCTGTGTTTGCACGCATGCAGGTTATGCACTCATGCCTGGAGGCGAGGTCGACATCAGGCATCCTCTTCAATGCCTTCTCACCTTCTCAGTTGAGACAAGGTATTTCACTGCACCTGGAGCTCAACCCCTTGGCTAGACTTCTCTCTGCCTCCTCGGTGCTAAGATTATACGCACCTGCTCCCAGCATGCCCACCTTTTTGTATGGGTGCTGAGGATAGAATTCAAGTGCTTGCGTGGCCAGCACTTTACTGACTGATCTACATCCCCTTCCCCTAAAGTAATATTCTTAAGTACTTAAACAATTACCTATGCTTTTCCTCCTCTTGTAAAGGTGGCAAAACGTAGATGTCATCCTCTCTTTGAACTTGAGTAAGGCTGGGTAGTGCTTCATTTCTGTAAAGCATACAACAAAACACATGAGGCAGTATTCTGAGTCAATCCTCCTCTCCCTTGAGCTACACAAACCCTGCTCAAGGGCAGTGGCTGTCCCCTCCTGGCCTGACTCTCTCTAAGCCATTGTTGTAACAGCTAAGTACCATGTAGGGTAACAAGGAAACTTGCCAGGGCTTCTCAGAGCCTTTGCCACAGCCCCAAGTAGAGTCAGGAAGAGCTTTATCAAAGTAAAAAGACACAGGGCTGGAGAGATAGCCTAGCGGTTAAGAGCACCGACTGCTTTTGCAGAGGACCTGGGTTCGATCCCCAGCACCCACATGGTGGCTAAGAACCGTCTGTAACTCCAATTCCAGGAGAACTCCAGTTCCAGGGGAATCCGAGACCCTCTTCTGACCTCCGCGGCATTGCATGACACGGGTGCACAAACCTACATGCAGATAGTACATTCATACACATACAAAAATAAATAAAATTTTAAAAAAATTAAAAAAAAAAAGTAAAAAGACAGGCTGCAGTGAACTCTATGACGGAGCAACTTGCATGGTTGAGGTCCTTTGCTCTATCCCAGCAGCAACAAAAAGAAAAGGAATTAAGTAAAAGGGTAAGCACTGTGACGTCACAGTTCTTCCTTCTCATTAGCAAAGCTGATTCTCTCAGAACAGGGAAGGCTCATGTCCACATCTCCAAGTCCAACCACATCCTCTTATTCCTCTCATTCTCATTCTTTACTTTATACTGAGAGTTAAGATGAGACAGGCAGAGAAAACACCGGTTCAAACGAAAACAACACAGCATAGACCATCTCAACACCCCTGTGCTCCTTCTCATGCCTTTTGCCTCTGAAGGCAGTTTTGAGAGCCTGTCTCTTCAGAAACGTCTTCAGAAGCTTCTCTGTCGTTCTTCTAGAGTCACTGGAGGCGGAATCCTTCTTCTGCCTTCTCTTTGCCTGTGAGGAGCAAGCACAGGAGATCTCACCAGATGTGCTCTGCTAAGACCATCCCATCTGTCTGAATCTGGGAAAATGGCTATTTACAATCCCTCCTTCCTGCTGTCAACTACCACCTTCAGGTTCCACCTTGTGAAGGACACCCAGTACCCCACCTAAATATCACCATAATATACCTGGGAAATTATTAACTTACTTTCAGTTGCTTTTTTTTTTTTTTTAGACATTTTTTCACTGGCAGGCCTGGAAGTCACAGAGATCTGCTTGCCTGTTTCCACAGTGCTGGGAAGCATTTCTACTTTCACACACCTTTTTTTTTTGGTCATTTTTTTAGACAGGGTCTCCCTGTAGCTCTGGCTGTCCTGGAACTCACTCAGTAGACCAGGCTGGCCTTGAACTCACAGAGATCTGCCTGCCTCTGCCTCCCAAGCACTAGGATTAAAGGCATGTGCCACCACGCCCAGCTCAGTTGCTTTTAAATGTCCTTCAGTACCATCAAGAAGCCTAAAACCTAATGATACATAATCCAGGAAATGCTTCCTAAAATGAATTATACTGATTCTTTAAAACATAACATTCCAAAAACAAATGGACACTGTGATTTAAAAAAAAAAATGCAGTATTTCTATGTAACTGTCCTCCAACATTCAAATTATGTTAGAAGAAATCTTTAAAGTATATAAAGACATCTTCTAATAAATATCTAGCTGGATAGACAGGATGCTACGGAAACAGTGATGCCCAGATAAAACATGAAGACAGTTCCACCCAGCAGAAAGCATTTTCTAGAGCTCCACCTGGGCCAGCAAAGTGATGGCATTTCCAGATAGTAAAGAGAAGACTTTCTTTATGGCCTTTAGTTTGGAAGGAGACCTGCATACCATTTGTGACTTCTTGTGGGGACTGGATCTAGGTAGAGGAGACCTAGATTGGTCTCAGACTGCAATTGGCCCAATCAACCAGCCTGGCTGTATATGGAGACGAGTGAGTGTGCAAATGTTCTGGGTCTGGTGGGTCCTATGTGATCAGGCTGGGTGCCTGTCAACAGTCCCTCAGATGGGCTTCCTTTTCAAAGAGTCTATTAGAAAGTGTTAGTGGTTGTATGGTGACTGAAGACTTCCTTTAGCCTCCTTTTGATGGGACAAGTAGAATTCTCACACTCAACAGATGAATAGGGGAGATATACAGGGAGTTTTGCTTTTTAATGTGTAGGTATATTAAATTCTGTTGCTTTTTATGCCTAGTTTTTATTTTTTATTTATTTTTATATTATGTATATGAGTATATTGCCTGCATGTATGTAAGTACACCCCTGTCATGCAATGCCTGTGGAGGTCAGAAGAGGGCATCAGATCCCAGGAACTGGAGTTATAGATGGTTCTTAGCCGCCATGTGGGTGCTAGGAACTGAACTTGGGTCCTCTATAAGAGCAGCCAGTGTTCTTAACTGCTGAACCATCTCTCCGGCCTTATTTTTTAAAGGAATACTTCAAAATACATTCTTATTTATGTCACAGAAATAGTTGTACCTACGTGGAAACAGCATTCTTTGGAAGATTTCTGGCAAGCTAGATACCTTACTCTGCAATGCTTAGGAATGAGTTCTTCTTTACGTCATATTGTTTGGAGCTGGGTCTTCAGAAGCCACTGCAGAGCTCTGGTTCTGCACTTGTCATAATTTGCTACTTTAATATAAATATTTTAATGTCTTTTACACACAAAAGTTCAAGGCTATTATGACTGAAATATCGCCTGGCTTCAAGAAATGCAGGGTTTCTAATACTGAAAAGGTGCTTGAAGAAATATTGCCCGTGATATTGCCAGATGCTAAAAACTCAGGTAAGGGAGGGGGTAACAGAGAAAGGGAGGAAAAGAGAGAGGGAGAGAGGGAGGGACTAAGGAGGTCTATCCGGTCAGGATGAGTGAAACAGTCTCTGTGCTTTGGTTGAATATAAGGCAGAAATACCAAGATGTTTGTTCTCTTTTCTAATCTTTCTAAAAATGATCTAACATGAATTATGCCTTGGATCGTGGCAAACTGCAGCATTCACGTTAGACATTTGACAGAGGCAACAAAGGTCCCCAAGCACATCATCGAATACTCAGATATTTGGCAGACAAGGGAGGAGGCTGGTATTTAACATATAGATGGGTACTATTATTTGGGCTGATTGAACATTTTTTAAACTACTTTCAGAACAGTAAATGCACTGTAATTCATTTCTACAATGTCTCATTTACTTCCTGGCTAACCCACCACCCGCTCAGCACCACCCAGCTTGCTTCCTCCTGAAACTCAATGCACTTTCTCGCTGTCACTGAGGACACTCCATCTCCCTCTCAGGGAGCTGGATCCTAGGTGGGCAATGGCAGTGGGCAGCAGCAGCAGCAGAGCTGGGCTGAACGTGGACCATCTAACAGATTCTCTAGAAAGACAAAATCCTATTTTTAAGAATTCTAGCCATTTCGCTGGGTGTGGTGGCGCACGCCTTTAATCCTAGCACTCAGGAGGCAGAGTCAGGTGGATCTTTGTGAGTTCAAGGCCAGCCTGGTCTACAGAGTTAGTTCCAGGACAGCTGGGGCTACAAGGAGACCCTGTCTCAAAAAGACCGAAAAATAAAAAAAAAAAAAGAATTCTAGTCATTTCTACTAAAAGCTAAATTTGATCATTGCATCCATGATGTACTCTCATAAAGGTTGTTTTTGTTTTTTGTTGGGTTTTTGGTGGTTTTTTTTGTTGTTGTCTTTTTGAGACAGGGTCTCCCTGTAGCCCCTGCTGGCCTGGAACTCACAGAGATCTACCTGCCTCTGCATCCCAAATGCTGTATTAAAGGCTTGGCCCACTATACCCAGCTCTCTCATAAAGGTTTTTAAAAGAAAACTGTATGTTAAAGAGAAATATTTCAAAAGTTCAAATTAAATTGGTTATGGGTCAAAATGTTCTTGGTATCTAAAGAGAAAATAAAATTGGATGATACCTACCAAGGTCTGTTTCTTCAACAGTGGGGCATCCCCATCGAATACAAAAATAGGACGAATTCGGAAAAATAAGAGTTTGCAAAGCCGATGGAACAAGGTAAGAAGATGAGCATTTTCTACAGTGTTCCCATGGCGATCTCGAACTCCTTTAACTGCTTGGTTTAACCAAATGCTAATATCTTTAAGAACAGTTAAAGGAAAACCATTTGGAATTTCTAACCTCGTTCTCACAATTTTGTAGTAACTGACACCCCTAAACACAGAATACATCAGCATTTGTGTAAGGCCGAAAGACACCTGGCCCTGATAGAATCTACCCAAAGTCAGGTAGCTTTATTTTGACTTATCACTACTTTTCACATACTGAATTTTAAAATCACCGGGCTAGAGAGATGGCCTAGCAGTTAAGAGTGTAGACTGCTCTTGCAGAGGACCCAGGTTCGATTCCCAGCACCCACATGGAGGCTAAGAACCGTCTTTAACTCCAGTTCCAGGGGAATCCAAAACCCTCTTCTGACCTCTGAGGCATTGCATGACACGGGTGCACAAACCTACATGCAGACAGTACACTCATACACATAAAAAATAAATAAAAATTAAAAAAATAAAATCACACACAGACTTTTAAAGGTTTAATGACAGACCTGCAGAGATGGCTCAGCAATTAACAGCACCAGCTGCTCTTGCAGAGGATGGGAGTTTGGTTCCTAGCACCCACTTGGTGGCTAACAACCCTCTATAACTCCAGTTCCAGAGAGAATCTGATGCCCTTTTCTGACCTCCGTGGGCACTGCACTACACAGGTGCACTTACATACACACATAGGCAGTACGCTCATACACATAAAAATAAAACATAAAAAAATTTGCTAAACAGAAGTTAGTAGGTTATAGAAAGTCTGTGGGCTGGAGAGATGCCTCAGTGGTTAAGAGCATGCACTGTTTTTGTAGAGGACCTGGGTGTAGGTCCCCAAACTGACGTAGGGTAGTTCACAACCACATCTAAGTCCAGTTCCAGGGCATCTGATGCCTGTCATCTGCAGGCACTTGCATCCATGAGTGCATGCATACACACACATAGAGTAAAAAAATAAATCTTTTTAAAAATAAAAAATAAGGCCAGATATACTACCACACACCTATAATCCCAGGACATAGGAGGTAGAGATTAGAAAACTTCTGTGCAATTGAGGCCAGCCTGGTCTACATAGCAAGTTCCAAGCTAGCTGGAGCTACAAGAAGACCCTGTCTCAAAAATAAATAAATAAATAAATAAATAAATAAATAAATAAATAAATAAATATATAATTCCCTTTCTAATATATGTAATAAGTTAAATATAAAAATCTAGGTCACACACCAACACATGAAGAGCAGTTATCTCTATAAAAACCATAGGTCAGAGATCTCCCAAGACCAGGTGAAGCGCAGGAGGTAGGAGCTGGGTGCATCAGCAAGGCCGATTGTTGTTTGACTTAATCTAGTTACAGTTGTCTTTGGCTTCATTGGCTTTTGTGGCTGTGGGGGCAGAGTTATCCTTCCAGCTGGTATAAAAGGTAGGGTTGTGTGAGTTTTGAGATCTGAGATCTCCCAAGACCAGCTGAAGTGCAGGCTAAAGAGCACACCCCCCCCTTCAGATTACGAAGGCATCTGAAGAAGGCAAGCAAAGCAAGCCTTCGACACAGTGAAGAGGCATTTGGGACTCACACTGGAATACAGGCAAGGAGAAACCCATATGCCAGGAACACAAAGAAGAGACAACACAGGAAAGGGGCAGGATAATCCCCCACCAAGGTCTACCAACCCTACGGAAGATTCCTACAGTGGGATCCTCCTGGGGATGGCCCAGGACACAGATATTAGAAACACAATTGTGAACATACCTTAAGAACTACAAGATTATAAAGAGCAAATCAAAGATTGAAGAAAAGAGAATGAAGAACTCAAGAAGGACCTGGAAAGAGAGAATGACAAACTCCAGAAGGAAGTAGAAACTCATACTGAAAAGGATAAGGAAACCAAACAGCAAAGCAAAGAGCTACAGGAAGAGATTGAGAAGCTCCAAAAGGAAGTAGAAATACTAAAGAAATCAGAAGAAAAAATGAAAAAGGAAATCAAACACTCATCCAATCAAGAGGAAAGGAATGGAAAAAGCCTCAGAAGCAGAATGGAGGAAGCAGAACAAAAAATATCAGACATGGAAGATAACACAGAACAACTAAAAACCTCAAGTAAAGATTATGAAAAATTTAAAAATACACAAAAGTGGAACAACCAGGAACTGTGGGACACTATGAAAAGATCAAACCTCCGCATCATAGGAGTAGAGGAAGGAGAAGAATCCCAAGAAAACAGTATTGATCAGATCTTCAACAGAATAAAAGACAAAAACTTCCCCAAACTAAAAAAAGACAAACCAATACAAATATAAGAAGCACAGAGAACTCCAAACAGACAAGATCAGAAAAGAAACTCTCCACGCCACATCAGAGTTAAAATGCTAGAAACCCAAAACAAAGACAAAAT
>VZQC01003371.1:787141-824680 GCA_009823505.1 Rhizomys pruinosus
GAACTGCTCAACATCACTAATCATTAAGGAAATGCAAATGAAAACCACTTTAAGATATCATCTTACTCCAATAAGACTGGCTAGGATCAAGAAAACAAATGATACCAAGTGCTGGAGAGGTTGTGGGGAAAGGGGAACACTCATCCACTGCTGGTGGGAATGTAAACTCGTACAGCCACTATGGAAAGCAGTGTGGAGAACCCTTGGAAGACTTGGAATGAACTTGCCACCCGACCCAGCCATACCACTCCTGGGCATGTACCCTCAAGACTTACGCCACCACAGAGATACATGCACGGCCATGTTTATTGCAGCTCTCTTCACAATAGCAAGGAGCTGGAACCAACCCAAATGCCCCTCAACTGACGAGTGGATAGAGAAAATGTGGTACATCTACACAATGGAGTTCTATGCAGCAGTAAAGAAAGATGACATCATGAGCCTTGCAGGAAAATGGCTGGAGCTAGAGGACATCATGCTGAGTGAAGTAACACAGTCCCAGAAAAACAAACAACGAATGGTATTCGCCATCTGTGGATGCTAGTGCCAATTACCTAGTTGTAAGTATTTCTTGTGCACAGCCCCTTGAACTTCTGTCCAAAGCCGTTGGGAGTGATGCATATTGGAAACAACAACAGAAAGGACTGCATCAAAGAACTTCTGCTCAAAACAGTCAACTTCCACATGGAGAACATTGAGAAAGACTAAGAAAGAGTTGAAAAGCATGTTTGGCAGAATGCATGAGCTCTGGTGGGGTGAGGGGATGGGGGGGACATGGGTCTAGATTGAATAAAAAAATATTTAAATATGTAAATAAATTTTTTAAAAAAAGCATGTTTGGCAGAACGCATGAGCTCTGGTGGGGTGGGGGAATAGGGTGGGGGGCAAGGGTCTAGATTTGATAAAAAAATATATAAATTAATTAATTAAAAAAAAAAGAAATTCCAGAAGCACTTGTAATAGAATATACACAAAGGAAAAGCCAATTTTAGAATGTTTTGTGTAAAACATTTTGATAAACTTATGTAATCATATCTATCTAGATAAGTCGTGATGAAAACTGAATCTGTACTTCCTAAATAATAGTGAAAATATAAAGTCTAACTTATTTCTCCCAGTGTGTTAGATATGGCTTGCTTTGAAATTCATAGTTGTAAAAAAAATGTTGTTTCTTAACTTTGTTGTGTTTTCAGTTCACTTATGATTGCTTAAGGATTTTAACACTTAGGATGAAATTTGAAATGAAAAAATATAAACAACCATTTGTAAAAAAAAAAAACACAGGTCATTATGTTTTCTTCTTGGAGTGTGCTTTTCTTTTTTTTCAAATATTGTTATTTTAAGACAAACTGCAATTTTTTTATTTTTTTTTTATTTTTTTTTAATTTTATTTATTTTTGTATGTGTATGAGTGTACTGTCTGCACGTAGGTCTGTGCACCCGTGTCGTGCAATGCCGCGGAGGTCAGAAGAGGGCGTCAAATTCCCCCTGGAACTGGAGTTCTCCTGGAATTGGAGTTACAGACAGTTCTCAGCCGCCATGTAGGTGCTGGGGATCGAACCCGGGTCCTCTGCAAGAGCAGTCAGCGCTCTTAACCACTAGGCTATCTCTCCAGCCCCTATTTATTATTTTTCATGAGTGTACTGTCTGCATCTAGGTTGGTGCACCCATGTCATGCAATGCCACGGAGGTCAGAAGAGGGCATCAGATTCCCTTGGAACTGGAGTTAATGATGGTTCTTAGCTGCCATGTGGGTGCTGGGAATCGAACCCAGGTCCTCTGCAAGAGCAGTCGGCACTCTTAACGGCTAGGCCATCTCTCCAGCCCTTAAAATACTTTTTTCATTTGTCCCTAAAAGCAACCTAGCCCCGTTAGGCTCCTGCTCTTTCCTAGCTTCTGTAACTCACCATTGAAGAGCTTTTCTTCAGTGATCTTTCTGAGTCCCACTTCCTGCCTCCACGGACTTCTCCCATGCTCCTCTCAATCTAGCTGTCTCCTACTATCTTAATGGGACACATTCCCAGCCTAGATTAAGACCTCCAGTTAAACATTCCTATTCAGAACTATGGGGCTGTAACACTGATCAAGTGTCTGCCCCTATGGGGCCTGTGAACTCCTTGGTTCGTTAAACCACTTAAGTGTGCAATATACTCCTACCACAAGGCCTAGTATACAGCAGACAATATCTTCTATTAAAAAAATTGGGAGTTGTTTTAATGAATGTACACTGCCCACCATTCACTACTATACAGGCTACTAGTATAACCAGTGTACTAGTGTAATATGCTACTAGCGTATTTATTCCCATGTACTTGAGTGCTGTGATATACCAGGTATATCCAAGGCCCCAGGGAGATGCAACAAACAATCCATTTGTAAATAAAACATATCCACTCTCTCAGAACCATGTATTCTAATGAGAAGACACGTGCAAGGCGTGGTGGTGCACGCCTTTAATCCTAGCACTTGGGAGGCAGAGGCAGGCGGATCTTTGTGAGTTCAAGGCCAGCCTGGTCTACATAGTGAGTTCCAGGACAGCTGGAGCTCCAGGGAGACCCTGTCTCAAAAAGACCAGAAAAAAAAAAAAGCCTCTAGTTTTTTCTGGGCTGGAGAGATAGCCTAGCAGTTAAGAACACCGACTGCTCTTGCAGAGGACCCGGGTTCGATCCCCAGCACCCACATGGCGGCTGATAACCGTCTGTAACTCCAGTTCCAGGAGAACTCCAGTTCCAGGGGAATCCGACACCCACTTCTGACCTCCACGGCATTGCACGACACAGGTGCACAAACCTACATGCAGACAGTACACTCATACACATACAAAAATAAAATTAAAAAAGAAGACACGTAATAAAAAAGGAAGACACGTAATAACAGATACATGTATTAATTACTAGAAATAACAGGACAGGAGAGTGATTGGGAGTTAAAGGTTGACTCTTGAATTAGGTTCAGAGAGACACCTGGGACGAAAGGAGCAGCAAATAAAAATGGCCTGGGGCAGAAGCCGCTTCTGTATGAGGCCTGTGTGACAGGCAAGGTGGACCAGTGGGGGCTGATATATGTATGGGGCAGGGTATAGCACCTGGGCAGTTTGCATAATGTGACTGAAGGTTCACTTTAGGAGAATGTGAAGAACAGATGGTAAAGGAGCTTAAAGCAAATTACATCACCCACGTGAACAGAGATGGCAGTCAGTGACAGAGGCCATGAGAAGGGGTCAGGTCCAGGATCTATCAAGAACTAGGGGTGTCTCAGATCTACACTGCACTGGTCAGCTGCTTCTGTCTGATCTATCTCTGCTTATTGCACTACCATGCAGGATGCAAGAAATTTCCACACAGACCAGCAATTTCAATTTTAGAACTGAGAAAACCTAATTTCAGATTAGTGGCTCTTAACTATGCTATTAAAATCTGAACCATATGCTTAAAATATTAAATCATATTGAGTTGGTGTTTTAACATTTAATCGTGGATTACACATCAATTCTCATTCAAGGTTGAGAGTTCCATCTCGACATTCTTAGAAACACATACACACACACACACACACACACACACACACACACACACACACACAAAAGCAGACGAGCTGAAAGCATTTGCAGAATCTGATTTGTCAAACTTCAACACTTGTGACAAAATTAAATTCTCCAAGAGCTAGAAAGGCTAAAATCTGTAGCAAAGCCAAAACCAACTTTAGAATTAAAACCCAAAGCAGCAGTAACATTTAGGAACAAAAGGTAAATTTCCTCAGTCCTAGGGTTAGGTGATTGAAGACTGAATTAAGGATGCATTCATAGAGTGTAGTATCTTCTTAATACACATAATGCATTAACAAATGTTAAGCTCTGTAAAAGACAAAACTCAATTGTTAACTATTTGACATAGACATTTAAATTGTTGAAATATATGTCCAGGACATGGGTCTAGATTTGATAATCTTGTACAAAATATATATTAAAAAATATTAAAAAAAAGAAATATACGTCCAGGCATGGTGGTGTTAATCCCAGCACAGAGGTAGAGGCAGTCAGATCTGAGTTCAAGGCCAGCCTAGTCTACAGAGGGAGTTCCAAGGTAGCAAGGGCTACAGGGAGACCCTGTCTCAAAAAGAACAAATAAATAAATAAATAAATAAATAAATAAATAAATAAATAAAATTGTAGAAATGACACTCAGCTATCCAGATGGTTCAAAAACCAAACACTTTATTTGGCAAAGTATGAACCGGATATAGCCATAGATAAGTTCTTTATTGGCAGCAAACCATTAACACCTAAATTTGAGATGTCAGAATTCTCATGAAAGTGAAATAAAAGTCAGTTATATAATTAATTAGATTACATGATATATATGAGGTTACAGAATCTCTTTTGACAGTTTAAATGATCCATTCTTTCAGAAAAGCTCAATAACCACATAGAAATGACTTTGAATCTCAAATGGGGCCCAGCCATTTACAAGTAGATAATCTAAAGTACATGGTTTACTATTCCTCTGACATCCCTGAACAGGGTTTCAGTAGAAAGCTGGAGTTTCTATTTCATCTCAAATTTCTTAATTATGGCTGCAGCAAAAAAAATAACTTGAACTTTTTGCTGATAGTGCCTGCAGAATTTCGTTAAATGATGAAGATAGAACCCTAGGGCCTTCCACATCCTGCGGGAGCATGCCACCACTACTAAGCTGAACTCCTTCGCCGAGATTTTAAGAATACTGTCACTGAAAACTATCCTATCTCCCTTAGTTTAGAAACCTTTTTAACTGCAGTGACACTGATAAACCACCAGGCGGCAACATAACAGGGGTGCCCTGCAATGCTTTTCAGGTTCCCCAACTTACAGTGCAAAACTTTGAAGGCAAACTTTTGTTACACCGTATTTGAACATTCTCTTCTTGGCCTAAAATATTATCTTTCTAAAATTACCAGTTCTCCATTACTTATAAGCTGTATTCATTGTGAAGAACTGATTCCTCAGTCAATGGCTTTCTGGCTGAACGTTTAGCACACACACACACACACACACACGCACAGTAATTTTTTGGATGACTTTCTAGTCCTCATTTAGGAAAATGGTGTAAGTTACCTCCAGTTTCTGCGACAGAGGAGGCACTTTAATAAAAAGGGCGGGTAAAGACTTACAACTTCAAAATTAGTATATTTTTTCATAACAAAACTCACGACACAAAATCGGCTAAACATGCACCCAGACAATCTTCACAGGAGCTAGAGGAAACTAATTAACTATATATCATATTAATTTCTTACTCAAAAATAAAACAAGTTACCTCTTCAAAGAGGGAGAGGTGTCAGAATTCTACCCTGTTCTATCCAATCTGACAACCCACCCGGGATATTAATTTTGAAGATATAAAGTACTGCCAGGGCCCAAAACTATTACAAACTCCCATCCCTTGAATCTCCTTAGTCTTCATGCTGCCTGTGGGAAAGCCTGGCGCGAGGTTGCGCCCCGAGCCCCAGTGCGGCTTTAAGGATACCCACTGCCAGGATCTTCCCTTCCAGCGCTTCGGGGCTGACCCGGCGCCCGGAGCACTCCAGCAGCTTCCACAGCCCCTGTACTCCCATGGCGCAGGCGTGCTGGGTCGGCCCCGTAGGGCCTTCGCGGGCAGTTCTACCGCTCACGCAGAACCCCGGCTCTCCGACGGAACTCTAGCCACCCGGGGGAGAAGGAGAGCACAGAGTGACGCACCTTCCGGTTCAGACCCCGCCTCCAGGAAGGAAGGCGGCTCCAGAACGCCGTATGGTGGAAAGGGCAGTCTTAAAAGTCTGCATTCCCTACGGAAGACAGGTGAAGAAGTAATGTGGACTACGTGGACGTACATCCCTCCAGTGGCGTTCGTTTTCTCCCGCGGACCGGCACAACTACGACAACTGACACTCTCTGTTTCCATTTAAGACGGCGCGGGGCGGAACTCACACTATGGCGCTCCGGAAGTGGGTGTGGATTTGCGACCCAAAATGCTTGCATCCTTTTCCTTTTTAGACATTAAACATTGACCTTGCTGGAGTGCCGTCTGTTTAGCGCTTTGGAAAGTAACAGTTTTTTCCCATTGCCCAGTCGTGTAGACGTCATGCTACTAAGTAGGTTAAACGGGAAGAGACAACAGAATGGTGAATCATTCCTTGGCGTTTTCAGAGTTAAATCTTTGCAAGATGCGATGCACTGACGAGATAGTAGTACGGCTCAGTGCTTACCATTGAAATGGAGTGTTCTCCAGCATCTCAAACTTAGAATTCCACAGCTAGTGATCAGAAAGAACTTAAGACAATGTAGCTCCGGGAAAGGCCCTTAGCCTCTCATGCCAAGATTCAGATCCGAGCCGGGCGCCTCATAGTGCTTAGCATTGCTGAAATCACACTTCTTTTTTTTTTTTTTTTTTTTTATTAGGAAGACTCTTAGTATCTGGGTTTATTCGTTTGTAGTGAATGTACTCGTGCATCACTGGGAGGTGTATGCATTGATCAACTCGCGTGTCGGTGGCAAAGGCCGGCGAACGGGTGACAGAGAGGGTTGTCATGGAATGTCAGCCTGGAACTGGAGTTAAAAGAACGGTTCTCAGCCGCCATGATCGGGTGCCATGTGGGTGCTGGGGATCGAACCCTGGTCCTCTGCAAGAGCAAGCTCCAGCGCTCTTAACCGACCGGATTACGTAGGGCCATGGCCTGCGTCCCAGTAGAATCTATCTAATACATATCTACTGTACCATCGTCAAGGGCCCGCAAACAATATTCCTACACCACGTTTACGGATCTCACACGTTCAACGCTATTTAGAAGTTACACGACTCACTGAATAATAGTAATTATACAACAAACCCAATCAAAGAGGTTCATTAGAAGCAAGAGGTAACAAGCAAGAGGTAACAAAACCAGTATTTGGAGAACAGGCAGGTATATCACAAATTCAAGAGGGGCCTGGACTACATGGACCTTTTCTAAGAAGAGAGAAAAGAGAAAGATAATTTCCTCTACAAGAGCCTCATTTTATAGCCGTCAGGAATCCTCCGGTTTTGGCAAAAACATTTCTATGTCCACAGAGATGGTTTATATAAATCAGCCATGTGTAGTTGTCTTAGTCACAGCTAATCAAAGTGCTTTTTACATTTCCTCAATGTGTAAAATGATGGTCCAAAGTTGTGTTTTACTGAGGGTAATATAATCACATATTTAATTTTTGTCTCCTTATAAACTTGTTGAAACCAGTATCTATCTTGTTGACATTCCACACTTCTTGCACATAGCAAAAGTTTCTAAATTCTGAGTAAATGACCTCTCAAACCTCCAAGTAATGTGGAGACCTCAGTGAGTTTTTTTTTTTATACTTTTTTTATTAATTTTATTTTCCGTTGTTATTATTACTGAAAACTGTCTGCATGCAGGTCTGTGCACCCGTGTCGATGCAATGCCTCAAGGGTCAGAAGAGGGTTGTCGGCTTCCCGGACTGTGAAGTTTGCTCCTGGAATTGGAAGTGTACATGCTTTCTCGGCGCCGCATGTGGGTGCCTGGGGATCGAACCCGGGTCCTCTGTAAGAGCGGTCGGCGCTCCTAACCGCTAGGCCATCTCTCCAGCCCTCCAGTGGAGCTTTTATCCTGTGGAAAGTATTTGGTTAGATAGGATAACCATGTGTTCAAAGTTGAATTACAGTCTCCAAAATGTACCTGTTGAGCCTAATCCTCAGTACTTCAGGCTCTTTAAGAAGCCAAAAAAAAAAAAAAAAAGTGATTATCTTAAAATGAAGCCATTAGGGGTCTGAAAGTACAGGAACTAGATTTTAGCAAAACTATTTTTAAGTCAAAACAGAAAAGGCATCTTAGCCATGATTAGTAGTAAAACTTGCATGACACATTGAAGGCTATGGATTTGATTTCTGCCACCTCACAGACACAGAACATGAGACCACTAGTTTGGCCTCAAATCCAATATGACTTGTATCTTACAAACTCCAGCCAACATACGGGAGTGCCACCAATTTCTTGCACTTGTTCCGAACTTTTAACACTAAACACATAATAATAGCATTAAAATTACCTTTTAGCCAGATGTGGTGGTGCACACCTTTAATCCCAGCACTCAGGAGGCAGAAGCAGGCAGCTATCTGTGAGTTCAAGGCCAGCCTGGTCTACATAGCAAGCTCCAGGCCAGCTGGGACTAAAGGGAGACCCTGTCTCAAAAATAAATAAATAAATAAATAAATAAATAAAATAAATAAGACAAAATCCTCTTTTAATGATAGAGTAGAAATGCTATGAATAAAACCAAGTTAAAAAATGTGATGGATTGGTGCTGGAGAGATGGCTCAGTGGTTAAGACCACTGACTGGTCTTGCAGAGGACCTGGGTTCAATTCCGAGCACCCACATGGCGGCTAAGAACCATCTTTACACTGGGCGTGGTGGTGCAGAGGCAGGCAGATCTCTGTGAGTTCAAGGCAGCCTAGTCTATAGAGTGAGTTCCTGGCCAGGGCCATAGGGAGACCCTGTCAATAAATAAATAAATAAATAAATAAATAAATAAATAAATAAATAAATAAATAGTAAATAAGTAAATAAATCTTTTTTAAAAATGTGATGGTCCTGAAGCAGACACCTGAGAACAAAGCAAGTTGGGAAACATTACACTTGCTGCACCTGCTTGCCATGATAGACAGTAGTTCTGTAATGATGGTCCTAGAAGGAACAGGTAGTTACAGGATTCAAGCTAAATGTCCCCTTTTTTAAACTACCTGAGAGCTGGGTTAAAACAAATAGCTACTGTGGCCATTTGAGTACTATACATGCTATTAAAATCAAAGCACCATTTTCAAATCTGAAATGCTTTGGAAGGAATAGCAACTAAAATATATTTGACATAACAGGGATTAGCTCTTTTGGTCATGTTTAAAGAGTTGTCTTTTAATTACCTGATCAGTTAAACATGCATCTTTTGGAATAGTAATAATAGCAGGCACTTAAACAGCACTGTCTATGAGGTACCATCCTAAAACTTACACATAGTAGCATATTTGTTCTTCCGAACCTCCTCACCAATGAGAACATACTCTCCTAGGTGATAGAAATGTAGGAAAGACTAGGGAATGCCTTCTGCTACAACAGGAACTTTATCTCATATTTTTTAAGTCATTTCTCATAAACTAAACAGATAGCTTTAGTCTTAAACTATGTTTCCGATTTCTCCCTCATGACTCTTCCTTGCCCAACAGAATAGTGTGTGTGTGTGTGTGTGTGTGTGTGTGTGTTGATAATATCGTCACTGGAAGCAGTGGCCTACCAAACACATTGAAAGCAATGAATTATCCACAGTATACATTGAAAATGGGATTTGGGAGGCAGAGGCAGGCGGATATTTGTCAGTTTGAGGCCAGCCTGGTCTACAAAGTGAGTTCCAGGACAGCTGGGGCTACAGGGAGACCCTGTCTCGAAAAGACAAAAAAAACAAACAACAACAACAAAAAATGGGATACCTGGGGCTGCAGAGATGGCTCAGCGGTTAAGAGCACCAACTGCTCTTGCAGAGGACCCCGGTTCAATTCCCAGCACCCACATAGAGTTAAAGAACCATCTTTAACTCCAGTTCCAGGGGAATCCGACGCCCTCTTCTGACCTCCAAGGCATTGCATGACACGGGTACACCAACCTACATGCAGATAGTACATTCATACACATAAAAAAAAAAATGGGATACCTGTGCTTAGGTTGCTAATGTCTAATTGGTTTTGTATGCTGCCCTGGGTCAGAAAAGGAAAATTCCTCACTGATAAAATCCCTGGTTAAAGATTCTTTAAGTCAAAAATCCTCACTGTTTTCCCATACCATGGCTGGATGTACTGTTTCAATAAATCCAAAGGCTTTTGTCTGAGGAATAGTTCTGAGAACAGATCAGGCTCATTCTGTTCAAATGACAGTGCTGCACTGTGGCGTCTGCCACAACTGGTCATTTCAGATTCCATATTTCACTCTTGACTTCATCTATGAAGCTTCCTACAAGAGTTGATTGAGTGAGAAATGAAATAAGACAGAATATTACCAGTTTTCAAGGAGTGGTATGCAGGAATTCTAGCCAACAAATTTTGAAAAAAAAAAATGGTTCCACAACTCAAACATTACTGTGCCAAGAGTTTTATATCATTATTATTATTATTATTATTATTATTATTATTACTACTTTGTATGTTTTGCCTGTATGTGTGTAAGTGCAACTGTGTCATGCAATGACCTCAGAGGTCAGAAGAGGGTGTCAGATTCCTTGGAACTAGAGTTATGGATGGCTGTTAGCCACCATGTGGGTGCTGGGAATCGAACCCAGGTCCTCTGCAAGAGCAGCCAGGGCTCTTAATGCTAAAAGCAGTTAAGACTATCCAGCCCCCTTGGGCTGGAGAGATGGCCTAGCGGTTAAGAGTGCCAACTGCTCTTGCAGAGGACCCGGGTTCAATCCCCAGCACCCACATGGCAGCTGAGAGCCTTAACTACAGTTCCAGGGGAATCTGACGCCCTCTTCTGACCTCCGAGGCATTGCATGACACAGGTGCACAAACCGACATGCAGACAGTACATTCATACACATAAAAAATAAATTAAAAAAAAGACTCTCCAGCCCCAATTGTGCCAAGGTATTGAATGATCACTTTATCAACATTTTTATAAAAAGTGAGTGTGATGGTATGCACTGAATCTCATTTTCTTTAATGAGGTGTCAGCTGTTCTTGTATTTTCCTCCTTTCCTCTGGGCTCTTCATACCTACAACTTTGAAATACTCAGCTGAATTACTATGAAACAGCTTATATTTAATACATGCTTGACCCACAAAAATTGCAGCTTTCATTTGGTTCAAGCTAACTTAATCAAATTTTCTGAGGTTTTTTTTGTTTTGTTTTGTTTTTTGTTTTGTTTTTTTGAGACAGGGTCTCCCTGTAGCATCAGCTGTCCTGGAATTCACTATGTAGACCAGGCTGGCATTGAACTCACAGAGATCCACCTGCCTCTGCCTCCCAAGTGCTGGGACTAAAGGCGTACATGCCACCACACCTGGCCTAAATTTGTATTTCTTATAATCAAGTATTAAAGAATCAATGGCCTAGAATTACATAACTGGTAAGTTTGAAATAGTCATAATTCATATTGTTTCATTGATTATACAAGTTGCAAGACGATTCTCACCACACTACTTACACAGAACTGACAAATTATCACATATTTCACACTAAAACATAGATTCAGTAACATTCACATGACTAAACGT
Source organism: Rhizomys pruinosus (assembly GCA_009823505.1). Taxonomy (NCBI): domain Eukaryota; kingdom Metazoa; phylum Chordata; class Mammalia; order Rodentia; family Spalacidae; genus Rhizomys; species Rhizomys pruinosus. The sequence continues at coordinate 798,405 of VZQC01003371.1, forward strand.
AGAAAACAAAACTTTATTTGATGAAAACGTTTTAAAAGTTCCAGTATGAAGTAACAAAAATCAACAACCTACAAATCTCTCAGTCCTTTGCATTTCAAGCAAAATAATCTCTTCAGAAAAAAATGACCTGACCATTTTGTAATATACATCCCTTTCTGTAGGCTAGACATATATGAATGGACAGATGGGTATAAAATTCAAGAGAAAAAAATTAAACTTTAAAAAATAAAACTCTGAACCCTCTCCTTGAGGTGTATTACGGTATGGTTCCCAACACACTCAGCACCTTGTAGTCACTAAGCTGAGTCCTGGAACAAGCCTCTTCCATGAAAAACAAGAGATGCTTGAAGTCTATGGGTCACACATTGGCAGAAGAAAAACTGACAGCAGAAGAAAGGAGCTCAAGTACTGGATCCGTACTTCTGAATTACTTAACATACTTCAAACAGCTAACTGTCCACATGTTCACAAAAGGAAACAGCTCAGAGATTACAATACACAGAGCTGTCCTCGGAGTGAGCTGGACATTCCTCATATGACTTCAGTACTTTAACAGGACTCTAGCACTGCAGGTTATCTTGGGTACAGAGACATCCAATGCCAATTGTTCTTTAACTTACCCTGAAAGAAGGTTTGTTCTGACTACAGACATCTTTCAAGACCTAAGGTTCTTTGTAGCTATTTCACAGTTAATGTGCCAAGTCAAGAATATCCAGATCAATGCCCTAAGTCACCCACATGCACCAATAGAAAAGATCAGTCTCTTTATTCCTTTCTGCCTCTTTATTGCAAATCCTGAGACGGTTATTCAGGAAATAAAAGAGGCAGGGAAGATACGGCTACGAGTGAAAGCTACTAGACTGACAAAATAATTTTAAATGATCTCTAACCATGAGCAAACACTAGAACTTGATAGCCCTCGTGTTTTTAAGGGCAGATGGTGCCTTCCATCTTAATTTTTAGGAATAAAATTATCTGTAATAAATGACTAGGGATCAAGTTTCAAAAAAAATCACTTCATGCTTAAGTATCTCAAATCCTGATGCTGTTAAGCGCATCTGTGTTTCTGTTTAGAAGCAGTTGTGATTTTATTGGATTTTGTGAAACTTTCTGTCCAGATTGTTTATATACTTTTAACATTAAAAGCGCAATAGTCTGTGCTTATCTGCTTATATATTTGAAATCACCCTTCATAATCATGTATGAGCTTATTTACTAGAGAACTACAAGGTTATGCTTTATAGCACAAGATATGTTCCTATTAATAGTCTTAATAAGACTGCCTGCTGTCTTAATGAAGTCCTTGCACGGAGGCTGTATGGGTGACATGGAGGGTTCAGTTCCCAGCATGGTCAGTCATTCCCACTGTAACCACTGTAGCCAGTGTAGCCACTGTTCCTCCTCTCGTGGATGCTGGACATCTTTCTCCAAGCTGAGTCCTGGTGGAAGCTAGCACTGAAGGACCTGCCCAGACGCCCGTGCTGCTTCTGGGAGATATTGTCTTCACTCTCAGATTTGGCAATTCCCTGGGCATGGGCGGGAGGCTGTGATTCTTGTCTAATGGTTCCAAATGGAAAGTTCCAAAGGTCAAACTTTTGCCAGCTTAGTCTCTGGAATGCTATGATGCAATGCAGATTTCCTCCAACCTGAAAAAGGAAAACAGAAAGAAATTGCTTTTATAAATGTGCAGGGTCCTTATGAACTCCCTTGGTGCCTGAAAACAGTACCCTTCTGTTCCACCCACAAAGCACACTGGCCTAGTTACCTTTCCTGGCAAGTAAGTGCCTTTACAAAATATAACAAAGCCCTTAGGAGCCAAATACTCCAGTCCCATATGCCTTTCCACGACTTAGACATAATCTAGTTGCAGCCCCATATGTCTTGTTCAAACACTAAGATCACTCCTCTTCCTTTTCTGTACTACCTTCTTACCTCTCTCTCCTCTCTCTCTCCCTCCATCCCTCTCTCTGTGTATGTATATGAACTTTTTTTTTAATATAGGGCCTCCCTACAATCCCAGCTGGCCTGGAACTCAAGCTGTCCTCAAACTCTATCCTTCTGCCTCATCTTTCTAAGTGCTGAGATTACTGGCATGTGTCACCACCAGCAGCTTCACCTATTCTTTTATCAGTAGGGCTAGAGCAAAGGATGTCTACTCAACCTATACTGTGTCTATGCCTGAGAAGCCCCGCACAGCCATGTTTGTTTACAGGCTCTGCCTCAATGGCCACAATTGATTTGCCAACTTAAGCCAATACTTTGGAACTGAACCAAGTCCAGACCTTGAAAGGAGTCATAAATTGAGAGTTAATCTGCAAGAAACACATACTCAGATAAAAGGGAGGCTATGAAGATAGATAGCCTACATAAGAGTGATGAATACTCTGAGACTCTTCACTGCTGCTAGTATTCCAGTGCTGAGCTGTTACTCTCTTATGACTCCATGCTGTATTTGCCCTGGACTCTAAAGATAGCCCTGCATCTTTAAAATAAATCTTCCTTTTCTTTCTAAGGTGGTTTAAACTTGATTTCTGTTTTTTACCACATCAAGAGCATTGAGTACAGCCAGAGGCAGAGGCAGGTGGATCTCAGTGAGATAGAGGCCAGCCTGGTCTACATGGTGAGCTCCAGGCCAATTGTGGCTATAGGGAGACCCTTTCTCAAAAAGACAAAAATAAGACTATTAATTGAAATACTTTGCTTCGGTCATCTGGGAAATGCCTTCAAGCGATCTTGTTCTTACCTTCTTTGTTTTCCGAAACTGCAGCCCTCTCTCTAAGTGTCGGATATCTAAGTATTCTGGATTTTGAGTGTTTAGATCAGTGACAATATCTGCCCATCTATAGTTAAGAAAAGGAAAAGCATGATTTTCTTTAGGTCCAAAGCACCATTTGAAGCTTTGCAGAGGCACAAGTTGTTGCAGTATTATCATAGCAACAGCTGACAGTAATTCTCTTAGCTCAGCATCTTTCCAACTACTAAGTTTTGTTTCTTGACTATTGTGATTATCCAACTATTATCAATGTTCTCTGTTTATCGTTGCTTTCTGTGTTCATAATATGTTAGCAGAAAACATCTTGAGAGTAAATGCAGTGGCATGGCACCTTTTAATTTTTGTTATAATCAAGTCAGTTTGGGGCTTTGTTTTGTTTGTTTGAGGTGGGGTTTTGGTGTGTTGCACAGGCTGGCTTTGAACCCCTTGGTCAATTGATCCTTTTGCTTCAGCTTCCCACATAGCTGGGATTTCCCAGCATGCCATTACTGCACCTGGCAAAATTCCTGAAAGAATTTAAAAGGTAACATGTCTTCACTAATATAAAACATAACTATGCATAAATCAATGATAAAGTAACCAGTAAGTGAATTTGGCAAAGATGTGAAAATCAAGATCTATACAGGAAAATCGGGGATTTTTCTTTATACAACCAGCAAATAATTTTAAAATTAAATTTAAAAAAATTCAATTTACAGTAGCATCAGAAAATACAATCAGGAAGAACTTTTCTTAAAAGACATGTCTGGCTTTGTACTGAAAAATGAAAATCACTGCAGAAAGAAATTAAGGTTTTAATTACATAGTAACTCATTCCACAGATGCATCCTGGAACATTCTACATCATGATAATATCAATACTAGGCTACACTGTAAATTCTACAGAGTCTATCCCCTTTTTGTACATTTTAATTTTTTCATTTTATTGTTTTCCGTGTGTGAGTGCAGACGGCCACATGCCGCAGCAGTGCATACGTGGAGGGTAAGAACGACTACCAGACACCAGTTCTCCCCTGCCGTCATGGGGAGATAAGAACGACTACCAGGCTCCAGTTCTCCCCTGCCGTCATGGGGAGGTAAGAACGGATGGCCTAGCGGTTAAGAGCGCCGACCGCTCTTGCAGAGGACCCGGGTTCGATCCCCAGCACCCACATGGCGGCTGAGAACCGTCTGTAACTCCAATTCCAGGAGAACTCCAGTTCCAGGGGAATCCGAGACCCTCTTCTGAACTCCGCGGCATTGCACGACACGGGTGCACAGACCTACATGCAGACAGTACATTCGTACACATACAGAAATAATAAAAAAAAAAAAAAGAATGACTACCAGGCTCCAGTTCTATGCTGCCATCATGGGGAGGTAAGGACGACTACCAGGCTTCAGTTCTATACTGCCGTCATGGGGAGGTAAGGACGACTACCAGGCTGCAGTTCTCTCCTGCCATCATGGGAAGGTAAGGACGACTACCAGGCTGCAGTTCTCCCCTGCTGTCATGTGGGTTCCGGGAACCAAGGTCAGGCCATCAGGCCTCCATGCAAGCGCCTCTACTCTCTGTTTTCCAGCCTTACAGATTATATCTCAATCAAATATTCATTAGATGTTTTTAAATTTTATTTATTTTTGTATGTGTATGAATGTACTGTATGCATGCAGGTCTGTGCACCTATGTCATGCAATGCCGCGGAGGTCAGAAGAGGGTGTCAGATTCCCTGGGAACTGGAGATAAAGATGGTTCTCAGCCATCACGTGGGTGCTGGGGATCGAACCTGGGTCCCCTGCAAGAGCGGTCAGCGCTCTTAACTGCTAGGCCATCTCTCCAGCCCCTTCATTAGACTTTTTAACAGAAATTGACAGATTTCAAGTTTTTATGGAAAAATCGAAGTTTCTTGATAAGTTACTTAAATGAAAAAGCAGAACAAAAAATGCAGAATTCTATTTATATAGAATTCCAGGACACTAAATGCTCATCTGTGATGATGGGAATCAGGACACGGGCTGTCTGTGGGCTGGAGAGGAATGAAGAATGACAGTCCTTTCTATGATTGAGTGATGACTACAGTGGCGTGCATACTTAGCAAAGCTCATCTAATTAGATAATTATGACTGTGCCTTCACTGCAAGCAAAATTCTTACCTGGAAAGAAAATAAAAAGAAAAAGAAAAGAAAAAAATAAAATAAAAGAAAAGAAAAGAAAAGAAAAGAAAAGAGAGTAGGACTACTAAAACATACTTTTTACAGTGAATTGCAGGATGTTTTCTGCTGGACTCTCCAATTAAAATCCAGTATTCTACTTCCTGTGGTGAGAGTGGGCCCCTGCTAAATATAAAACACATTCATAGTCAGCTTGATAAAGGTCATTCACACCAAAAGCATGCTGTTTCACCTATATTAATACAAGCCGGGCGTGGTTGAGCACGCCTTTAATCCTAGCACTTGGGAGGCAGAGGCAGGCGGATCTTTGTGAGTTCAAGGCCAGCCTGGTCTACAGAGTGCGTTCCAGGACAGCTGGGGCTACAGGGAGACCCTGTCTCGAAAAGACAAAAAATAAAATAAAATAAAAAAATAATAGGTACACTAAAATTTGCTCAAAAATGGTATTCATTAATCTATAATGGATATTAGCACTTAGGCTTGGGTCATTAAAGAGAATCCTTGAATTAAAGTTAAGGCATGGTTAGTTCCATATTCAAAATCTAGGGCTCGAGTTTTACTATATTCCCCTCAGATCAGAAGGGAAACCAGGCAGCACCCTGCAGCTCCTCTCTTCATGATGCACCCAAGTTTCTAACAGCAGCCTAAAAATATTAACATTAAAGCAATGCTGCCCCTGGAGGTGGGAAGATGACACGCAACACGCTGTTGCTCTAGTCCCGCCCCAGGAAATCCTAACTCAAAATGGTCCGGAATGGAGTCTGGGGATTCACACAGATTTTTAAGAAGGAATTAAGGTGATTCATAGGTACAGGCATTGGTGAGGAATTCCGTCTTTATTTTTTTAATGTTTATGAGTGTATTGGCCGTGTGTAGTAGGGGCGCCAGTGCAATGAAAGCCCATGAAGGTGAGAAGAGGGTGTCTGAGCCCCTGGAACTGTACTTATGTGGAGTTGTTAGCCAGTATAATGCTGGGAATTGAACCCAGGTCCTCTGCAAGAACAGCCAGTGCTTTTAACAGCTGAGTCACCTCTCCAGCCCCAGATTTTAGTCTTTTAATGGGTACAAAGTACAACAGAAGTAAAACCATATTTTACATTGGGTAGATGCTTAAAATAAGGGTAAGTCATAGAATGGAATCATAAAAGAAGCACAACAAATATACCTCACTTATGAGAAATTCCACTTCAGAGAAGTGGACAAAGCATTTTAGGAGAGAACAAGCAGCTTCTTCATGCACCAAACTAGAGCCTTCCACCTCCCGGCTGCTCTAGCTTGCTCCACCTCTCTCAGCTCCCCAGCTCCAGGGCCCCAAGACCTCCCGGCTGCTCTAGCTTGCTCCACCTCTCTCAGCTCCCCAACTCCAGGGCCCCAAGACCTCCAGCTCTAAAACACCCTCCTTTCCTGATGGCCAAGCCATGTTCTCTGGCCAGACATTGGCCTTCACCGAAGAGACAGCTTCCATGGGCCATCCTGTCTTTTCCTCCTCAGTCACCATCCCCAGGAAGCCAAGTATGAATCAAGCAAAATGCAGGCAGTGTGAGACTACCAAGTCGGGGCTACCAAGACATTTTCTCAAAGCATGTATGGTTTCCATTTTAAACTGGTCTTAACCAGAACATGCCTCTTCTTTTAGCTATCCTGGCATTTATACAATCTATCATGAAAAAAAGAATTCAAACTCAGCTCTTTTTTTGAGGTTATCTCCTTCAAGGAGATATAAGTTTATGTATATGTGTATATAAAGACATGTTGTTCACAAAACAGAAACTGGATTAAGCAAATAACAAGACAAATATAACCATGAAGGGTAGAAATAAGATCTGGCCCTGAGCCTACTTGTGAACCAGGATAAAGGGGAAACCCTGACAAATTCCATGTTCTTCACTTTAAACAGGGATGGTGTTATTTTTAATGTACTCAGCTGTAGGACCCTTGACATGTTGTAGTATGGGGCACTGGCTGACAGTGGAAATAGTATACAAAGGCCTCTGCAACTGTGTAGTCAAAATGGCTCTCTGGGGCTGGAGAGATGTCTCAGCAGTTAAGACCACTGGCTGCTCTTGAAGAAGACTCAGCTTTAATTCCCAGCACCCAGATGGCAGCTAACAACTGTCCATAACTTCAGTTCCAGGGGATTCAACGCCCTCTTCTGACCTCCACAGGCATTGCACAACATGGACGCACTTATATACATGCAGGCAATAAACTCATACACACAAAAAATAAAAATAAAAAGTAAAAAAAATGGTTCTCCAAATGGCTTTATCTTATAGTGACTGAGGAAAAATTTCTAAGTGGAAAAAAATTTTAAGTATAGTTAAGGGTAATTCTGAAAAAAAAAAAAAAAACCCTACATTTAAAGCAGTCTAAGTTGATGTGATCCATTTAAGAGACTAGACTATATTTGTATTCTTTTTGTTTTGTTTTGTCTTTAGTCTTTCTGATTCAGGGTCTCCCTTTAGTCCCAGCTAGCCTGGACCTCAATATGTAGGCCAGGTTGGCCTTGAACTCACAGAGAACTGCCTGCCTCTGCCTCCCAAGTGCTGGGATTAAAGGCATGCACCACCATGTCCAGCTATTTTATTCTTTAAAACACTTTCTACAACACATGTTCCCTGGGAAGGACCCACATGAATTACATAAATGCTTACCTGAATGCTTTATTAGCTTTAACAGGTGTTGCTTCAAAGCCAATTGGACAAAAATAATGATTCTGGCAGTGATAGATGTAAGCCAGAGACTCGTCTTTCAATCCACGGGTTAATTTTGACAAGGCTCCAGAAGCTACAAAAACAAAACCAAGAAAATAAACACTGGGCCACAATGCAATGTCACACAAAGAAGTAAACACTGGAAGACAGAAAAAGACAATCTGGAACACACTGACATTCTGGCTGGGGGTAAGGGGGTAAGAAGCTACTGACGGGTATGAAAAAGGAATGAATTTCTTTTCAGTTTTACTCAATAGAGTGAAATTCAGATAACTCCATAACCAAACAGAACTGATACACGTCCTTGCTTACCAAAACTTTCTAAGAAAACACAGTTGTCTAAGAAATTTACTGACTGTATAAGACCCAGTAACTTACATATACATCCATGTACTCAACTTGGCTGGTTGTGTGCATCTGTCACTGAAAATGGCTGAATAAGCATGCCCACTTTAAGCACACTTGTTACAAACTATATACATATACTGTTCTATAAAACGCTGACAAAAAGAATTTGAAATTATATACATTCATATATTTTGTATATATGTATATATGTAGTGTGTATGTCCCAAATGAAAGATCACTAATACATATGGATAAATATAAACTCCAGTTAAAAACAAGCTCCAATAATGGCATCTCTCCCCATGCCCCCACCCACCCCACCCCCTGACCAGCTACCCCATAACACACACTTTAATCTTTCCACAAAAGTTACACAGATCAAAGGCCGCCAGCTTTGAGGTCAAAGTGATAAGAACATCTTTTCAATGAAGCTGAAACACCACCGTTCCAGCCCCTACTACCCTGCAGTCCCAGCTGAGGACACCATGGAGCTCTGAGGGCTGGGGTGTTTCTCCTTGTCAGTTTCCCATCACTATACCAATTGTCTAACTTCACAAAGTATTACCACAAGAAACAAGTTTTTATTGGCACTCAGTACTCAAAGCCATTAACTGAGGTTTCACTAACTTGCAATCCTGGAAGAAATTAAATTATTCATTAACAAGTAGCCATTAAAGCTAAAAACCTAAAAATAGCAAGACAAAAGCTTGCAAGTGATATTCACAGTGATGGACTTTCTGGCCACTGAAATAGCTGCTGACCAGCAAAAACAGCCGGTGGGCAGCTGCAGGAGCATCGGAGACACCATCCCACATGGAGCTCTGCCCGTGGACATGGTACTGTTCTTTTTCAACTCTCTGCAGTTCATCAAGGCCTTCCACATTGATTTTTACTTCCAAGTAGATCAACAAAGCACCCTGGCACAAACAGTAGATCTATTCAAATAAAACAGCTCATCAAGAAACTCATAAGGTATTCCATAAGCTACGTTCCCTCACATTTTAAATACCAACCCCTGGGCTAGCCATGGTGGCCCACACCTTTAGTTCCAACACTTTGGAGACAGAAGTAGCTAGATTTTTGTGAGTTCAAGGCTAGCCTGCTCCACATAGTGAGTTCCAGGTCAGCATAGTGAGATCTTGTCTTTTTTTAAAGAAAGAAAAAGAAAAAGAAAACCCTGGGTAACTCTAGATAAAAAAATCTTTAAAAGTTAAGTTCAGAAGAGACTCAGTATCTCATTTCCATAATTGAACTTGACTGTAGATAGGTTCCAGATAGCAAACAAGAATAAAGGGTGTAGATTTCTTCTTCCAAATATTATAAAAGATGTTTAGAAACACAATCGACTTATGAAAGTGATTGTTTTCTAAATTGTGAAAAGCTTTCTCAAATAAGTGGAATTTTTTTTTTTTTTTTTTTGGCAATGCTGAGAACTGACCTCCAGGCCTTTAGACATGACAAGCAAGCTTTCAGCCATTTTCAGCTCTGATAATTTGCTGTGGCTACATTTCTTAAGACAGGGCTTCACTCTATAGCCCAGGCTAGCCTGAAACATTATGAACCCCATGCTGGTTTTATACTCACAGCAATCCTCCTGCTCAGCCTCCTGGGATGGCAGGCATTGAGGCAACATGCCTGACAACTCTGATACTTTAAAAAATTTTTCTTAGCTGGGTGTGGTGATGCATGCCTGTAGTCCCAGTGCTTGGGAGGCAGAGGCAGGCGGATCCCTGTGAGTTCAAGGACAGGCCGGTCTACAGAGTGAGTTCCGGGCCAGCCAGGGCTACAGGGAGACCCTGCGTCAAAAAGGCCAAAAAAAGAAAAAAAATTCTTATTTTATATGTATGAGTGATTTATCTGCATGTATGTAAGTGTATCATGTGCATATAACACCCATGAAGGCCAGAATAGGGCACTGAATCCCCCGGAACTGGAGCTAAGGATGGCTATATGGGTGCTAGGAGCCAAACCAGGGTCCTCTGTCAGATCAGCCAGTGCTCCTAACTGCTGAGCCAACGTTATAGCCCAAAACCTGACATTTTTAATAAAAGACCTTTCATTATAAATGCAATACAAAACTAATTGATTGTGACTATAAATAAGTTACTTTAATGTTGAAGAATGTAAATTTGCAATTTCAGGGAGAACAAGATAAATAAGAAAGCCTGTTCTCTTACTATTCACATCATTTTGTCTGTTGCAAACACTCTTTCACCAGACCCTACTTTTCTAGAAGACATGGGGTAGGTTTTCTTTTATGAAATAATGTTTCTAGGTTTTTTTGAATATGACATATAGTTTCTATCCATATGATTTATAATAATATCCTTGGCAAATGATACTCTAGAGTTTTGTATCAGAAACTACAGGGATACAAGTCAAGCTCTAGCAAAGAAGATGAAACAAGTTACTTTAAGATTAAATACAGTGCCACAAAAGGGTACAGAATTCAGAGGAGAAGGTGCACATCTGGTTTGAGGAATCAAGAAGGGTAGCATTCAAGGTAGAACTGAATGAGGTGATGGGATTCGAGCAGTCCAGGCAGAGGAAAGGGTGGGAGGGGAGAGCAATCCCACAGGAGGGGGTACAACATACTCAGGAAACAGCACATCACCCAGCTAAACACGGGGTATGAGTGCAAAGAGAAGCCTACCGTAGGGCACCCCCACAATTTCAGGACAAATTCAGAGAAAAGGTCACCTTCTGAAATAAAAGACAGTGAGTACAGCATTTATAAATTAAGGTAGTCAGCCAAGAACATGTTCTGTGTACGAAGTCAAACGTGTCACTGATGAAAACTGAATTCAGAGTATAGTTCCCCCATAGGACATCTGAAAAATCTGAAACTTAAGTGACAAAGCAACCACTTCCAAATGCAGGGCCTGAGTTGTACACTGAAGAGATGGGATGTGAAAAAAGCTACAAGCATTAGGTGCAGAGCTGAGAGAACGGATATCCCGAGCTTCCAACAAGAGAATCTGGGCCCCTCTGCATTCTAGATCTCACCTTAATACCCAATTACCACCTGCCATTCTTCGAGTTGGTTTAGTATGAACTTGTCCCACAGAACCTTAGAAAGCTCTAGATGAACAACTTCTAAGAATGCATTTTTATACAGTCAAAGGCAAGGGAAGACTCGGGAACTATGACAGGTAACCCAGTAGTATCCCATTGTCCTACAAGGGCCCTGGCCCCCTTGATATCTTTTAAATGTATCAGGCATACAAGAAGAGGCCTGAAAGGCCACCTGTATTGGCTTCAAATGATAATAACACTATGGAGTTTATCGTGGAGAGACACCTAGAGAATTTCCGAGGAGGAAAATGATGCATTCACACTCCAAGTTCAAGATAACTATCTTTGTGTTTAGTGTGAATTGGAGGGAAACGGGACTAATGTACTGTACAGCTGACATTGCTACAGAAGCCAGTAGCTGTGAACAAGGGGAGGGTACTGAAGGGTAAAACGGCAGCTGCTATTCTATAAACAGAAGTAATTTTAATAAAAATTACTTCTATAAACAGAAGTAATAAACTGAAACACCCAAAGGGAGGACAAAGTTATTCCTGAACTTAAGTATAATTTTCAAGATAATTAAAAAGTGAACTTGGGGGCTAGAGAGATGGCTCACCAGTAAAGAGCACTGGCTGCTCTTGCAGAAGACCTGGGTTCAGTTTCCAGCATCCACGGGGTGGATAACAACCATCCATAACTCCAGGGCCAGAGGATCCGGCGCCGTCTGCTGGCCACTTTAGGAATTGCGCACATGGATATATTTACATGCAGGCAAAATACTTATACGCATTAAATAAAAACAAATAAATTTGCCGCCCTTCACCTTTGCAGCTGGTGACTGGTGGGTCGGGTTTGGTGCCTCTGTGGCTTTGTGCGGGCCGTCTCCTAAGGCACAGGAACGGGGGAGTCCCTCCAGGCAGGTACCCGGACGTGGGCTAAGTCAGGCATATATACCCCCCCACCCCGTGCCAACTGGAAATGATGAAAGAGTAACCAAGTGGACTTTTTTTTTTTTTTTTTTTTTTTTGATAACAATTCAACAAAGAGAAGAGGGACTTAATTTCCAAGATCCATATTAAACAAAATGGAAGGCCTAAAACCTGAGAACAGTCATGACTCCAAAAACAAGGAGGAGAAAAGAGAAAAAAAAAAGCATAGAAGGGCAAGCATAACCCATCCGTCTAACACATACTGTAAAAAGAATTGTGATTTGAATCACAAAAGGACACAATCACATCCATGGCCGTGACACGTACAATTAAGACAAATGCGGTAGAAAGGCACAGGATAAATCTCTGCACCACCTGCTCTCACAAACCTAGTAGGAGATAGCTACAAATGCCGGATCACCCCCTCTCAACCACTTGAGAATGTGACCAAGGACACAGATTTAGACAGATATACCATTGCAGACACTATGCAGTAGAAATAAAGAAAAAGAATTCAGGAGAAATCAAGCTATGAACTTTGTAGAATTGTATAAAAATCAAAAAGGACTAGAGTGTACTACAATATCAAAACGTCAGAAAGAGAACTAGGAACTAAAGGATATGGAAAACTCAGAAAGAAAACATTAGAGGGAGCGAAACACTCCAAAAGAAGTAAAGAAACAACACTGACACAAACGACGGAAGCACCCACTAAGTGAAGTAGCTGTCGACCCAAATGAATGGAGAAGGCTCAAAAGGAAGTAAATGTAAATACTAAAGGAAAACACCCAGGATGAAACGAAACAAAAAGGAATTAGTGCACACTACATCCAATCCACAGAAGAAAGGAAAGTACAAGCATCAGAAGTAGTAGAATGCAGTGCAAAGCCAGAGAACAAAGAATATCACTTCTGGACGATATAACCACACGACAACTAAATAAGTTCAATAAAGAATATGAAAAATTTTAAAAATACATCACAAACAGGAACACAATAGGAAAATTGGGACAACTCGAAAATAGATCAATCCTCCGCATCATATGATAGAGGAGGGAAAAGAATCTTCATATTTGAGAGATTAATAATAGTATTGAATCAGATCTTCAACGAAAATAGATGAAAATTCTCCCCCAACTAAACAAAGACCAACCCATACACAATACTATGATCGAAGCCCATAGAACTCCATAATATGAGCACACGAAGAAGGAAAGTCTGAGAACTCCTCTAACGCGCACAACATAGTTAATGCTAGATAAAACACCCCAAAACAAAACACAAAATTTCTGGAAGGGCCTAAAAGAAAAAAAAGTCACATACAAAGGAAGACCATCAAATTACAAACTGACTCTCGCGCAAACCATGAAAGCAAAAGAAGTACAGGAGCAAAGCATGCCCAGTGTTAAAGGTTGGATGTTCTAAAAAACCCAGAATACTTTACACCGCAAAAATGTCGATTATAAGGTTGAATGAGAAGAGAAAGTAAAATATTCCATGATATAAACAATATGATAGAATACAATTCTGGAAAACCAACTCTTCATAAAAAATAGAAAACTAAAGCAATTCAAGGGAGAGAAGAAAGGAGCAACAATCCTCAACCCTAGGAAAAGAAACGATAAAACCAGAACCATAGAGGAAATCAGAGGCTACAAGTACAAAATGGATAGTAAAGTGAAAAGGAAGCAACATCCATCTTTAATTATAACCTTAAATTAGGGGCCGAAACTCCCCAATCAAGGCCAGGGCTGGAGAATAGGGATTAGGAAACAAAACAACCCACGATATGCCTGTCCTACGAACACATCTCATTCTTAAGGATAGGCACCAACTAAGGTGAAGGGATGGAAAAGTATTCCTAGCAAATGGTACCAAAAGAAGGCAGGTGTTGCTATCAATATCAGAACAAAATAAACTTTCAAACAAAAAGAAATCAAAAGAGACAAGAGGGCCATTACATTACATCCTTTTTAAAGGAACAATCGACGATATATCCCAATCATGAATATATACGCACCAAATGCCGATGCACCAAACTTTATAATAGAGACATTTCTCCAGGACCACAAGGCAAGATTAACCCCAGCACACTAAGAGTAGGGGCTTTCAATACCCCATTAAGTCCTTTAACCATCAACAGGACAAAGGTAAACAGAGAAGCCAACTGAACTGAATAATACAATACAACCAATGGACCTCACAGACAACTACAAAATATTCCACCCAAACCCGAGAAGTACACTTCCTACTCAAACTCAGCACCATCACGGAACATTCCCATAGACCATATAACTGGGACACGGAAAAAACTTACAAATACAAAAAAATTGAAAAAAAAAATCTCATGCATTCTATCAACCACAGTGCAATACATCAGTATCAACACCAGGAGAAACCCTACACCTACAAGAACACATGGAGACTAAACAACATCTCCTCCCTGAATAATAAATGGGTCAGGAAAGAAACAAAGAAAATGAAAACATTCCTAAAACTTCCTGGAACTGTATGACATGATAATACAGACACAGCAATCGTCTATGGACACTTAAAACAAAAGCCGTCCTAAGAAGGAAGTTTATAGCCGAAGTGACCTTTCAGGATAAAAAACAGAAAGAGCACAATGATGATCTAACACGGCAGCTAGAAACACTTGAAAAACAACAATGAACCCTAAAGAGGAGGGTCACAGACCCAAGAAGAATAACAAAAACAGAAGCAAGAGATAATGGAAATAGAAGCAAAGAAACATACAAAAAAATCAAGAATCCAAATTTGTTTCTTTGAGAGAATAAACGTGATAGACAGACCTCTATCCCGTTAACCAAAAGAAGCAGGAATCAACTCCAAATCATTAGAATCTGTGATGGAAGGGGACATATCACAACAGACAATGAAAATATCCAGACATCAGAATGGAATACTTTCAAAAAAAAAAACCTAGACGCACTCAAGTTTTTAGAAACCAGAAGAAAAGGATGAACAACACCTGAAAGCCTGGGAATGCCAAAGCTCAACCAGAAATCAACATCCTAATAGACCAATAATACATGAAAAATTGGAAGATGTAAATAAAAGCCTCCCAACCAAAAAAAAAAAAATGCCCAGGCCCAGATGGGTTGTCACTCACAGCCAGAATTCGATAAAATAGTTTCAAAAAGATCTACAACCATTACTACGCAATTGTTTTAGAATGATACAAACAGAGAGGAGTCTCCCCGATTCCTTCTATGAAGCCAGCATTACGCAATTATAGATACAACACCAAAAGCAGTAAAGAAACAACCAAAAAAGGAGAACTATAGACCCCAACCCAGCTCCTAAAGAAAACAAGACCAAAATTCTAAACAAATACGGGCAAAATCGCATACAGACACCCAACATCAAGAAGATTCACCCATCATGAACGAAGTTGGAGTCATAACCAAAATGCAGAGTTTCAATATGCGAAAATCAATAAATATCATCAAACACATAATGGACTGAAGAACAAAAACCACACCATAATCACAATTGATGCAGAAAGCCTTTGATAAAACTCCAGCAACTGCTTCAAATGGTACAATCCCTGACAGGAAATGGACTGGAGGGAATCAGTCTCAATGTAATCAAAGCCCATATACAGGACCCACAGCCAATATCACCTAAATGGGGAATTGAAGAAGCATTCCCCTAAAGGGTAGCACTCAGCAAGGATGCCCCCTGTCACCACTCCATTTCTTCAATATGTGCTTGAAACACTTGCCACGGCAATAAGGCAAGAAAGGAAATTAAATGAATGGAGTTCTTAATTGGAAAGAGAAGTACAGCTTCCCGTTTTGGCGATGATTGATTGTCTACCTAGGAGGCGAACACCCACCAGAAAACTCCTGGAAAAAACGAATTAGAAGCTTCTGTAAAATGGCAGGATACAAATAAATATAGAAATCAGAATCATCAGGAGCACTTTCTTTACAAACAACAACAAGCAACTAAAAGAATGAATACAGGAGACCTTCCAAATCACAAAAGCCTCAAAAACCATAAATACACTGGAACAAAACTAACCAAAGCCACCAAGGGCCGTTACAACAAAATTGTAAAACCCCTGAGAAGGAAATTGAAGAAGAGATCGAAGATGGACAAACCGTCCATGCTCATGGATGGGAAAAAGAATATAGTAAAAGAGGTCCCATTCTACCCAACTAGTGTACAGGATGTAATGCATCCCAAGGCAAAAATCTCAAAGAGCTTCTTCACAGGCTTGGAAAAAAAATCCTAACAATTCATTCACTTGGATAAACAAAAGACCCCCCCAAATGGCCAAAGCAACACTGAGGGCGAAAAGAGCAATACGGGGGGGTCGCTCTAACAGACATCAAACTATAACGACATTACAGAAAAAAGGCAACGTCAGTAAAAAAACAAAAGTTGGTAAGGTACTCACGGGCAAAACCAAGGCAGTTGACCCATGGAATAAAACTGAAGATCCAAACCTTGAGCACATAAAAGTTCAGCCACCACATATTTGCCAGGGGGCCAGAAGACGCAAATGGAGGAAAAAAGACAGCTTGCAGTAGGTGGTGTTGGCAAAACTGATCACCACCGTTAAGAAACTGAAATTAAAATAAACAACCCCTACCTCTCAACCCGTACTTCAGATCCAATGGTTCAAAAATCTCAGTGTGAACCCAAAACTCTGAAGAGGGATAGAAGAGAAACGTGGCAGCAGACTACAAGACATAGGCATAGGAAAACCCTATTTCCTAAATCAAGACAGCAGCTGCACGAAAATAAGGTCAACAATTGACCACTGGGACCCCGCGCATTAAACTCAAAAGTTTTCTGTACAGTGAAAGAAAGAGTCAAGGATGTGAAGAGAAAAACCACAGACTGGGAGGAAAGACCTTCACTGCACGATCTCTGGACAAAGCATTCATTGTCCAGAGTAATACCAAGCTACTCAAAAAACAAGAAGAAAGAAACAAATGAATCACTCAAAGATGGAGCAAAAAACTGAAAAGAGACTTCAAAGAGAGGAAGTAGAGATGGCCCCCTTTGGAGAAACATCTTAAAAACTGTATAAGTCACTAATAATTATAGGGAAAATGCAAAGTAGACCACTCTAAATATCATCTCAGTCTGTTAAGACTGGCTAGGAGCAAGGAAACAAATGATACCTAGTGCGGGAGAGGTTGTGGGAAAGGGGAACACATCAACTCATCCATTGCTGGTGGGAAGTCCAACTTGTACAACCCTAATGGAAAGCAGTGTGGAGAACCCTTGGAAAGACTCACAATAAGCTTGCCATCTGACCCAGTCCAACTAAATCCTTGTTAAGATGCCAATGTACCCAATGCCACAAGACTCATCTTACTTAAGAAATACATGCACAGCTATAAATTTATTCAGCTCTGTTCACAAGACAAAAAGCTTGGAACCAACCCAAGTGCACCACAACTGACGAGTGGATAGAAAATATGGTACACATGTACACATGGGAGTTCTATGCAGTGGTAAAGAAAGACTCATGACTCTGCAGAAATGGATGGAGCTGAAGACATTATGTTAAAAGTAGTCACATCCCCGAAAAACAACACAAATTGGTATCTCCTACACATGTGGATAGGCTGCCCAATAACCCATTATCAATTTGTGCCTTGTGGAGAGGGTTTCATATTAAAAGAACAACAGAAGATGCAGCAAACTCTGAGGAAAGGTGATCAAGAAGGGTGGGAGGGCGGGCGGGAGAGGACCATATTGGGTCTAATTTGATTAAAATGTATTGTTAATTGAACAAGGAGTCACCCCGTATCCAGTTTTGCCCAGATTTTGTCTACAGGTTACATGGTTTTAGGACTTAGTAAAGTAAACATGTGTATATTAACACATTTGTTTAAAGGTCTGATAAAAACGGTAATGCACCTGAGGTAATTAGAAATATAAATTGTTGGGATACTGGATAGATGGAGCCCTACGGTTAAGATCCGCCAACCGCCTTGCAAGGCCCCGGATTCGATCCCCAGCACCCACCATGGCGGCCGAGAACAGTCGAAACTCCAATTCCAGGAGACTCCGTCCAGTTTCCAGGGGAAGCCGAGACCCTCTTCGTCTGACCTCCGCGGCATTGCACGAACGGGTGCACAGACTTGCAATGCAGACAAGTACATGCATTAACACATACATGAATAATAAAATGAAAAAAAAATTAAAAAAGGCACTCTAAAGTGTTGTTTGTCTCCACATTTGGTTTTTACTTAAATCTGTATAACAATAACTTTAGGATAGGCACATACAGATGTTCTCTATAAAGTTTTCTGTGGTACAATCACAACGTGTAGGATTCTCTTTTAATACCTATAGGAAGTTACTTAAAAATTAAAGTTTTCTGTTCCTTCCCAAGTTAACTACTACAGCACCCAAAACAGCTTGGTGAATTTTGATGAAATCCTGTGCTGAGCCAGGCTATAGGTATTTGTAATTCAACTGCCTTTTTGAGACTCATGGGTCCAAAAACCAAAACCGAAATAAAAAAGAAGGGGGATACAGATATATATGAAATTTTATTGTCAAAAACTTTGCAAATTTCCAAAGTCTAAAAAAACTACCTATGGGAAAAGATTTTTATGTTCCAACAACTCAAAATGGTCGAACCACGAATGGCTGAGAAGAAAAAGATACAGCTGTGCATTTGAGTAGGATGTACCAGAAAATGCCAGCAGAAAGGCTGGCCCATCTGAACATGAAAAGGAAGAAAAGCAAGACGGCGAACACAGACATCAAACCTCTCTGTGGATCATACATGTACAACGATTTATAATGAGTCCCAACGAAACTAAGGGAAACTATACCCGTTCTAGGTGCCGCAAATTTTTAATATGAGAGATGTTCTTACCTCCCCCCATAGCACAAGGAGAAATATGAATGAATGATGAAGGTGTTTCTCAACTGTAAAATTGGAGCCATGCCTATAGAGGTTATTTCTTATAAAACCAGTAAACTGCCGTTCTTTTTTTTTTTTGTAATTTTTAGATATTTCGAGACGGGTTCGCCCTGTAGGTTTTTCCCAAGCTGCCTGGACTCACTCTGTAGACCAGGCAGGCCCTCGAACTAACAAGATGATCCACCCTCCTCTGCCTCCAGAAAGTGCTAGGAATTAAAGGCGTGCGCCACCACGCCGCCAAATTGCTTCTTAATTGATCGAATAGCACAAAGGCCTGTGAAAAGAAGTATTCTCTATTCAGACCAAATATAATACTAAAGTGCCCTAAGCTCTACACTTAAGCAAATAATATTAATACAGGAGAGCCCTGATAACAGCAAATGGATTATTCTAATAAGGAGATGTTGGCCAGGGATCCAGCCCCCCACCCCCCCCAAAGGTAAAGGCTTCGTGTACTTCCTGTAAACTGGGATACCTGCAAGAAAGGCAATAAGGCCCTGCTATGAACGACTGATGGGTAAGCATGGGAAAGATGTAAAGATGTATTGAGACCTCACGTTCAAGTGTACAGTTGGCTCCTGGAATGCCAGAGAGTGTTACCAAAGGCTACTAAACCAATAAAGCAAATATAGGTCTCCTTGAGTCAAGCAAGACTCCTCCATCAGCACCAGCTACACCTCACCTGCCTGGAAATACTATGCAGCAGTGGCAGCCATATGCCCGTATATCCCAAATCTAATTGGCTATTAGCTCTCTCCTTGGAGAAATAACTCACGGCTGATGCCACAAGCTTACATCCTCTAGTGGTTAGGAGATGTTATAAACCACAGTAAGACCCTGTCATATTTTAGAGAAATAACGTAATTCATGGATTAACATACCATCCAAACATCTGTGTCTATACCAAAGTAACCTACCATAACAATTAGTACTGTTTAAATATTATATATCAAATTGCCTGTGCTTCATTAGTAGGATTGAAAGGTTATTCCTGGACAAACTGTCAGCCCATGAAAGGAAACAGCCAGAATTGACCAGAGTCCAAAACAACCACTCCAGAGAAAGTAGACTGTTTTGCTTCTCGTCCACCTGTGCCCCTTTTCTAAGCCTAGGGAACAATCTGCGGAAGAGGGGGCATGGTAGAATGTAAGGGCTGCAATTGGGGTGAATGGTGAAACTATAGCAATATAGTCTGGACACTTATTTGATCAACTTGATTGAACATACAAGCCCCCCCAGCTGGATGGTGGGACCCTTGGGCTGTGTGGGTTTGGGCACAACTGCTTGCAAATTGGTTTTACATGAAAGATGCTTATATTCATAAATTATTACTTATTGTTAAAAAAATGATTAAAAAGTAATAGAAAAAATAATTAATTAATTAATTAATAAAATTTAAGTAAATATGGACTTCCTGAAACAATGTGGGTAGCTACAAGAGCCAATATTTTGAAGCTACCCAAGTGGACAGCAAGTGCTGTCAGTGTTCAGCATAAACTTTCAACTAATCAGACCTCTGAAATATACTTTAACTTATATTAACTTTTATTAACTGATAAATTTGATCACAATTCCAACAGGAGCTTACTTATAGTCACTACTGAGCACTCAGTGGTAATGAATGTACCAGCAAGCAGCTGGGAATTACTAAGTCAAAGATATTTGATCTCTAGGAGCACGGCAGAAATCATACGTAGCAGTCTAAACAAAAAGAAGACATATTTCAGAGTATTTATTAAATGAACAACACCAACTGACCATGGTTTTCACTACTGAATATTCCAGAAACAAGTGAAAACAGCCCCTCTCAGCAACTCTTTCTTCTAGAGAATCAGAATATTCGTGTTCTGGTCACCTGAGAAGGTGTGTGTTACCACGGTGCTTCCCAGAGTTCTGCTCCTCCCTGTGATTACAGTCAGAAGTCACGGGGTAGTGACAGGTCATGGGCATCATGTATGGAATCAAAGGGCTATTCCAGATCTATGGGTGAGCAGCAAGACATTTATCTTTAAAAAAAAAAAAGAAATATAAAGTAGATCATACCCCACACCAAATGGTGCAGGCAAATGTAGAGTACTGTAGGAGTTAAGACGGCTTCTGGGAAAGCCATTGTCCAGGCACACTTTGGAAATGGAGCCTTGTTTAAGTGAGACCACTGACAGGGAAGAGGAAAAGAAGAGAACTCCAAAAGGGTGGGAAGACTGATGATCCTTCAGGAGACAGAGAACAAAAAGTAACAGGAGAATTCAGTGCTCTAAAGGGAAAATGAAAATAGGGACAAATTTGGTAAAATGTATTATTAAAAATTTATTTAGAGAAATCTGCAGAAAGACCACTTTCCCTTGGTCCGGGGGGGGGGGGGGGCATGGTCTACAACATGGCTCAGCAGGCAACCCCGAACCTCAGGACCGGAGTTTAATCCCCTCAGCCCACATGGTGAAAGGGGCCAAAGGACTCCCTCCAGTTGTCCTGTGACCTCCACACGTGTGTGTGTGTGTGTATTTGTGTGTGTGTGTGTGTATGTATTATATTATAAAAAAAAAAAAAAAAAAAAAATTTTTAAAGTTTTTAAAAAGTAAAAGATTTTATCCTACTCTTCAAATAAAAAGACCAGATATAGCTAGGTGTGATGGCGCATGCCTTTAATCCCAGCACTCAGGAAGCAGAGGCAGGCAGATCTCTGTGAGTTCAAGGCCAGCCTGGTCTACAAAGTGAGTTCTAGTCCAGCTGGGGCTACAGGAGACCTTGTCTCAACAATAAAAAAAAAAAAAAAAAAAAAAAAAAGACAACTGGATATATGTTGAAAGAAGTTTAAACACAAAAGTTAAAAAGTCAGAGGGACCCAGTGGCAAACATATCCTAGTTTATTATTTAAACTGGATAACTAGAAGTGCCAGACTATTGAAATCAAACAAAGTACTGCTCTTAACAAAATTATGTTCTGACATTTTATGGTTGTGCAGCTTATTTGGTCAAAAGAACCTTAAAATTTCAGAATACTAATCTTAAATCTATTCTTTCTTAGGTCCTCTAGGTATTTTATTGCATTTTATCAATTAAGATTACATTTTGTTACTTTGAGAACTGGGATAAATTTACACAGCTAGCAAGACTTTCCTGAAATCCTATATTCTTTCACATTTTTCATCCATACTGCCTCTCCATCTTAATGCCAATGTTGTTAAAAAGGTGAACTCTGATGAAATCCTCATCTAAGGACTGGAGAGATGGCTCAGTAGTTAAGAGCACTGGCTGCTCTTATAGAGGACAACACACTATGGCTAACGACCATCCATAACTCCAGGTCCAGGGGGTCCAAGCCCCTCCTCTGATCTCCTCAACCACTGCACACACAGGTGCATATAGATGCCTGAAGGCGATACGCTCATATATATAACATAAAATTTAAAAATTTTTAAAGGAAATCTAAAAATGTCCAAATAAGTGACTCAAAAATTACTCAGGAAGACATCATCAAGTTTTCATGACAATTCAGGCAGGGCTGGCACTCAGAGAGGACTATGTCTGAGAGAACGGGGAGAGAGAAAGCAGGACACAAAACTAGTATGTGCAGAAATAAGCATGTCCTCTTCAAGTATGCGTATGTCATGTACAATGGATAAACATGATCAACATGTACATGATCAACATGTACAGTGGATATACATGATCAACATGTACATGATCAACACATACATGATCAACAAGCCTATTATACCCTTCTCGCAGGAATCTTCCTACCTGGATCTTTCCTCTTATTAATTCTATACCTGATGATCCTGTCACTCTGTTCCTTAACTCTAAATTCCCAGCCATCATTATCATTTTTGAGTTAAGTCTAATCTGCAATCCCCATGCCAATCCCTTGTTGCAGCAATCTCAAGTGAAGTCTTTCATTTCAGTATCAGAAGGTTTTTCCTTTGCTACATTACAGCTGCCTGACTTACAAAATCCAAAGATTATTGTGACAAAAGTTGTCATTTTTTTGGTCTTTTGAGACAAGGTCTCCCTTTAGTACCAGCTGGCCTGGACCTCATATATAGACCAGGCTGGCCTTGAACTCACAGAGATCCACCTGCCTCTGCCTCCTGAGTGCTGGGATTAAAGGTGTGCGCCACCATGCCTAGCGCCCGGCCAAAAGTTGTAATTTTTATTTTATTTTATTTATTTATTTTATTTATTTATGTGTGTGAATGTATTGTCTGCATGGAGTTTTGTGCACCCGTGTCGTGCAATGCCGCAGAGGTCAGTCGGATTCCCCTGGAACTGGAGTTCTCCTGGAATTGGAGTTTCAGACGGTTCTCAGCCGCCATGTGGGTGCTGGGGATCGAACCGGGTTCTTCTGCAAGAGCAGTCACCGCTCTTAACCACTTGGCTATCTCTCCAGCCCAAAAGTTGTAATTTTTAAATAATAGAAATAACTTAGTTATCATGTAACAAATCATCCTTAAGACCAACTTCACTAATATCTCTGTTGCATGAAGACTGTTTTCCAATAGTTTTATCACTTCTATACTCTATTACCCTATTTGTGTTACCATGCAGGACTAGAATCAAATAGTCTCAAGTAATTTCATTCCGTTTTACAAAGAACTGCAAATTCCAAGCTATTTCCTAAGTTTTACTAGCATGTCCACATGTACATAACATGGTCTCAAATAATACAGTATGTTAAAGGAGTGTTTATGTCATGTCTTAAAGTTCTAATGGCTCCATATGTAAGTATCCTGAGACAAAAAATATTAAACTGTATATTGAAAAGTGCCTTACAGATTACTATCATGATATTCCTTCTGGATAGAGAGACACAACAAGACTAAGTCATTTCAAAGAGAGCTGTGAGCTATAAAACCCAAGCTCTTAATGCCATGGCCAAATATTGAGGCTCTCCAAAGAATGCCAGCTGTACTTCATAGTAGTGCTAGGTTTTTCTGAGAAGATACAGCCATTTCCCAAGTAACCAATACTGAGTTTGAAGAGTTTAATTTAAACTCTGCAATTAATTACTAATTGGCTAATTTCATACATTAAAGAAAAAGGAGACTACGAGGCAGAGGCGGGCGGATCTCTGGGAGTTCAAGGCCAGCCTGGTCTACAGAGCAAGTTCCTGGCCAGCTGGGACGAAAGGGAGACCCTGTCTCAAAAAGACCAAAAAAATAAAAAAAATAACAGACTATGTTGAATGCTAACTTGATGAACCATGTGCTGTGTGTTTGTACGAATCTGTATATTCACTTACCTGTTTCTCCAGCTGTTTTATTCTTCCCATGTGGCTTATAGAGAACATAAGAGCATCCTTTTACATGGAAGTGGTCATTAATTTGCCTAAACCATCTAAAAACAAGAAAAAATGTGTTTGCAGCAATAGTTTCATAACAAGGAAGGTCATAGTTCTAATCCTGAGAAAGCCAAGCACAGCCCTCATTTGCCACATTAATGGGCATCTGGGACCCAGCACCAAAATGCACAGTTTACTATCCATACACACTACAGTATTAGTACTTTGCAGAACCAGAAATAAGGTATTGCCTCTAAGTAGTAGCTTCGTACCTCATGAGTGTTGTATTTCCAGTGAAAGGGCCAAACCTAATATCTTCAAATGGGGGTTGAAAGCCCAAAATATGTAAAGCCTCTTCTTGGGTAATAGGTGGGAGACTATAAAAGAAACATTACCTTTCATTTCACAATTCCAGTCATATGCAAATATAATCTGTCTCAATTTTAATATACAGGTTTTTCTTGAGTAATATTTTTTTCATTTTTATGTTGTTGAAAAGAATACGGACAAAACTTTAAATTCAAAGGCTAACAATAACATGCACATTTCCTTCTTACTTTATGTAAAATCTGTTCTCAGAGTCTTCCATTATAGAAAAGGTACCATCAAACTACTTTCCACTTTGGAGTTTGAGAATAGCAATAAACTGACATACTTACTTCCCAGCTCCCATTGTGCTGTATAGGAAATTCCAACAAGAAATTAAGGAGGAGATGCCACATGATGTCTTATATTGTGGTCTGCTTATGCAGTACCTGAGAAAACAAAAGACCATTTTCTTCCATTGAATGAATTTTAAAAACACAAACTGGAAACTACAAAAGAAGTATCTTTATATTTACAAATATCCCAGACATTGGGACTGGAGAGATAGCCTAGCGGTTAAGAGCACCGACGCTCTTGCAGAGGACACGGGTTCGATCCCCAGCACCCACATGGCGGCTGAGAACCGTCTGTAACTCCAATTCCAGGAGAACTCCAGTTCCAGGGGAATCCGAGACCGTCTTCTGACCTCCGCGGCATTGCACAACACGGGTGCACAGACCTGCATGCAGACAGTACATTCATACACATACAAAGATAAATAATAATAATAAAAAAAAAATATTTAAAAAAAAACAAATATCCCAGACATCACTCAGAAAAGAAGCTTCTTTTAGACCAGGTGAGAATAGTACAGAGTCCCACAACTGAACACACACAGACATGGTCTGTGAATAGCTCATGCCTAGGAAACACCTAAGACCCAAACATCACAGAACAAGGACCCAAGAAGGCATTAACTACCTCTTAACTCTTATTAAGGAAGTTCCTCCATGCAGCAGGAGACCAGGAACTCAAAAGGGCCTGAATGGCCAAAGAAGATTAGGAGTGTACAGAGTGTGGGTCCATGGTCAGGCTGCCTATATTTAGCTTCACCCACCCAGGGCTCAGGGAACATTGTGGAAGAGGGGGCAGAAAGTTTGTAAGAGCCAGGGAGGTGATGCAAGACCAAACAGAAATGAATCTTACAAGTGCCAGGGACCCAGTTCATATGAACCTCCAGCATTAGTGTCAGCATGCACAAGACCCATGCAAGCTCGGCTGAACAAAAACCCAGCACAGAGCTGCAGAAATGGGTAGCAGAGCCCAACCTTGGCTGAGGAAATATTGGTAGCAGATGGTGGCGAGGAAGCCCTGGCCTTCTTTAGAAAAGAGACTCCCGATAGGCTGACTAGAATTCAAGGGATGAGTTGGCACTGAGGAGGGAGAAGGGAGAGTAATTTGGCACAATGGATCCTAGCACAAATGAGAGAAGGTGTGAACTCCCTGGGGAAGGGGAGCTGCAGGAAGGTGCCAAGGGAACAATGGGTATAATGGTGACCAAGACTGATTGAAAAATTCTCGGGGCTGGAGAGATGGCTCAGTGGTTAAGAGCACTGACTGCTCTTGCAGAGGACCTAGGTTCAATTCCCAGCACCCACATGGCAGCTAAGAACTGTCTTTAAGCTGAGTGTGGTGGCACACGCCTTTAATCCTAGCACTTGGGAGGCAGAGGCAGGTGGATCTCTGAGTTCAAGGCCAGCCTGGTCTACAGAGTGAGTTCCAGGACAGCCAGAGCTACAGGGAGACCCTGTCTCAAAAAGTCAAAAAAAGACAAAAAA
>VZQC01003371.1:825595-841347 GCA_009823505.1 Rhizomys pruinosus
AAAAAAAAAAAAAAAAATACAAAAAAAAAAATGAAAAAAAAAAAAAAAAAAATATAAAAAAAAAAAAAAAAAAAAAAAAAAAAAAAAAAGATATCTAGGAAAAATCTTCTGTACAGTGAAAGAAACAATCAAAGAAGTAAAGAGAAATATATCTGACAGAGCATTAACATCCAGAATATATAAACTACTCAAAAAAAACAAATGACCCACTCAAAAGATGGAGTAAAGAGCCAAACAGAGACTTCACAAATGAAGAAGTAAAGACGGCTGAGAAACATCCTAAAAAGTGTTCAATGTTGCTAATAATTAAGGAAATGCAAATTAAAACCACTTTCCTGTGCCTGCCTGAAGACTCAGCTTTCTGCTCAGGCTGCCTCCGGCCACCGCCACGCCTGCCCCCATGGACTTCTAGCCCTCTGGAATTGTAAGCCAAATAAACTCTTCCTTCTCTAATTGCCTTGGTCATGGTCCACATCACAGCAACAGAAAAGTAACTAATACAGCTCTCAATCCAATACACCTGGTGTCTGTGTAAGAAGAGAAGAGGTACACGGTGGGGGTGGGGGAGGGGTTGTTCCATGAAGAAACAGACATGGGGCAAAGACCTTGAGACTCAATACATTTTAGAATTCTTCCACTTCTATAAAAATATGCCCTGGGATTTTCAATGCAATGACTGATAACCTATCAGAGTTAATATCAAAGTGCCTAAATATGCATTTTTTTAAAAGAGCTTTTGGGGGACTGGAGAGATGGCCTAGTGGTTAAGAGTGCCGATTGCTCTTGCAGAGGACCCGTCTTTAACTCCAGTTCCAGGGGAATCCGACACCCTTTTCTGACCTCTGCAGCATTGCATGACACGGGTGCACAAACCTACATGCAGACAGTACATTCATACACATAAAAAATAAATAAAAAATTGAAAAAAATTAATAAAAAATAAAAGAGCTTTTTGTATGGGTGTTTGCCTGCATATATGTAAGTGTACTAAGTCCATTCCTTGTGCCCATGGGGGCCAAAAGAGGGCATCCAGATTCCCTGGAACTGGAGTTACAGACAGTTGTAAACTACCCTGTGGGTGCTGGGAACCAAAACTCCAGTCTTCTGCAAGAGCAGTCAGTGCTCTAACCACTGAGCAATGTCTCCAGCTCTTTGAGTACATATTTCTTGGAAATGGCTTTTTCACTGACTGGACAATCTGAAAAAAAGCAGTTCCTCATGTTTCTGGATGTTTTCAAATTTACTATCCAAATGATGGCATCTGGTGAAGAGCTACATATTATATTATCCCATGCATGGCAGAAAGGCAAGGAGCCTGAGAAAGCAAACATGTAAGCAGAGGCAAACTTTCTTTTTATTAGGATACTATACCCCAGCACACTCTTGTTATGATGAAATGTATACATTTATGAGGATGGAAACGTGATGACTTAAGCAGTTGTCAAAGGCCCTACCCCTCAGTACTAAGAACAACAAACAAATTTCAACATGAGTTTGGGCACTGACATTCAATCCAAACCAGCTAGTGAACAAAATTTTCTCAGGGCCCAGATATCGCAAGTTTGCTGAGCAGGCTACCAGCCCCAGATATGGGAACCTAGAATGTCTCTGCATACAGCCTTATAAAATGCAGACAAGAAAATTTCAACAAACTGTCCCTTAGATAAACAGAAACATCTGATTGTGTCATTAGAAGAGAAAACAATTTGTATCTGTAAACTATTAAATTTTATAGTATATCACATCATACAGTATATCATATATTCATAAAATATGAGTATCTGGAAGCATGAAAAATGATTTTTCATTTACAGTAATATTATTGCCATATCTAATGTAATTAGCAGTATTTCCTCAGTATATAACTTCTTGGTAAAGCCATTTGGTGATCGTGCTCTCCCCTCCTGGTTGGTTTTTTATTCATGCCTACAAAATGCCCAAGAGAGTTTGCATTTTCTGCTTAGTCCCTACTCTTCAACTATACTTTAAACTTTAGGAAAGAAATACCATGTTTTTTGCATCTTTAAATTCTCAGTCCATGGGTTACAGTCCACTATTTACTAAATAAATGACTTCATTCGTTACTTTTCTGTTGTTGTGATAATATACTGAGACCAAGCAAATGTATAGAGGGAAGAGTTGACTTCATCTGAAGGAAGAGTTTACTTCAGCTTAGGGTTCCAGGTTCCAGAGTCCATCACGGCAGGGAAGCATGGTGACAGGGGGTGGCCTAAGCAGAAAGAGGAGTGCTCACATCTTCAAGCAGGCACAGGAAGCAGAGAGCATTGGAAATCAATCAGGCTTAAGAACTTTCTAAACCCACCTCCAGTGTCGCACCTTCTCCAGCTGGGCCGCACCTCCTAAAACCTTCCAAAACAGCACCACCAACTG
Organism: Rhizomys pruinosus; assembly: GCA_009823505.1. Classification (NCBI taxonomy): domain Eukaryota; kingdom Metazoa; phylum Chordata; class Mammalia; order Rodentia; family Spalacidae; genus Rhizomys; species Rhizomys pruinosus. The sequence continues at coordinate 827,987 of VZQC01003371.1, forward strand.
GGAACAAAATGTCCAAACACATGGGGCCTATGGAGGACATTCTCATTCAAACCACCACAATGACAAAACCTAAAACCTTAAACATCTCAGATATAAGAATCTTTAAAGCTCCAATCAAAAATTAATAACATGTAAAAGCTATCACAATTGAATGCTTTTTTCTTTAAAGTGGGAACTATATTCAGCTAGCTTCCTCTGATAAGGTCTAGCTTTTCTTATCAGAAAGTCAAGCAATTAAAGTCTAAATAATGACAGAATTTTGAAATATAATCATTTTCAATAAGGATGCAGGCAAGAGCTATCAGTGGAGCGATGGAAACCTGGATGATACCAGCTGCCCTTCTGCCACCTCCTTCTGATAATCCCAGGGGAAAAAGAGCTGGCGGTATGCAATGTGACTGTCATTCCCTAAATCCAGATATTGCTCTTGAAGTCTCTAATGCTGGATACTCAGATACCAGTCACCCTCTGGGAAGCAACATGCAGTCAGTACCCAGGATCATTTTACGTGGTCCTCTGGCTTCTAAATTGTTTCACTAGGTTCTAATCAAGTTGTAATATCTAACCTTCACTTTATAGGGAATCGTGAAACTAGATAAATAAATAAGCAACTAAAAGGAAAAATAACTCCAGCTACCTGATAGAATGCTTGCCCAGCACAAGCAAGACCCTGGGTTCAAGCCCAGCACCTGAAAATTTAAAAAGGCAGAAGGTAGGGTATTCTACAAGATACCTGTCCAAGTTTCTGAAACAAGTCAATCTCTACCATTTTTGTCAATTTAATCCAATAAATGAATACATAAATCTCCCAGAATTTAAAAAGTCAGAGGGAGGAGAGTGGAGAGTCTAGGTTGACACAGCAAGTACTTTTGTAGCTAATTTTTAGTACAATCCATACATAAAATGTGAATTTAGCCTGGAAATGATATACTAAGAAATCACTGTTAATTTCATTAGGAATGGCAGTAGTATTACTGTAAGTTAAAAGTCATCTTTTAGAAATGCATACTTAGGTGTTTTGATATGAAACATGGCATCAGGCACTTCATCTCTTCAGCAGAGATCCTTGGGGTACTCAACTACATCAAAATGTGAGCATTGTTTCATCATTATGTGAAATTACATATGAACCCAATAGCTAGGCAAGTCCAGGAAACACATCCCTAGCTCATTATTAATCTGTTTTCAAACTTTGAAGTATATTTGAATATTTAGGAACAATCTCATAAATAAATGTATCCATAGTCCATATAATTTATTAATCTGTAAATGAAATTTAATGCCTATATATTTTATAATTGTAAAGTAAAAACTGACAGGGCTGGAGAGATGGCCTAAGAGCACCAGTAGCTCTTGCAGAGGACCGGGGTTCAATTCCCAGCACCTACATGATGGCTAACAACCATCCTTTATTCCAGTTTTCAGGGATCCAACACCTTCTTCTGAATGCACAAGCACTGCAAGACATGGGTGCACTTATATACATGCAGGCAATACACTCATACACATAAAATAAAATAAAAGTAAAAACCGACATAACCGTATTACCATCGTCTGAGGTCTAGTACTTTCCGCTGTTTAACGTCTTCAAGGGAAGAATGCTGGGGACAGTCCCTCTGATGTCTTCCTTTCTTATCTGAAGTTTTTTTCTTGGAAACTTGTTTCTTTGCATTGCCTAGAAAACAAAGAAACAAAATAAGAAAAATGTTCACCCAAAGCTGAAATAGATTAGAAAGGATTGCCAATAGTTCTGAAAATGATATCTGCAAACATATTAAGTAATAGCTGTATTTTCAAGAGTAGTTCTGTGTCGGGGCTGGAGAGATAGCCTAGCGGTTAAGAGCACCGACGCTCTTGCAGAGGACCCGGGTTCGATCCCCAGCACCCACATGGCGGCTAAGAACCGTCTGTAACTCCAATTCCAGGAGAACTCCAGTTCCAGGGGAATCCGAGACCCTCTTCTGACCTCCGCGGCATTGCATGACACGGGTGCACAGACCTGCATGCAGACAATACATTCATACACATACGAAAATAAATAATAAAAAAAAAAATTAAAAAAAAAAAAGAGTAGTTCTGTGTCAAGAGAGAAAATTTGAAATAATGTCAAAGGCCACAAATGGTATTCCTTATCAAGTTCTTATATTCCAATTCCACAGCCAGTCACTTAGAGCTGGCAAAAGAATCAAACAAAATCTTTGGCCACATCTACAAACTCAAATTATCAGCAGGAAAAATTATACTCGACCACTTTCTAGAGAATGAATCCATTTATAAAACAATAAAACAACAATAATGCAAGTCTGTTAAGAAAGTGAAAGCACTGTATCCAATAATGTGATGACATGATGTTTAAAAATAACTCCAGGCCTTCAGAGACCTCAAAATGAATTTAAAATGAAGCACATGGGTACATTATTAAAATGAAAACTTAGAGGGCTGCAGAGAGGGCTCAGCAATTAAGAGCACTGGCTGCTCTTGCAGAGGACCCAGGTTTGATGCCCAGCACATACATGGCAGCTAACAACCATCTGTAACTCAAGCCCCAGGAGAATGTAATGCTCTCTTCTGACCTCCGCAGGCATTGCATGACACAGGTGCACTCACACGCAGGCAATGCACTCTTACACATACAATAGAAATAATTTTTTAAATGAAATCTTTGTATCAGGAACCAGAGTGCAAAACATGGTCTCCTTTCCCTGTGGGTATGCACTATCTCACACGCACTCACATGCATGGACACATGCACACGTACTTACACATACACATGCACACACACATATGTATGTGCACATGCACACTCAGACACACACATGCACAGAGGCACATATGTGTAGGGATTCTGTTTGGCAGAAGGACTTAGGGAGTCAGCAAGCACCCCCAGCCCTTAGCCTGGACTCCTGCTGGTCTCTTACTTGCCTTTGAAACCTGCCTGGCGCCAACTGTCTTTGATGCTTTGAGCAAAGAATTGTCGCATTCCTGTAGTGATCTGGAGTATATGGCCTGAAATCCTGCATGTCCCAACCCCCACAAGGTCCTGTATAAAACCCCCCAGATTACAGCACTAAACCAAGTCTTTGAGTCTGTCCCTTCTTTACTTTCTCTCTCTCTCTCTCTCTCTCTCTCTCTCTCTCTCTCTCTCTCTCTCTCTTTCACCAGCATCACTTCCTATCTCCTTCCTCCCCCTCTCTACCAGAGCTTAGGCCAGGGTTCTTAACAAGCTGGCTGGAACGATCCCGGGGCTGAAACTGTGAGCCCTGGCCCAGAGAGGAACACCCCGTGGAAGGCTGGACACACCAAGATGTCACATATGCACACAGCACACCTCTCCCCAAAGACATGAAGGATGACCAACAGAGGCTGCCAAGTGGGGCAGGAATGCAGAGCTGAACTGGAGGCAAAAGCGAGATGAGAGCTGACCTTGTTTAATTTTTATCCATTTATCTCTGAACCATGTTAATGTTTTATACTCAAAATGTTATACAAATTAAAATATGAATAAATAACACCAAAATTTCTTCTGTTCAGGAAGGATCCCTTTCTTGGCCTCCTTTCCTTATGACATTTCCCTTGGTAGTTTTTCCAGCAAGTTTCAAAGTTAATAAAACCTCAAAGTCTGTGTCCTTGGTGGGCCAAGAGTCCTCCATGCCCCCTCTTCCCTCACGAGAACCTGTGAATCTGTCTCTGTGCTCATCTGGTGTATTCCTATGACTCTCCCTGGGGTGAATGAGCATACAACACATAGCTGGGCAGAGAATCCCCACACTGCCACAGGATCTGGCCCTGCAGGAAGAAAGCAACGTCAAACTGGAAGCTGAGATCAGAACACAGACAGACAAAAAAAAAAAAAAAAAAAAAAAACCCTCACACTGTCTTCTCCTCACCTCAATGTGCCCTTTACCCTGCATCATCCCCAGATCGCCTGTTTCCCATCCTACCCACAAAACACCCACATAAGGCAACACCAAAAAAGCTGATGTACACAGCCAGACCCCTTTGCCTCCAGAAAAGGAAGACAGGGGAATATTCACCATTGTTTTTTTCTTAAAAAGTACAAGAGAGAGGCCTGGGCAATTGACATCCATGGAAAATGAAATGGGAAGGAATCTCATATAGGAAAGGCACAAAGACAGGTCCAGTTCTGTGTATAAATGTGGCCCAAATCTTGTACTAACCCAACCCATACACACACAGAGTAGACCTCAAGCACAGCTAAGGCTAACAGAACTGAGCCAAGACTGGAGCACAGATTGCAATTGTGGTCCAACCAAACCAGCTGACTGGCAAAAATAAGTAATAATACTTACTGAAGTAATTTACCAGTCTACACAATAGTCCCAACACCTAGGAAAAAATCCCAAATTACAGAGCAAAAAAAAAAAAAAAAACAACTGAAAAAATGAGTCACTCTCAAGGCTGAAATAAAGCCAACTCTGACTTAACCCAGACTTTGAAATCTCAGATAAGAATGTTGAAGTAGGTACCATAACTGTGCAATATGAGACAGATAAAATGCTCTTGTAATAAAGGAAAGACAGCAAGTCATTGCTAGTGAGAAAGAATTACAAAAATATATAAATTCTAGAGGCTGGAGAGATGGCTCAGCAGTAAAGATCACTCGCTGCTCTTGTAGAGTGCCCAGGTTCAATTCCCAGCACCTACATAGTAACTAACAATGGCCTACAACTCTGCAGGATGTTATGATTAGAAATGTGCCACCATACCTGGCTAAAAGAGGTCCATTCTTGAAGAAAGCATAAAGATCACAAAGCATAAAGAATATGAAACTCTCTTCTGACCTCTGTGGGTACTGTATGACACGGGTGCATTTACATACAAGCAATACACTCAGACACATAAAATAAAAATTTAATCCCAACAGTCAGAAGGCAGAGGCAGGCAGATCTTTGTGAGTTCAAAGCCAGCCTGATCTACACATCAAGTTCTAGGCCAGCTGGGCTACAGGGAAATCCTGGCCAAAGAAGACCTAATTAATTAATTAATTAAAATAATATTTTTAGAAGATAAATGTAAAGGGCTAGAGAGATAGCTTAGTAGTTTAAGAGCACTGATTGCTCTTAAAGAGGACCCAGCACCCACAAAGTGGCTAAGAACCATCCATAACTCCAGTTCGAGGGGATCTACAGCCTTCTTCTGACCTCCATGGGCATTGCAAGACATGGGTGCACTTACCCACATGCAGGCAATACACTCATAAAAATAAAAGTAATAAAAACTAAAATACTACAAAATGTAAATTCAAGAACTAAAATTAATAGAGGAAGATGTACCACAAAACAATTATTAATCATAAGAAAGCTGGAATAATTATGTCAATATCAAAGTAGTTTTCAGAACAAGAAGTCTTGAAGCATGTCATAATAACAAAAAGGGCCAATTTTTTTCCAAGGCAAGGTTTTGTCATGTGGCCAAGACTAACCTAAAACTCACTACATATCCCAGGGTGTCCTCAAACTCATGATCCTTTGGCTTCAGCCAGCAGGATGTTGTGATTAGACATGTGCCACCATGCCTGGCTAGAAGAGGTCCATTCTTGAAGAAAGCATAAAGATCACAAATGTGTGTATACCTAAGGACAGAGCTTCGAGGAGCATTTTTAAAAAATCTCAACAGAATTAAATACTGGAGAGCACTAAGAGACTATGACTCCAACCTAGACAGCAACTGCAGTGGGGTATTATTCTAGAACTCTGGAGTCTTTTGGAGGGATGGCAAGTGGAAGGAGAGGTCAGACAGTAAGCAGCACTTAATTTCAGTCCAAGTTGAGCACACAATAAAATAATGACTCACTCTCTAGCCCAATGGCCAGCAACTGAGGCGTCACCAGGATACTTAGGGAGCCAGGTTAACAACTGTGTTTTAATTTCAGACTGCACTTCTGACCTTGAAAGCTGGGTATTATCTCCCCTGCCCTCCTGTGTTGGAGTCCCCTCCCTCCAGCCGAAGCAATCACCAGAGGACTGACAGAGCAGGACCTTTTGTTGTTTTTTACTCTCCTTCTTTTCTGTCTTTTTTCTTTCCAGAATTCAAATGTTTAATGTGTAAGATATTCAAAGACAAACACATATATATGGAGACCTTTAGAAAGTCCTTTTGCTGTCAACCTTTCTGCTGGCACTTCCTGGTACATCCTACTCAACACAAAGCTGTATCCTTTACCATACCAATTAGTACTGTTTAAATACCTATATATCTAATTGTTTGTGCTTCATTAGTAGGATCGAGGGGTTATTCCTGGACAGACTGTCAGCTCATGAAAGGAAACAGCCAGAATTAACCAGAGTCCAAGACAACAGCTCCAGAGAAAGTAGACTGTTTTGCTTCTCATCCACCTGTGCCGCTTTTCTAGGCCTAGGGAATAATCTGTGGAAGAGGGGGCGTGGTAGAATGTAAGGGCTGTGATTGGGGTAAATGGTGAAACTACGGCAATATAGACTGGACACTCATTTGATCAACTTGATTGAACATACAAGCCCCCCACCCCCCCACCCATCCCCCACCCCGCTGGATGGTGGGACCCATGGGCTGTGAAGGTTTGGGCACAACTGCTTGCAAATTGGTTTTACATGAAGGATGCTTGTACTCATAAATTATTACTTAATGTTAAAAAATGAAAAAAAAAACAGAAAGATGCAGGACAGTTATGGCAGAATGCATGATCTGGGATGGGGTGGGGTGGGGTGGGGGGAAGGGAAAGGAAAATATGCCTAAACTGATTTGGAAAATGATGTATGAAATACACAAAGCGTCAATAAAAGTGAAAAAAAAGTCCTTTTGTATAGCCCATGACAGAAATAAGTTTAAGAGAAATCCCAGAAGTCCTTGAGTCTAGCTGTACTCGAGGCTGATCACCAGGACAGACTCAGGCTACAGCAATTAAAGCACAAAACACAAACCCTAGAGAAGAAGAAAGTCTGTGTTAGTTACTACACTAAAATTTTACTTATTTTTTTTCTTTTTGTCTTTTTGAGACATGGTCTCCCTTTAGTCCCAGCTGACCTGGAGCTCACTCTGTAAACCAGGCTGGCCTTGAACTCACTGAGATCCACCTGCCTCTGCCTCCTGAATGCTGGGATTAAAGGCATACACCACCATGCATGTCCAGCCAAAATTTTACATTTAAACAGGGCAAGGTCATGCAACACTGAATCCTGGCAATCAGGAACGAGGGACAGGAGGATCTCCAGTTAAGAGGCCAGCCTGATGTATGTAGAGAGACCCTGTCTCAAAAAACCAAAGGCTGAAGATGCAGCTTAGTAGAAGAAAGCCTGCCTAATGTGCAAATGGTCCAGATTCAACCTCCAGCAAGTGAAGGGGCAAAAAAGAATAACAAGGCTTACAAAGAAAGAGAAGAGTATGGCCCATGAAAAAGAAGAAAAACAATACTCAATCTCAGAAAAACTAGAAAACAGACTTTGGGAGCTAAAGAGACCTTAAAACCACCAACTTAATGACGATGCTTAAGAGCAGATCACTGTGGTGCATATCTGTAATCTTAGCACTTCAGCGTGAAGCAGAAGTACTGGTTTAAGACAAGTCCAGAATACACTGAAAGTGCAAAGCCATCCTGGGCTACATTAAGAGCCCCGACCTCTAACAATAATAAAAACAGATGCTGTCCTAGTTTGTCTTCCATTGCTGTGACAAAACACTCTGACCTACACCAACTTGGGGAGGAAAGGGTTTATTCAGCTTACATCTCCTGGGTCACAGTTCATCACCAAGGGAGCCCAAGACAGGAACTCAGGGCAGGAACCTGAGGCAAGAGCTGAAGCACAGGCCACGGAGGAATGCGGTTCACTGGCTTGCTTTTCTGGCTCATGGCCAGCCTGCCTTCTTATAACATATACAACCACCTGCCCAGAGTGGCACTACTCATTGTGGGCTGCCCCCCCCCCACTGCTCGACCATCAAGACAATACTCCACAGATGTGACCACAGGCCAATCCAATGGAGCCAATTCCCCAATTGAGGCTCCCTCAACCCAGGTGTGTCAAGTTGACACTAAAGCTATCCAGCACAGATGCTCAGTGAAGTGAAGGAAGATAGCTATATGGACAAAACAAATAAAAAGACCGGGAAACCTTAAAACAAGTAAAAAAAATAAATTCTAGAGCTGAAAAATACAATTAAAATGAAAAATCGACTGCATATAATCAAGAGTAAAATTGAGAAAATGGAAGAAAATATCAAGGATAGAACAACTGAAATTAAAAAGTCAGAAGAACAGAAAAAAAGGGAGTGTGGGAAAATGAACAGAGCTTAGCAGACCCTGGGGACAGTGTCAAGTGGACCAACCTACACAATGGAGAAGTTCCAAAGGAGACATAAAAAAGTGATTATACGGGCTGGAGAGATGGCTCAGTGGTTAAGAGCACTGACTGCTCTTGCAGAGGACCTGGGTTCAATTCCCAGCACCCACATGGCAGCTAAGAACAGTGTTTAAGCCGGGCGTGGTGGCACACACTTTCAACCCTAGCACTCGGGAGGCAGAGGCTGGTGGATCTCTGTGAGTTCAAGGCCAGCCTGGTCTATAGAGTGAATTCCAGGCCAGCTGGAGCTATAGGAAGACTCTGTCTCAAAAAAAAAAAAAAAAGTGATTATACAAAATACAAAAAAGACAGAAGATCCCAAGGTCCCCAAATTTGATGAAAGATGAGTATATCCATCCAAAAAGCTCAGTGATGGCTGCAGAATGAGCTCAGTGACCCTCACCAAGCTACATTATAACTGAATTGCTGAACAATAGAGAGGATCCAGAAAGCAACAAGACAGAAACAACTCATCACATAAAAGACATCAAATAGCCAGGGATGGTGGCGCACACCTTTAATCCCAGCACTAGGGAGGCAGAGGCAGGCAGATCTCTGTAAGTTCAAGGCCAGCCTGGTCTACAAAGTGAGTTCCAGGACAGCTAGGGCTACAGAGAGACCCTGTCTCAAAAAGACAAACAAACAAACAAAAAAGACATCAAGAATAAGGTCAATGGATTTCTTTTGAAGGCCATAGGGAAATAGGCAGATAAACACAAAAAGACAGAGAAGTGACTAAGAATCTGTGTCTAGCACCACTGTCCTTCCAAAGTGAAGGTTAAGGGAAGACATTCCCTGACAGACTATTCAGGAGTCCTTCAGGGTGAAATGAAAGAACACTGGAGAGTACCACAAGTTGTAAGAGGACATAAGACCGCAGTGAATGACATACGTGGAAATTTGAACAGGCTTTGGCATGCACCACCCCTCTGTATTCTACATGATTTAAAAGACCAAAACTCACCTACTTAACTTTGGGTGAGACTTTTTGTTTTCTATTTATTTAAGAGATTACACACAGAATTGTTAGCTGTTAGCTGGTTTCAGATACCCACTATGTAAAGATGCAAAACATAAGCAAAAGGAGGTGAAAAATGTTGTATAGGAACAAAACTTATGCATGCTGTTAAAGTTAAAATCGTGTAACTTCAAATCAGTATTTTAGTATAGGATGTTCAATGTAATTACCATGGAAGCCATAAAATAGCTATAGGATATATGCATACATAAGCAAAAATACAGGAGAATGGAATTAAACATTTTATTTTTTAAAAAAGATTAGGGCTGAGGAGATGGCTCAGCAGTTAAGAGCACTGGCTGCTCTTGCAGAGGACATGGATTGAGTTGTCAACACACAAATACTCACTAACAACCATCTGTAATTGCAGTTCCAGGGGATCTGATGCCCCTTCTGACCTCCATAGGCACCATACGTTTAAATACATGGGGGGAAAACACATATACACATAAACATATATATATACATACATACATACATACATACAGAGAGAGAGAGAGAGAGAGACTGAAATGGCTGAGAGTAAAAACTTCTTGCCACCAAACTGAGTTTGATCCCCAGAACCTACATGGTGGGAAGAGAGAACCAATTCCTACAAGTTGTCTTCTGTCTGTCACACATGTGCCGTCACATGAGCACATCCCCTCCACACACAAATCATATATGAACTAAAAGATTTTAGATCAATAAAACATAAAGATAGCAACAAAAAAATCTATAAGGCATATAGAAAACAGCAAAGTGAGAGAAGTTCCTCATTAATAATGAACTGATTACTGATATTCAAGTCTCCAAATAAAGAAGAGAGGCTGGAAGAATGGATTTTTGAAACTTGATCTAGGATCTGAGATCTCCCAAGACCAGCTGACGCACAGAAAGGTAGGTAGGAGCTGGGTGCTTCAGCAAGGCTGATTGTTGACTGCCTTAATCTAATTAATCCAGTTGTCTTTGGCTTCACTGGCTTTTGTGACTGTGGGGTAGAGTTATCCTCCCAGCTGGTATAAAAGGTAGGGTTGTGTGAGTCTTGAGATCTGAGATCTCCCAAGACCAGCTGAAGCACAGGTAGGTAGGAGCTGGGTGCTTCAGCAAGGCTGATTGTTGTTTGACTTAATCTGGTTAATCCAGTTATCTTTGGCTTAATTGGCTTTTGTGGCTGTGGGGGCGGAGTTATCCTCCCAGCTGGTATAAAAGGTAGGGTTGTGTGGGTCTTGAGATCTGAGATCTCCCAAGACCTCCTGAAGCACAGGTACAGGGGCACAGACTAAAGAGCACCCCTCCCCTGCCAACTGTGATTACAAAGGCATCTAAAGGAGGCAAGAAAAGCAAGCCTTCAACACAGTGAAGAGGCATTTGGGACTCACATTGGAATACAGGCAAGGAGAAGCCTATATGCCAGGAACACGAAGAAGATACAACATGGGAAAGGGGCAGGATAATCCCACACTAAGCTCTACCAACCCTAAGGAAGATTCCTACAGTGAATCCCCCTGGGGGTGGCCCAGGACACAGATATCAGAAACACAATTCTGAACATATTTAAAGAACTACAAGATTATAAAGAGCAAATCAAAGATTTAAGAAAAGAGAGTGAAGAACTCGAGAAGGACCTAGAGAGAGAGAATGACAAACTCCGGAAGGAAGTAGAAACACTGAAAAGATCCCATGCTGAAAAAGATAAGGAAACCAACCAGTGAAGCAAAGAGCTACAGGAAGAGATTGAGAAGCTCCAAAAGGAAGTAGAAATACTAAAAAAATCAGAAGAGGAAATGAAAAAGGAAATCAAACACTCATCCATTCAAGAGGAAAGGAATGGAAAAAGCCTCAGAAGCAGAATGGAGGAAGTAGAACAAAGAACATCAGACCTGGAAGATAACACAGAACAACTAAAAACCTCAAGTAAAGATTATGAAAAATTTAAAAATACACAAAAGTGGAACAACCAGGAACTGTGGGACAGTATGAAAAGATCAAACCTCTGCATCATAGGAGTAGAGGAAGGAGAAGAATCCCAAGAGAATGGTATTGATCAGATCTTCAACAGAATAATAGATAAAAACTTCCCCAAACTAAGAAAAGACAAACCAATACAAATACAAGAAGCACAGAGAACTCCAAACACACAAGATCAGAAAAGAAACTCTCCACGCCACATCAGAGTTAAAATGCTAGACACCCCAAAAACAAAAATCCTTAAAGCCACAGGAGAAAAACAACAAATGACCTATAAGGGGAAACCTATCAGAATTACAACTGACTTCTCAATGCAAACTATGAAAGCAAGAAGAATGTGGAGAAAAGCATTCCCAGTGTTAAAGGACAACAGATGCCAACCCAGGTTATTATACCCAGCAAAAATGTTGATTACAGTTGAAGGAGAGAGAAAAACCTCCCATGACATAAACAAGATGAAAGAATACATGTGCGGAAAACCAACCATTCAGAAAATACTTGAAGCAATTCAAAGGATAGAAGAAAGGAGCAACCATCCCCAGGCACCTAGAAAGAAAAATCAATAAAAGCGTAACTGCAGAAGTAGAAACCTAAACCAAAACCACAAATGGATAATAAGTCAAAAGGAAGCAACACAAACCTATCAGTCATAACCTTAAATATTAACAGACTAAATTCCCCAATCAAAAGACACAGACTGGGAGATTGGACTAGGAAACAGAACCCATCGATATGCTATCTACAAGAAATACATCTTACCTTCAAGGACAGGCACCACCTTAAAGTGAAAGGATGGGGAAAAAAAATATTCCAAGCAAATGGTACCAAAAAGAAAGCAGGTGTTGCTATTTTAATATCAGTCAAAATAGACTTCAAAGTAAAAGAAATCAGAAGAGACAAAGAAGGCCATTACATTTTTATCAGAGGAACAATTCAAGAAGATTTCACAATTATGAATATATATGCACCAAACTTTATAAAAACAATTCTCCAGGACCACAAGTCATAGACACTCATAGTAGGGGACTTCAATACCCCACTAAGTCCTTTGGACAGGACAACAGGACAAAGAATAAACAGAGAGACATCTAAACTGAACAATATGATACACCAAATGGACCTCATAGACCTCTACTGAATATTCCACCCTAATACCAGAGAATACACTTTCTACTCAGCACCCCACAGAAAATTCTCCAAAATCGACCACATATTGGGACACAGAAGAAACCTCCACAAATACAAAAAGATTGAAATAATTTCATTCATTCTATCAGACCACAGTGCCATAAAGCTCAACATCAACACCAGGATAAGGCCTATTGCCTACAAGAACACATGGAGACTAAACAACACACTCTTGAATAATGAATGGGTCAAGGAAGATGTGCTGGATAGCTTTAGTGTCTACTTGACACACCTGGGTGGAGGGAGCCTCATTTGGGGAATTAGCTCCATTAGACTGGCCTGTGGCCACATCTGTAGAGTATTGTCTTGATTGTTGAGCAATGTGGGCGGGCCCAGCCCACTATGGGTGGTGCAACCCTGGGCAGGTTGTTGTGTATTGTATAAGAGATCAGGCTGGGCATGGGCCAGGGAAGCAAGCCAGTGAACAGCATTCCTCCATGGCCTGTGCTTCAGCTCCTGCCTCCAGGTTCCTGCCCTGAATTCCTGCCTTGGGCTCCCTAAGTGATGAACTGTGATCCAGGAGATGTAAGGTGAATAAACCCTTTCCTCCCCAAGTTGGTGTTGGTCAGAGTGTTTTGTCACAGCAATGGAAGACAAATTAGGACAGAAATTGGTACCAGAAGAGTGGGGTATTGCTGTGACAGACCTGACCTTGGTGTTTTGGGGAAGGATTGTGGAGGCGTTTGGAACTTTGGGCTGGGAAGATCATTGAATGCCTAAAGATCGTTGCTGTGGAGCTTGGAGCAGTTTTGCTGAAGGGGTTGTAGAAGATGGAGGCCTGGCTTGTGAAGTTTCTAGTTTCAAAGGGGAGCAGAGATCATCAGGACTGTGTAATCTGTGGGTTCTGGTCAGCTGGGGCTGAAGAATCA
>VZQC01003371.1:844041-919951 GCA_009823505.1 Rhizomys pruinosus
AAAAAAAAAAAAAAAGAAAGATGACATCATGAGCTTTAAAGGAAAATGGCTGGAGCTAGAAGACATCATGCTGAGTGAAGTAACACAGTCCCAGGAAAACAATGGTATCCCTCATGTGCAGATGCTAGTGCCAATTACCTAGTTGTAAGTATTTCTTGTGCTCGGGCCCTTAGCTTTTGTCCAAGTAGTTGGGAGTGATGCATATTGGAAACAACAACAACAACAACAACAACAGAAAAGACTGCATCAAAGAACTGACTGAAACAGTGAACTTCTGCTCAAAACCGTCAACTTCCACATGGAGAATATTGAGAAACACTGAGAAAGAGATGAAAAACATGTTTGGCAGAATGCATGAGCTCTGGTGGGGTGGGGGCATAGGGTGGGGAACACGGGTCTAGACTTGATAATCTTGTACAAAATATATATTTAAAAAAATAATAAATAAATAAAAAAGAAGAAAAAATGTAAGAACAGACAAAGATACACCAAGCAATTAGTGCTTGAAAAAGGAACCTTGGTTATAATAAGTCAGCCACAAAAAGACAGTAAATACCACATGATCTCACTTATATGGGACAGCTAAAGTCATCAGATTTACAGAGGCAGAAAGCAGAATGCTGGTCACTAGGGGCTGAAGGAAGAGGAAAGGGGTACAGTAAGTACAAAATTTTACCATTACAAGATTTAAAAAACACGTAGATGGATAATGGTGACAGTTGTACAACAACATAAACAAACAATGCCACTGAACAGTGCACATACAGGGAGACCCTGTCTCAAAAAGACCAAAAAAAAATAATGGTTAAATTTTATGTATGTGCATTTTGCCATAACCTTAAAATGCATTCTTTGTTTTAAAGGGAAATGGTGGAAACACGAGTCCCTAATCATAATACTTAGCACTCACCTTTCAGCTGGAGACAGAAAACAAAAATTAAACAGATGCACAGAATATGGGAACAACATTTCAACCACTGTGACCCACTAAGTATTTATAGGTACAGCCACTGACTGCAGAACACACTCCTTTCAAGTATACATGGTACCTTCAGAAAGACAGACCATATGGTGGGTCACAAAATAAGGCTCAGTAAATGTTAAGATAAATGACCTCTGTCCACTATAGAATTGAATTTGCAATCAATGCTGAGGACTCCTATCCCCTAAATATACAAAAATTAACTGGTCAACGTGTAATTTAATACATGTATCAAAGAAAAAATTGCCTAGAAAATGCTTCATGTTAAATGATAATAAAGTACACCAATATTTGTGGTCTGAAGCTCAAGCAGTACTTGGGAGAACTGTATAGGACATCATATGCTGATGGTAGGAAAGTCTCAAATCAGTGATACTAGCCAAAAAGTCAGAAAATTAAAAACAAAGTAAATCCAATGAAAGTGGAGAGAAGGAAATAATAAGGAGAAGTCAATGACATAGAAAACTGGCAAATGAGAAAATTAACACAACTCAGAGCTGGTTCTTTGAATTAAACTGACAAGCTCCTAGCTAGACTGACAGGGACGGGGAAGAAAAGAAATTACCAGCACCAGGTATGAAAGGTGAGGCATCACTAGAGACCCAACACACACTGGGAGACCCATATACCTCCATTCCCCAAATGCAACAACTTAGATGAAATGGACAAACTGAAATTTGTCATAAATTATCAGTAATGAAGACAATTCCATAATTAGAGATTTTTATAGCCCTCTGAAAACTCTTGGAAAATAGGAAGAAACACTCCTCAACTTATATGAAGAGACCTGAATAGCACTGATTCTAAATCCTAAAGCAAAATAGTTTTTAAAAGTGAAAGATGGGGGCTGGAGAGATGGCCTAGTGGTTAAGAGTGCCAACCGCTCTTACAGAGGACCCGGGTTCGATCCCCAGCACCCACATGGCGGCCGAGAACCGTCTGAAACTCCAGTTCCAGGAGAACTCCAGTTCCAGGGGAATTCGACACCCTCTTCTGACCTCCGCGGCACTGCATGACACGGGTGCACAGACTTGCATGCAGACAGTACATTTATACACATACAGAAACAAATAAAATTAATTTAAAAAAAAGTGAAAGATGTATTACTTATAATTACTGACACTAAGCAGAAGCATACCAAGCCTAAGAATTACAAATTTACATAACAATCTGTGAAGCCAACTAATTCTGCAAATAAACAAACATTAATATGGAGTTTTTATATGGAGTCATCAAGTGACTAGAAAATTAGGCAGGAATCCTAGTTCTACCTGTCCGTGCAACTTTGGGCAACAGAAAGCCTCAAATTCTTTTTAAATGAAATTAGAATAGAAGTGCCTACATCATAAAACCCCTATCTAACCATGAGTTCAAAGAAAAGGAGTGAAAAACCGTGACTACTCACCACAAGTCCATACCAGTGTCAGGGTACAGGCTGGACACTGCACCATAGTTGAATGCCATCCTCTTAAACTGTGCAGTACACAACCTATTCAGTGATATGTAGTGATATGTAAAGGCCTTTATGAGTGTTTGAATTCTTTTGCTGTTTGTTGTTATTTTATATAGTTAGATCTAATAGATATTTGTTTTCATTCCCAGTGATTTAGAATTTGCTTTGTTGCTATTTCAGTAATAACAATGAATATATATTTCCAACCTATCTCCATTCTTCTTTCCACCTCTATATGTATTTATTATATGTAATATATAAAGTATAAGAAGAAGAGCTGGAGCGATGGCCTAGCGGTTAAGAGTGCCGACTGCTCTTGCAGAGGACCCGGGTTCAATCCCCAGCACCCACATGGCGGCTGAGAACTGTCTGAAACTCCAATTCCAGGAGAACTCCAGTTCCAGGGGAATCCAACACCCTCTTCTGACCTCCGCGGCATTGCACGACACGGGTGCACAAACTTGCATGCAGACAGTATATTCATACACATACAGAAATAAATAAAATTAATAATAAAAAATATATATATAAAAAGACACATAATGTACAGATTGTATAAACATAAAGTTAATGTAAAACCCTTGTGTAAATCCTACTAAATGTTGATATGACTAAGAATATATTTATAACTGTAGATTCATTGTTGTTGATTTTTTGTTTTGTTTTGTTTGTCTTTTTGAGACATGGTTTCCCTGTAGCCCTAGTTGGCCTGGAACTTGCTATGTAGACCAGGCTGGCCTTGAACTCAACAGAGATCCACTGCCTCTAACTCCCAATTACTGCTGGGATTAAAGTCATGGGCCACCATGCCTGGCTCATTATCTAAAATTTAAGGCAATTGAAATGACACTTTCTATAATCCTTCAAATCCAGATAAATTAGAATATTTCTTAAGTTTGACTCCACAAAGATATGTCACTGCCAGGCTGAACTAAAGAGCAAACTTCCCTGACATCTGGAATTTTCACAGATGTCATTAGAAAGCAGGAAGGAGAAGTCAAACGGAATTTTCTTTTAAAATTTGGAACAAATAGCAATTGTCATGTGGGAAAAATTTAAATGTATGTAGAAATACACATACACATGTGGGAGAAATGAAATAATCTTTAATATACTGTGGGGCTGGAGAGGCGGCTCTGCAGTTAGAGGCTGCTCTTGCAGAGGACCTTGGTTTGCTTCTCAGCATCCCCATGGAGGATAACAATAGTCTGTGACTCCAGTTCCAGGGATCCAACCCCCTCTTCTGGCCTCCACAAGGATTGCACACATGGGCATACATATATACAGGCAAGCAAAACACTTGTACACATAAAAACAAAAAAATAAATAATTGGGCTAGAGACATGGCTCCGAGGTTAAGAGCACTGACTGCTCTTGCAGATGACCCAGGCTCAATTCCCAGCACCCACATAGCAGCTAAGAACCATCTTTAAGCCAGGTGTGATGGTGCACACCTTTAATCCTGGGACTCAGGAGGCAGAGGCAGGCAAATCTCTGTGAGTTCAAGGCCAGCCTGGTCTACAGAGTGAATTCCAGCCCAGCTGGGGGCTATAGGGAGACCGTATCAAAAATAAAATAAAATAAGTTTAAAATATTAAGTACAGTTTACATAAATATCTTTCCTCAGCTAGTGTTCTATGTAATTGTAGCTACAAAAAACACTCAGACATTTACTGATACAGGTGTTCTACATTCAAAAATTTCTAAAGGCATTTCTTTTCTAAATTTTTAAAAATTTGTTTATGGTTATCAGCTGCCACAAGGGTAGATTCGAATCTGATTCTTCTGCAAGAGCAGCCAGTGCTCTTAACCACTGAGCCATCTCTCCAGCCTTTACATTCAATTTTTTTAAAAAACAAAAATCCTGGGACTGGAGAGATGGCTCAGCAGTTAGGAGCACCTACTGCCCATGCAGAGGACCGGGGTTCAATTCCCAGCACCCACATGGCGGCTAAGAACCGACTTTAACTTCACCTCCAGGGGAATCAGACACCCTTTTCTGACCTCCACAGCATTGCACAACACGGGTGCACCAACCTACATGCAGACAGTGCACTCATACACATAAAATAATAAATAAAATTA
Organism: Rhizomys pruinosus; assembly: GCA_009823505.1. Lineage (NCBI taxonomy): Eukaryota > Metazoa > Chordata > Mammalia > Rodentia > Spalacidae > Rhizomys > Rhizomys pruinosus. The sequence continues at coordinate 848,562 of VZQC01003371.1, forward strand.
AAAAAAAAATTTTAATCCCTAATGTCTTCTACTTTAGGAAATATAATTACCTTTCCCTACAAAACTACAAAATAACAGAATTAATCTAGCCCTGTCATTAACCCTTTCTAGGCTACTGTGTACTTATAAATAATACCTATATTTTATGCCTTTTGATTTTTAAAGTACTCAATTGCAAATATGTTTGAAGTTTCCATGGGCAACAATAAACTAAATGTTCTATGTTCCAAATTGCTTTTTCTTAAACTGCAATGATGAACAAGATGATAGCAATGCTCCTTGTTCAGTAGAGGAAAAGGAAAACATATTTAATAACAAGACTTAAGATCACATAGCCATTTGTTTTCTGCCTGTTTTCACAATGTGAACTTCATAGCTTTACCTGATTTGTGTTTCAAATTTGTAGTCACCTCATCAAATTCAGATTTATCAATTTCCCATGCGAGAGGTAGCTTGCCCAGGCTGGTAGATAAGCTTTCCAAGCTATTTTCTTCATTGTAGATTATTTCTGAAGTATTAGTTGGGATACCAATGTATCTTGATGAATTATTTCCAGCAGATAGTGAGGTACTATCAGGGAGACAAGAAGAGCGGGCTGGATTTGGAGTTTTGTAGATTGAGGTCGCCTGGTTGAGGAAGGCATAATCTGAACAGATGGCATATATTTTTTCCCGAGTATGTGTCACTGGACAACTCCATGGGTAATGACTGTCTCTTTTAGGACCCAAGGGTGCTCCTGAGGCACTTGAGCAGAAAGGTTGTACAGCACCTTGTAGATTCTCTTCTGGGGTCCTGCTCTCAGATTTGTGCTCGCCATGTCCAGAATCATTGGCTCTTTCCGCTTCTGCAACGTTAGGCATTGAAAGCAACTGGGAAAGTCTCTGTTCCCAGAAAGAAGCCACAATTATTTCTCCCTCTTTAAAAACAACTTTGACAGTTGTTCACAGCATTCTTGGAAAGCTTGAGAGCTGACGAATGGAATGCTAAGAAAAGGAAGAGAAACGGTGATCATCAATCCACCAGACACTCTGAATGACAGGGAACTTTATGTCAAGTGTGAGTCACATGCCTGCATTCAATACATATTGATTTTATGACTGTATATCGTAAGTTAGGCTCACTAACCATTTACTTTATTTTTTTTTTAATTTTCTTTATTTATTTCTGTATGTGTATGAATGTACTGTCTGCATGCAAGTTTGTGCATCCGTGTCGTGCAATGCCGCGGAGGTCAGAAGAGGGTGTCGGATTCCCCAGGAACTGGAGTTCTCCTGGAATTGGGGTTTCAGACGGTTCTCGGCTGCCATGTGGGTGCTGGGGATTGAACCCGGGTCCTGCAAGAGCGGTCGGCGCTCTTAACTGCTAGGCCATCTCTCCAGCCCTTATTTTATTTTAAAACTTAGCCTAGCGGTTTAGAGTGCCAACCGCTCTTGCAGAGGACCCGGGTTTGATCCCCAGCACCCACATGGTGGCTAAGAACTGTCTTTAACTCCAGTTCCAGGGGAACTCGATGCCCTCTTCTGACCTCCACGGCATTACACACCACGGATGCACAAACCTACATGCAGACAGTATAATCATACACATAAAAAAATTAATTAATTAAAAATAATAATAATAAAACAGCTTAGGGGCTGGGCAGTATAAGAGCTTACTTGGTAAAACACTTGTCACATAAGTAGGAAGACCTAGTTTGATCTGCAGCACCCACATAAAAATAGCCTAGTGCAATGATGCCACATACCTATAATCCCAGCGCTGGGGAGGAAGCTGGCCAAGTAGTCTAACCAAATCAGTGAGCTCAAGGTCCAGCGAGAGAACCCATTCTAAAAAATAAAATGGAGAGTGAGGACAATACCCAGCATCAACCTCGGACCGCCACATGCATGTACTTACATGAGAATAAAAACACAAATAGCCCAATTTAAAAGGGGAAAGGGTCTGCAAAGCCACATCTCTAAATAGCAAATGACCAATGAGCATGTGAAATGATGCTCAACAAAACTAGCTGCTATGGAAACAAAAAGCAAAACCACAACGAGATACCAGCTCACACACACACCAGGATGGCTTGAGGAAAAAAAAATGTTTGAGCCGGGCGTGGTGACGCACGCCTTTAATCCTAGCACTCGGGAGGCAGAGGCAGGTGGATCTTTGTGAGTTCAAGGCCAGATTGGTCTACAGAGTGAGTTCCAGGCCAGCTGGGGCTATAGGGAGACCCTGTCTCAAAAAAAAAAAAAAACTCTTTGGTCACAGTTTTTCCTTAAAAGGTATATTTTATATTGATTAATATAAAAACGAAAGTCAAAAATTCCTCAAATGAACTTCTATTTATGTAGATTTATCTTTAAAACAGTGTATATTTATGTTTAATTACCTAAGTTAAATATATTGCAAAAATAAATCGCATTATTAAGATACTTCACAGAAAATGAAAAGGGTCCAAAACCCATGCTAACCTTTCTTTCCATTCTGCACCATGTTTGATTCCTGTCTACTCTGTAGTTAGTTACAAGCAACCCCAAGGGGCTTCTGCTATAGGTGTCCTCGAGACTTCCATCTGTGCCAGCTTGCGTAAAATGGAGGAAGCAGCTGGACGTCGTGGCACACACCTTTAATCCCAGCATTCGGGAGGCAGAGGCAGGCGGATCTCTGTGAGTTCAAGCCCAGCCTGGTCTGCAGAGTGAGTTCCAGGACAGCTGGGACTAAAGGGAGACCCTGTCTCAAAAAGACCAAAAAAAAAAAAAAAAGGAAGAAGGAAGAAGCACAATTTATTATAGAAAAGCAGAAACATTACAGTCGTAGATAGTTCTAATAGGTTGCAATCATAGCCTCAGGAAAACCTGAGGTATGATGGGGTGACTACTTCACCACCAAGAATGCTTTGCACCTCCTTTTGTCTCTACATCAATTAACTCCAGACTACTCACCCTTGGGAGCTGTCATTACTAGTCTGATAGCTACCCAGACAACAGAAAGTAAAGTTTGATGTGTTTGTATACAGAGAGAGAGAGAGAGAGAGAGAGAGAGAGAGAGAGCTTCCTTGCCCAGCTCTTGGAGCAAAAGGCTAATTCCTGACCTGGCCCCAAATCATTAGCGCCATCTTACACCATATATCATTCTCTCTCCTTTTACAATATTTTTTGAAGTCTGTCTTCCACTGACCCCCCCACAATTCATTCTCATTCATCTTTCAAAGATATACCCAAATGTTGCTTTCTGTGGACGATTTTGCTGCTCAAGCTAGTCAGCTTATCCTGTGTATACTAGGGAACCTTTCTTGAACAAGTTCTCAGAGTGTTGTGTGTGACAAATGGCTGCCTCCTCGAACTCTGGTTTTCCTGACAATTATATATCAGGGCCTAGCATTTATCCAACAAATATTTCTTGGGTGCCTACAGTGAGCCAGGCAATATTCCCCTCATTTTGATTAACTGAGGTTCCCTCTGGCAGGTCAGGCATTGCTATATTGACTTCATAATGAAAATGAGTGCAGAAATAAGGCTCAGCTCAACACTTTATTCATAGTCTCTGACAAGCAACAGAAGCATTAACTGCCATGAACCCCAAGCTCTCAGCACACCACCCTCTAGGAGACTGGTGAAAGTCATTGGAAAGAACTGTTCTGTAAAATAAATATACCATTTGTAAGGACAATATTCATCACCTAGGTTACATTCTCTTCAGGTTATGGTTTAAGTCTACATGCCTACGAATCAAGTTTATTGGAGAACTAGGTATCTCACAAAATCTCACTGAAGCCTTCCACATAGCATAGGTATTATAATCAATAATCTGTACAGAAGGCAACTGAAACAGAGCAGTGAGTGGCTTGCTAAGGGTTGGATCAAGAACACTAAGAGCCAGTCTAGTTCCTATCCTTCCCCATCACCGCCCTCCCCACAGCCTCCTGTCCTGGTGTCTAAGACGTCAGGTCAGACCCCCCTCGGCCTACCTATGGATACCGGGATCCCTGCAGAGCACGGCGCCCTCCTGGAGCCGCGGCTCTGAGGAGGAGAGAGCAGGAGAGAGTTCCTACAGCCTCCGCTTGGAGGCTCGGGGCAGTCAAGTTCCCAGGCCAGCAAGATGAAGGCGACAAGCATGCAGGCCGCGGGGAGCTGGGAGCGCAGAGGCGGCGCAGATGTAGCGGAAGCAGCGCCCCTGCCCACCGCCACCTCCGGGCCCCGCGCTCTGTTCTATCTGATCTCCTCCGGGTTCGCCGCGAGGGGGAGCGCGGGGTGCAGCTTCCAGCGGCCAGGGAGCCCCGGGGACAGCAGGCAGTTACTGCCCCCGGGGTAGGAGAACGGGGGGTGGGGGTGGGGCGGAAGGCTGAGACAATTGCACCGATAGTGACAAAGGGGAGAAAAGAAACGCACACCTAGGCCGCTGGGGCGCACCGAGCCACCCGGGTCTGGGTTTCCGCGCCCCTCGCCGTGTGCACCGAGGGGCCGAGGCCGCGAGCTCTCCGGACGGCCCTGGCGCCGCTGCGGGTGTGCACCGGCGAGGGACGGCCACTGCAGGCCGGGTGCCCAGGATCTGCCTGGAGAAGGGACACAGTGTCCAAGGATGCACCTCCAAACCGAAAGCGAGCTTTGTTCTCGCGCTTCCGAGTCCTCGAGCCTCTCCCTCCCTAGGGACCCAACTCTTTACCCTGTCCTTTCCAGGGAGGGCCAGCCCTGGCGCTGGCGCTGGCAGCCGGGCAGAAGCTAGCGCGCGGCGGAGGGGCGGGGCGCAGGGCAGGCCATCCCCGCGGACCCCGCCCACCGCCCCGGGATACTTAGGGCCTGTCGACTCCGGATACCTGAGACCTGTGCACTCGGATCGTGGAGCCGGGGTGCTAGAATGCAGCACCAGACCAGGATCCATCCCAGCGCGCAGCCCGCGTCGCGCCTAGCGTTACCCAGGGTTCAGAGTCTTTCTCTATCCCAGCGCCCGGACCCATCGGCTGTGCACCGATGAGTGGTTGGATATCCCTGACATCTTCCTTTCATCCTTTAATACCTGCTGTTTGCACTTGCTGTGGATACAGTGGCCGAAGTATATGCTTTTAAAATATTAGCTATGACTCCAGACCTGCATGTGCCCCCGTTGGGTATCTGTAGTGTTTGTGTCCCCGACACAGTGTGATCCAAAGTTAAAATGGGGTGTAGTGGGGGGGGGGGAGGATAATGAGAAGTGGGAGGATCCCAGGCAGGATTTCCGTTAGTTCTATGGCGAACTACAAATCCCAGAGAGCCCAAAGCCCGGGACGCGTGTCCACTCTACCACCCACTCATCCACTAGCAGGAAGCCTTACTAAGCCTGACCCACTAGCAGGCCAATCCCTCGCCACGCTCCTTGGCTGGAACTTGTGGCGGCTTCGTTCCCAGATGATGCTCCACTGGCAGGAGTAGCACAAGTTTGTCGTTGTCCGAAGAAAGAGGCGACCAGTAGTTCCTGCCCGGTTCTGCAGAACGACTGGCGCCCAGACATGCCAGCATTCTGGATGTGACAGCATTCCCAGGGCCTGGGGAGACGCGCGCGCCTGCCCGGCACACCGGGCGACACCTTGGGGAGCCCTGTTTGCGGCTCGGCCCGCTGCCTTGCCCCTGCCGAACCCCAGGCTAGCTCAGTCCACTTTTAACAAGTGTGCATTTATCCGTGGATCTTTGGAGAGTCCGTCTTGGAAATGTTTAGCATTTTGCTGCTTTCCTGCCTGTTCCTGGAGATCGTGCCAGCACTGATGCAGACCGGCGGAGAGAGGAGGCTGAGCGCAGAGAAGAGCCAAATATGGGGACCTGGGCTAAAAGCCAACGTCGTCCTGCCTGCGCGCTATTTCTACATTCAGGCGGTGGATGCATCAGGGAAACAGTAAGTTGAGAAAGACTCCTCAGCTATTTGGGATCACAGTTAAAATGACTGTTTTATCTGGCCCAGACTCCTCCTTTCGTCAGACGAGTTTACATTCCAGAATATTTGAGTGCTGGTTACAACAGGCTTCTCCCTCCCAATCAAATTTTCCCTGTACCTTTAAAAGTAATAACGAAAGCCATATTTAATGTAGTTTAATACATTTTGTTATAAAAAAAATAGGTCTTTGTAGGACGTCACTTCATGAAGAGTTAATACGTCTTTATGTCCTGCTTCCGGAGTAAATGTTCAATGAAAGGACGAAATAACTATATGATCACTGTTAGCAGTGTACCCAGAAGGCAAACCTTTGGGACAAAACGTGTGTTCTTAAGTCCATGAAAACGTTCTGTTTGGGCTGAAGTTATTCTAAGAAGCAGACATTTGTGACTAACACCTAAGTTTAGTTTAGAGGCGGCTTTGTCTGATAACATCTATATCCAGTGTAGCCATTAACTTCTTAGTCTTTGTCTTATGTCTACTTGGCATGATATTTTCTGTAAATTCAGCTCATCCATTATTTCAGTCCTGAATAAAAGCTGGATCCTGAGAAGGATCTGCATCTGCAGATCATGAGTTCCAGATCCTCTGTTTAAAAGCTTCATCTGTGTCATCCTGTCCTTTCAAGTCTCAGTTTAATCAACTACTACAGCTCTTAGCTGTTTTAGATGGGAATCAAGGCCAAACAAATCTCCTTTTATTTAACCCCTTTTCCCACACGCTGCTGTAAGTACAATTCTTTAGTTATAATAGTACAACTGGGTAAACTAAATATATCCCAACTGTAGTAATATTAAGTCCAGAGCAATCTTTTTGCTAATACTAACTACTTTGATTTTTGCCCATGGCTGAGAAAAATTTAGAATCCTGATTTCTGAGTCACTGAGAGCAGTTTTGAAAGACAAGGTCATCTTTGGAGCAACCATTTAATAAATGACAAATTTTTGATGTGATGTTCAGAAACAGCAGACTGGTAGGATTGTTATGTATGGAATGCCTGCATATTTCTGTGCTTACAAAGATTAGTCATTTTAATACTTCCCTTACAGTTTTCTTCTGAACGTGTTATATGTCATTATGGTCTTTTTTTGTTAAAAATCTCATTTTTTAGCTGGGCGTGGTGGTGCACGCCTTTAATCCCAGCACTCAGGAGGCAGAGATAGGTGGATCTCTGTGGGTTCAAGGCCGGCCTGGTCTACAGAGCAAGCTCCAGGACACCTGGTACTAAAAGGGAGACCCTGTCTCAAAAAAAACAAAAAAAAAAAAAAAAAGGAAAATAAAAATCTCATTTTAATATTTTTGTTTGTTTTTTTGAGACAGAGTCTCCCTGTAGTCCCCAGCTATCCTGGAACTCACTATGTAGACCAGGTTGGCCTTGAACTCACAGAGATCAGCCTGCCTCTGCCTCCTGAATGCTGGTATTAAAGGAGTGTGCCACCATGCCCAGCTATTTATTATTTTTATATTTTATATATGAGTATTTTGGCTGCATGTGTGTAAGTGCACCATGTTGTGCAATGCCTGTGGAGGTCAGAAGAGGGCATCAGATCCCCTGTGGAAATGGAGTTAGAGAAGGTTGTTAGCTGCCATGTGGGTGCTAGGAACCAAACCTAGGTCCTCTGCTAGAGCAGCCAGTGCTCTCAACGACTGAGCTAACTCTCCAACCCTTAAAAAATCTTTAATCTGGGCTGGAGAGATGGCCTAGCGGTTAAGAGCACCGACTGCTCTTGCAGAGGACCCAGGTTCGATCCCCAGCACCCACATGGCGGCTGAAAACCGTCTTTAACTCCAATTCCAGGGGAATCCAACACCCTCTTCTGACCTCTGTGGCATTGCACTACACAGGTGCACAAACCTACATGCAGACTGTACATTCATACACATACGAAAATAAATAAAATATTAAAAAAAAAATCTTTAATCTGTCATATCTGTTCCAGTACTAAAAGCGTAGGAGAAAAGCAAGCAAGCATATCTTGGGGGAGGGACACTGCAAATAGCAAAGCATTACAGATTGAAAAGAATATGTATGTGTATTCGATCCTTAATAATACACATATCTCACCACTCTTCTTATCACAGGTTCACATCCTCTCCAGGTGAAAAAGTATTCCAGGTTAGAATCTCAGCACCTGATGAGCAGTTCACTAGAGTTGGTGTCCAGCTTTTAGACCGAAAGGATGGGTCATTCATCGTAAGATACAGAATGTATGCAAGCTACAGAAGTCTGAAGATAGAAGTTAAATACCAAGATCAACATGTGGCCAAGTCTCCATATGTTTTAAGAGGTATTTTGGAACATTTTACAATAGTATTTGATACAAAAATATATGTCATTCCATAAGTAAGAACAACTTGGCATGCTTTATCACTGAAAGAAAAAAAAAAAAACTAGATGTTTCCCTGATTGGAAGCTAAAGTAAGGGGCCTAGTAAAAGAGAAAAATTCATTATGTGAATGGTAACTATAATTCATTAAAGACCAAGGAACGTTACTAAAGAGTTTGCTCCCTGAAGAACATTAGTAAGAATAATGGAGTTAGGGGGCTAGAGGGATGGCTGTTCAGTTAAGAACACAGGCTGCTCTTGCAGAAAACTGGATTTCTTTCAGCACCCATGTCAGGTGGTGCATAGCTGCCTGTACCAGCTCCAGGGAGTCTGACATCTTCTTCTGGACTCCAGGGATACCTGCATTCCTTTGTGCACAGACACATACATATGTGCATAATTTAAACTAAGAATAATGAAGTTAAGTATATACTCAGAGATAGTTCTTAAATGGAGATAGAAGAGTTACATTACTAAAATTTCAGGGAGCGGTGGCACATGCCTTCAATCTCAGCCCAGCACTCAGGAAGCAGGTGGATCTCTGTGTGTTTGAGATTGGCCCGTTGTACATAGTGAGTTCCGGGCCAGCCAAGGCTACATAGTAAGACTCTGCCTCAAAAATGAAATTAAACTTAAAATTTTCTTTGAGAATTACTAAGATTTGGGAACTCACTTCTGGAGTGCAGATGACTTGAAAGAGAGGGGCTGACCATTGGTTTTTGTTGTTATTGCAATGCCACTGTTCCAGAGAAAGTCTCTGTTTTTCTCACATAAGGTAAGAGGACGACTTTGTTGGTGAGGCCATTTTCCCTTAGGGATGACAGGACCCCAAGAAAAGTAACGATTTTTTTTTAGAACTGTCTAAATTCTTTTCCTTCATTCCACCGGGCCTCCATAATACTATGCAAAGACCCTGTCTCGAAAAGACCAAAAAAAATAAAAGAAATAAAATTAAAAAATAAAAATAAAAAAAATTCTGTTGTCACCTATCGCCTGGGTTAGGTGGGAGTCTAAGGATTATAGAAAGGAATGAGACAGTCTCAGTTCAGATTCTGATATGTTATGTTAACATTATTTCTATAAATGTATGATTAATTCATTGTTGATACTGATGAAACGGAATGTCAGAATTACCTTTGTGTCTTTATATTTCTTCTTAAAAGAAAAGCATGGCAGGAGTTGTTTACTTCTGTTGTAATTAATGATGGTTTACCTATTGAGAAAAGTAGCTTAGATACTGTAAGAACCTATTTATATAACAGACCAGTGAAGTATTAATTTGCATCACTTTTATCCTTTGAAACACATGTATTCCTTTCTTTTTTTGCTAATATTTGGTTATTCTTTGTACTGGATAGCCTTAGTTATTGACCTGACACACTGGAAGAGACCCAGTCTCAAAAAGTGAAAAAAAAGATATGCGTGTGAATATAAGTACATGATATATATGTGTGAAAATGTTATGAAATGTATTATCTGGTATGCTAATTGAAAAAAATCAGCCACACACCAAATGAAAAGCCAATCTTACCAAATTCAGGCAATGGCAAGTTCAGGCCAATTAGCCATAACTTTTCAGAATATGGTCCCAAGGTTAAGAACCCTAAGTTTGCTTTCTGTGGTGTTCAAACCAGCCCAAGTTGGGGAATTTCTTCTGTAGGACTGGCCTGTGGGCATCTCTGTAAGACATTTTCTTGATAGTTAAATGATATAGGTGGCCACTGCCCACTGTGGGTGGTGCTACCCCTGGGCTGGTGCAGGTTGGGGGGCTGGAGAGATGGCTCAGCGGTTAGGAGCACCAACTGCTCTTGCAGAGGACCTGGGTTCGATTCCCAGCACCTAAGAACGTCTTTAAGGTCTTTAAGCTGGGCATGGTGGTGCACGCCTTTAATCCCAGCATTCAGGAGGCAGAGTCAGGCAGATCTACTGTGAGTTCAAGGCCAGCCTGGTCTACAGAGTGAGTTCCAGGCCATCTGGGGCTATAGGGAGACCCTGTCTCAAAAAAAAAAAAAAAGAAAAAAAAAGAAAGGCTGAACATGAGCCAAAGGAGCAAGTCAGTAAGCAGTGTTCCTCTGGTCTGTGCTTCAGCTGGCGACTCCAGATTCCAGGTCTGAGTTTCTGCCCTGAAGTCCCTCAGTGATGAACTGTTAACCTGGGAGCTGTAAAATAAAATAAGCCTTCTCCTCCCCAAGTTGGTTTTAGGCAATGTTTTATCACAACAATAGAAAGCAAACTTCGGCGTTCTTTTTAAATATTTTAAAAATGTGTTTGTTTGTGTCTATGTGACAGTCTGGGGACAGGCATGCAAGTGCCTATGGAGGCAAGAAGAGGACATCAGATACTCTAAAGTGAGCCTCTTGATGTGGGCGCTGGTCCTCTACCAGAGCAGCAAGTTCTCTTTTGTTCTATTTTTTTTTTTTTGTTGGTCGTATATCAATGACAAGGTCTCCCTTTAGCCACAACTGATCCTGTAAAACTCACTCTGTAGACCAGGCTGGCCTTGAACTCACAAAGATCCGCCTGCCTCTGCCTCCCAAGTGCTAGGATTAAAGGCGTGCGCCACCACGCCCGGCCAGAGCAGCAGGTACTCTTAACTCCAGCACCATGTTTATTCTTAAGTACAAGAACTACTGTAGAGCATATATTAATACCCATTGGCTTGCTTTGAAGTTGTGCAAAGTGAACCAGAATGTAAAAATACCATAAGACTCATCAGACTTTACTGTCAAGTGTTGTCAAGATAGAAGACTGATTTGCACATAATGATCCAATGTGGTCAAAGCATATTTCTTTTAGAATATGTTTTTGTTCAGAATGCCCTTCTTACCTAACAGATCAAAGTTCATGAAGCTTGTGTTTTAGGATTTGTGATGTTTCAGATGCTAAGTGAAATGTTCATCATTGTTGTACTGCTGTTTGCATATGAATAGGGCCAGTTTACCATGAGAATTGTGACTGCCCAATGGAAGATAGCACAGCCTGGCTACAGGAGATGAACTGCCCCGAAACCATCACTCAGATTCAGAAAGATCTGGCACACTTCCCTGCTGTTGATCCTGAAAAGATTGCAGTAAAAATTCCAAAAAAGTACGGACAGAGGCAAAGCCTATGTCACTACACCATAAAGGACAACAAGGTACAACATGTACAACGTGAGCTTGAGGCGTCCTTCTTTTCTGAACCTCGTATTGTTCTGAGCCTTTGGTTACAGCTGCCTACTTTCATTAAACATCATCCTATGGGAATCATTATGACAAGCTTTTCCCCTTAACATCTACCAGTACTTTTAGGCTAATACAGTAAATGTCAAATTCCCTTTTAGGTTTATCTCAAGACCCAGGGGGAACATGTAGATTTTAGAATTTTCATGGATGACATACTGCTTTCTTTGACTAGAAAGGTGAGTGTACGTTCTGAGTTATCATATGCAACCTTGGTCTAGGTTTTACAATGTGATTATTTGAAATAAAACTCATGTCAAGATGCAGAGTGTTCTGTTCTGGAGCCATGCTAAACTGCAATTCTGAAGTTTTGCTGTGGAACCTGTGTCGTTTCCAAGGAAAGCTGCAATGAAGTGCTTCAAACTGAGCAGCTTAAAAGAACAAAAAAATGTATACTCTGATGCTTCTGGAGGCTAGATATTGGAAATCAAAGGGCTGGCGAGGCCATGCTCCTAAAGGTCCTAGTAGCATTCTTCCTTCCCTTCTCCTGGTTCATACCTGTGTCACTCTAATCTCTGCCTTTTATCACATGGCTGTCTGCCCTCATGAATCTGAGCCGCTGGGTCTCCTCCTCCCTCTCCTCTCTTTGCCTCTTCTCTCCTCTCCGATTGGATTAACACTCACCCTGCTCCTCTGTGATCTCATCTTAACTAAGTACATCTGCAGTGACTGATTTCCGAATAAGGCCACTCTGAGATACTGGGGTTTAGGACTTAAGCATATTTTGGGGGGGAAAAAAATAAGTCAATTTATAACCATGTGGCTAGTTATAGCAGGTTTCTATACTTGATCTTAGCCAAAAAGCTGAGAAGCGATAGCAGGTTTCTAACACAGTCTAACATTTGTCAGCAAAGACAGTATAGGTGGGAAGTACTCTGCTGGCCAAGGTGCTGGGCTTCCTGAATTCCAACTCCCACTGCCTCCCTGGTTCCTGTTTTTAAATGGAAGTCTTTGGCTCATTAACAAGAACCTGGGGTTAAAGGTACATGTGGCGAATTTCCCACCAACCCTCTCTCTTTCTCTTTGATCACATCAGAGTCTCAAACATTAGTATTAAAACAGGAATTCCCTTTGGTAACTCATCTTTTTTTGTAGTTAGCCTGTTGGCTGGTTTGAATACCACAGATAGCAAACTTAGGGTTCTTAACCATGGGACCATATTCTGAAAAGTTATGGCTAATTGGCCTGAACTTACCATTGCCTGAATTTGGTAAGATTGGCTTTTCATTTGGTGTGGTGGCTGATTTTTTTCAATTAGCATACCAGATAATACATTTCATAACATTTTCATACATATGTATCATGTATTTATATTCACACGCATATCTTTTTTTCACTTTTTGAGACTGGGTCTCTTCCTACATAGCCCAGGCTGACCCTGAGCTCACTATGTAACCCAGGCTAGCCTCACATTCACTATGAATATGTAGCCATTGGCATCCAATTCATGATGGTTCTGCCTCAACCTCTCAACTGCTGAGTTTACAGACCTATACCACCATACTCAGTTGCAAATTTTAAAGTGAAGTATAATGCAAAAACAAAATAAGATTTTCATTCCCCTACACGCACAGGTAAAGATGCCAGATGTGGAGTTTTTTGTCAATTTGGGAGACTGGCCTTTGGAAAAAAAGAAATCCAATTCTGACATCCAGCCAATCTTTTCCTGGTGTGGTTCCACAGAGTCCAAGGATATTGTGATGCCTACCTATGACCTGACTGACTCTGTTCTAGGAACTATGGGCCGGTGAGAGACAGTCAGGGTTGAGCCCAACCTCTTTTGGTGAGTTCTTTTCTATCTACCTTTGCGATCTTATGGTTTGGGAGGAAGACATGTTCCACTTTCTATCTTCTAGAGTAAGTCTGGATATGTTGTCGGTACAAGGTAACACAGGGCCTCCCTGGGAAAGTAAGAACTCCACAGCTCTCTGGAGGGGCCGAGACAGCCACAAAGAAAGGCTTGAGCTGGTGAAACTCAGTAGAAAGCACCCAGAGCTCATCGATGCAGCTTTTACCAACTTCTTCTTCTTTAATCATGACGAGAGCCTATATGGCCCCATCATGGAACACATATCCTTTTTTGATTTCTTCAAGGTAGGACATCATCTATGGCCCTTCCTTTCTACTCTTCCAAATTAGGTTAAAGACAGCTTGGGGGAGGAGACGCTGAAGAGCACAGATTACAGGGGAAGGGAGGGTGACCACATGTAGCAGTGACAACCAAGACTAGGAGATGCTGAGTCTGGATTCACCACACAGCCCAGATGGTGACTGTGCGCCAAGGAAATTTAGAGCCTGGAAAGAGCTATAATTTTCTAGATAAGCCTTGAGATAAATGCATTTCAGCTCAAATCCTTTTTTTATTAATGAGTACATTTAAGTCATTTTACAAATACTTCTCCCCAGAACCGGAGCATCACAAGATGATGAAAACCAGGTGTCTTTCATTAGACATTCTGGTGAGGAATAAACTTGAAAGCCATCCAAATATGCTCCCTGGGAATTCTAGAGATGACACATGGTTTTCTGCATCTCGACTGTGGATTGTGTGTGTTCGCAGGGAGTAACCCTTTCTTTAAAGCTTCCTTTTTTCAGTAATGGGTTCTGCCTGCTCTCTGAACCCCTGGGTAGTTTCTAAAGTTCTCTGGGTCAACAAAAGGGTGTGGTAGGGGAAAGTGTGTGATTAGTGAGCTCCTTTGCTCTGTGGATACCCATGTTTTCATTCGACGGATTATACTGCAGTAGGTAGACCTAAGGATGCTATAAATTAAACTGTTAGTATTTTTCACATACACATAATGAATTTTTAAGAGAAATAATTATAACAAAAAAAGAAGTGAGCCATCCCTTCTCAGAAAGATTCTCTGTCTCTCTTTCTTTGTCTCTGTCTGTGTGTGTATGTGTATAGGTACATATGTATGCATATGGTATGTGTATGTGTTTATGTAGGTACATGTGTATATAGATGCATATGTATGTGTGTGTAGGGGCCCATGAGCCATGTGTTTATGTGTGTGTGTGTGTGTGTGTGTGTAGGCCAGAGAATCCTTGGGTGTCATTCTTTAGGAGCCAGCCACCTCGTCTTCTGAGACGAGGTCTCTCACTTGGCTGGAGCATGCCAAGTAGGCTAGACTAGCTGGCCTGCAAGCTCCAGGCATCCACCTGGCTCCACCTCCCCAGAACAGGAGTTACAAGCACATGCCTCCACATCCAGCTTTCATACAAGGGCTCTGGGAATCTAAATTCAGCTCCTTATACTTGTGTGGCAAGCACGTTACTGACTGAGCCATTTCTGTAGCCCCAAATGCACTGTTTGATGTCTTGGCTCTATTCCTGCCTGTTGAATTTTCTATAGCTAAGGCTATTGATTTCCATAGTTCTATGAATATTTTTATTCATACATATTCTTGCCCCAGAACTTGCTAATTTCCTTTAATATTTTTTTAATTTTTTAATTTTATTTATTTCAGTATGTGTATGAATGTACTGTCTGCATGCAGGTGTGTGCACCCGTGTTGTGCAATGACACGGAGGTCAGAAGAGGGTGTTGGATTCCCCTCGAACTGGAGTTCTCCTGGAATTGGAGTTTCAGATGGTTCTCGGCCGCCATGTGGGTACTGGGGATCAAACCCGGGTCCTCTGTAATAGTGGTCGGCACTCTTAATCTCTAGGCCATCTCTCCAGCCTGAACTTGCTAATTTCCTTAAGACATATGTGTGGCCATATGGTGTTTAAAAATGCTGTTAACATGGCACAAAATGTGCCACCGTTAGATGTACAACATGTAAATCAGTAAAGAAGTAGAGGAAGCACAAAGCCATAACTCTACTTTTCCTTGTATTGTAGCCATAGAACATCTATATTATTAATGTACTAGCTGCTTCTACTTAGATTTGTTGCTGTTTAGGAAATTTAAGACCATATCAAAACTAACCTCTAGCTTTAGGTCAAAATAGAATATAATAATAGCACTCAGTGTTGACTCAGAGGGTAAAATCTGGGGGAGACAAAATGGTGTGAAGAATGGGAAGGAGAAGAGTGGGAAATGTGAATTTAATAAATGCTTTTCTGCTATCGCTGTTTTGCAGCATAAATATCAGATAAATATTGATGGTACTGTTGCAGCATATCGCCTGCCCTATCTACTGGTAGGCGACAGTGTTGTCCTGAAGCAGGACTCCATCTACTATGAACACTTTTACAATGAGCTGCAGCCCTGGAAACACTACATTCCCTTCAAAAGCAACCTGAGCGATCTGCTAGAAAAGCTTAAATGGGCAAAAGATCACGATGCAGAGGTAAGGTCAGTCTCACAGAAACCTTGCTCCTATTTGTATCCCAATATGATGGGAATCTTTGAAACATTCCTAGAGACTAGAATGCTGAGATACAGCTTTTACCTGTACAGAAGATGCTGCCTGACCAGGGGTAGCACAGCAGTTCCCCCTCACAGTGAGCATAACCGTGACGTCTTCAATTAGCTGTCCATTCTGCCGATGAAACAGAAGCTAACCTTGGCCTTGATTATGTTCTTTCAGTCAGATTGATCTGGGGCACAAGCTGTGGTTTTACTAACAATGAGAAGGTCAAGATGGCCTTTCTGGAAAGAGATGCCACTAACTATAGAGTGAAATGAGAGATTATTAATACTGGAGTAAACCTGAAGCTTGGTGTCTGCTGAAGAGGGTGAAGACAGACTTTTCATGTAGCTCCGTCCGTGTTTTATTTACTTGATAAAGTCATGGTTACTTCAGTTGATGTGTTTCTTCTCTCCCCAAGAGAGGCTTAACCCTAGGATACCCCAGACAACAACTAAGTTTCAAGTCTTGCCAACCTCTATGAACTAGTACACTCTGTGAAACATTCCTTTTAACACATATTCCCAAGGGCATGTTTTCTGTTATCTCACTCCACAGGTATTCTGAAGATATGTACATATGTCTGCAAGAGAGAAAATATGTTCTGTTAAAGCATATTTTTTATTCCTATAGGCAAAGAAGATAGCAAAAGCAGGACAAGAATTTGCAAGAAATAATCTAATGGGTGATGATATATTCTGTTATTATTTCAAACTTTTCCAGGTTAGTCTTTAAAGTCATATTGCTTAGAACTACACATATTATAGGCAATAATATTTCAAATGAAAATTTCTAAAAGTATTTTACTATACGTCACATATTTACCACTTTCAGTGACTATCAGAGACAAATATTAAATAGTAAGTGGTTAGGATTTAGAGAGTGGCTTAATTATAGAGCATTTATCTAGCATGCCTGAGGCACTGAGCTCAGTTCCAGGCACTGAGAAAAATAAGTTGAATACCAAAGATGAGCTGATGGATAATGTTACAACCTCCAGGGAAAAATGTTAATATTAGAACTGTATGTGGTATACAATTAAGAAATTGGACTTTCTCAGATGTTAACCAGTTGGGTTTATATGAACACTCCTTATGTGTACTTACTGGTCAAATAAAAATAAATTAAAAAGAAAAAAAAAACACCCAGAACACTTGGGTGCTGGAGAGATGGCTCAGTGGCTAAGAACACTGGCTGCTCTTGCAGAGGCCCTAGTTTCAATTCTCAGCACCTACATACTGGTGAGTGTTTCTAACACTGGATGGAAAATGCTGCTAAAAATTCTTTTTTTTTCTCATTCTTTTGATCTTATATTACTCTAAAATATGCATCCATACCCTCCACCCATATACCAAAAATTCCTAAGTCTGAAAATAAATGGTAACTTAGTTCTAGAAACACTGCTAAAAATTCTAACCTGAGGGGGCTGGAGAGATAGCCTAGCAGTTAAGAGCATCGACTGCTCTTGCAGAGGACCCGGGTTTGATCCCCAGCACCCACATGGCGGTTGAGAACCGTCTGTAACTCCAATTCCAGGAGAACTCCAGTTCAGGGGAATCTGACACCCTCTTCTGACCTCCACAGCATTGCACAACACAAACCTACATGCAGACAGTACACTCATACACATACAAAAATAAATAAAATTTTAAAAAAAATTCTAACCTGAACAGGGAGCTGAGGGCAGTACACTTCAAAAGGCTCTAAAAACTCAGGCTTAGATTCTGGGTTTCAATATGTATATTAAACATAGTTGGACCCTAAAAGAAAATTGATACAGCAAAGGAAATTTGACATGTTCCAGCATTCAAATACAAAAGATAAGCTTACATACAAACAGCTTGTATTATAATTTATATTTTAAGACTCTATATCATATATTATATGCATGTTGTCCATACTTGAAAAGAACATTATTGTTATGAAAATATGCATTTGGGACTGGAGAGATGGCCTAGCAATTAAGAGCACTGACTGCTCTTGCAGAGGACCCGGGTTCAATCCCCAGCACCCACATGGTAGCCGAGAGCCATCTTTAACTCCAGTTCCAGGGGAATCCGACACCCTCTTCTGACCTCCGCAGCATTGCACGACACAGGTGCACAGACCTACATGCAGACAGTACATTCATACACATAAAAAATAAATAAAAATTTAAAAAAGAAGGTTATTAAAAAAAGAAAAAGAAAATATGCATTTGGCTTGCCAACATGGCGGGTGTTTTGTATATGGAGAGTGGAGAATCTCAAGGGGGTGATATGGCACAAGGAAGTCTGGTTTATTTGCACTGGTACTGAGATGTTTTTGAAAACAGGAACAGCCATCAAATCTCAAAGTAAAGAGCTAAATGTGAACAATTTACTAATGCACTACTGAAGTCAAAATCTGTGCTATAACCATTGTGAACTTGGGGTTTGTCTGTTTCTCTAAATTGATTTGTAGTTATTGTTAGAATGCTTCCCATTGTTACCAAACTTGGTTTCCATTCATTGGTATATAGCTATTACTGAGATTTAGAATGTCTCTAATTTTCATGCCCCAAATTGGTTGTAGTCAATTTTTTTTTTTTTTTTTTTTTTTTTAATATTTTCAAGACAGGGTCTCCCCGTAGCCCTAGCTGTCCTGTCCTGGAACTCTCTCTGTAGACCAGGCTGGCCTTGAACTCACAAATATCCACCTGCCTCTGCCTCCTGAGTGCTAGAATTAAATGCATGCACCACCACGCCCGGCTGGTTGTAGTCAAATTTTAAAGTAATAACAATAATTTGGCCCAATAAAATTAAAGAAAATTATAAAAAAAAGAAATTGGACTTTGCACCTGCAAAGTGACTATACATGCATTTGCATTTTGTCTTTGTGATGCTACCTTAGCATTTCTATAAACTGTGCAAAGTGCAATAGGCCTTTTATCATGGTCCAACATGTTACAACTTCTCTTGGAAATTATTTCCATGGACCCAGTCATTTGGGAATTGAAATCAAAGTGTATCTGATGATTTCAAAGGTTCATCTTTTTTTTTCATGTGTATGAATGTACTGTCTGCATGTAGGTTTGTGCACCTGTGTCGTGCAATGCCACGGAGGTCAGAAGAGGGTGTCAGATTCCCCTGGAACTGGAGTCAAAGACAGTTCTCAGCCACCAAGTGGGTGCTGGGGATCGAACCCGGGTCCTCTGCAAGAGCAGTCGGTACTCTTAACCACTAGGCCATCTCTCCAGCCCCTCAAAGGTTCATCTTGAGATGATATTTTTATCTGAGAATTACTGATACTGACCCCCATACTTGGGCTCTGCTACAAAGCAGAATTGGTCTGTTTCAGGTCTGTACTGGCTCTTCCTGACTTATGACATTCCCTACAGAATGGTGAAGGGACACAGAGGGTGAGGTATGCAAAACGAAAGAACTAGGCTTGCAAGGAGTCACTGTCTGAGCAGGGAAAGATCCACGGGGCCGTGTCATTCACTCAAGCTAATGTGTATCACCCATGTTTAGCACAGTGCCCATTTCAGAATATGAACGTAAGCAAGGAAAGTGGTGACTCAAGCTTGTGTAGACTTGGTGGAGAAAGCAGAACTAGGCTCTGTTCTCCTTCTAGGGAGGGCTTTCTGCAAAAAGATTACCTCAGTATAAGGCAGAAGATAGTTATAAGGAAAAAATAGTCATATATATATTTGGGATACAGCCCAGAGCAGTGGCACACACCTGTAATCCTAGCACTCAGGTGGATTACACAAGTTTGAGGCCAGCCTGATCTACATCTTGAGGTCTAGGCCAACTAGGGCTACTTAGCAAGAAAGACCTTGTTTCAAAACAAAATAAGGACTGGAGAGAAAGTTGGTTAAGTATGTAAAACGCTTGCTATGCAGAAATGAGGCCCTGAGTTCAGATACCCAGCACACACATAAAATCAATGTGTGGCAGAGGGCATCCGAACTCCCAGCACTGAGAGACAGAGATGGAAGGATCTCCAGGGCTTACTAGCCAGCCAGTCTAACCAGATGGTAAGCTCCAGGCTCAGTGAGAGACCCTGTCTCTAAAAATAAGATGGAAAGTGACTAAGGAAGATCCTTGATATTGATCTTTGGCCTCTACACGTGTACATATACATCACATACACATACACACATACCACTTATAAGCACACGCATGCACACAAATTAGGGAAGAATAATGAGAGTTCTATTAGGAATCTGGGCTGGAGAGATAGCCTAGCGGTTAAGTGCACCGACTGCTCTTGCAGAGGACCTGGGTTTGATCCCCAGCACCCACATGGCGGCTGAGAACCGTCTGTAACTCCAATTCCAGGAGAACTCCAGTTCCAGGGGAATCCGAGACCCTCTTCTGACCTCCGCGGCATTGCACGACACGGATGCACAAACCTACATGCAGACAGTACACTCATACACATACAAAAATAAATAAAAAGAATATTTAAAAAAAGTGAAAAAAAAAAAAAAAAAAAGGAATCAGTAGCCAGTGTTCACATGACAACCAGGACTGAGAAACTGTTGTCGGGTATTTAAGAAGGATATGGATGATATTGTAGGTCACAGTCTGGTACATATGAGTTAAGTATATGGAATTTTGTACTTAAAAATTCCAATATGTCTCATTTGGTTAGTATACTTAAAGTGTTACTTAAAGAATGATTTTGTGTTGGTATTTAACAGGAATATGCCAATTTACAAGTGAGTGAGCCGCAAATCCGAGAGGGGATGAAGAGGGTAGAAGCGCAGACCAAGGAGGACCTCTTTCCTTGTACATGCCACAGGAGAAAGGTAACACACAGGAAAAAAGTAACACATAGGAAAAAGGTGACAGGACTCACCTTCTGGCCCCAGAAGAGTGACAGAACCTGCTCCTGTGAGCTCACTGGTTGAAACATGCAGGAGTTTTGCATACTAGTTAACTTTTTATTAGATTATAATCAGCCCAGTGGAGCTATCTACACCATGACAGTCAACATCTGGCCAGCATCAGTCAGAACTCATTTTAACCCAAATTTATATCAGCTGACAAATAGTTGAGTTCTTCCGGAGGCACAGGGACAACTCAGTCCACCGGATTTTCAGATAAAGAAGTGCATAAGAAAGGACACAAAATGCAGCAGAGAATATGGACGAGCTCCCTGACAGAGCTGTGGGAAACCTTTTTTTTATGGGAGAATTCAGATCTCCTGCCTTTGAGTAGTTTGGAAAATAGCTTCGCATGGATCCTCTGATATCCTCATCTCCCAATAAGATACGTTTGGCAAAATTCATCATCCTGATGATTATAAACAGCTTTATAAACACCATGAAAGTTTATAAATCAGAAGTTTTGGTTTCTATCTGTGTCTTTTGGAGAAATGACTTAATGCTAATTCACTGCCCCCGGCAAGTGTATCATCTGTCCTAATCCCTGTCAGTGTTGCAAGAGGCATAAAATCACTAGAGCCAGTAATGACACAAGAATCGAAGTTGCCAGATCAAAAGATATCCCCTTAGCTGGGTGTGGTGGCACATGCCTGTAATGCCAGCACTTGGGAGGCAGAGGCAGGCGGATCTCTGTGAGTTCAAGGCCAGTCTGGTCTACATAGTGAATTCCAGGGGCTATAGGGAGACCCTGTCTCAAAAAGACCAAAAAAAAAAAAGGGAAGAAGGAGGAGGAGGTATTCCCTTGTGGGTTCATGATTTAGTTTCAGAATACTTCTCTGAGCTCTACATGAGATGGGGAATTTTGTTTCTCTTTTATCTCTAAGTGATTTAACAGAGGTATATTAGTATCTTCCCCCAGCTAGTGGAAATTAGAGTCAGAATGGTAGCTTTGTTCTTGTTCTTCATCAGTTCCAACCCTTTGCACTTTCTGTCCATAACTCAGGGCTCTGTGGTGATACAGCCCCCCCCAAAGGTTATGATTCCCATCAGTTGCTTCACATTTGAGTGATTCTAGTCCTCCAGAAGTAGTCCTGAGCTCTAAAAACATCTAGCAGCAACTTGGCCTTTTTCCTCCTCTCCTCTTTAGGAGGAAATCATTGACTGGTGTATTCTTGATTTTTGGAAGACTTTTTTTTTTTTTTTGGTCTTTTCGAGACAGGGTCTCCCTGTAGTCCCAGCTGTCCCGGAACTCACTCTGTCGACCAGGCTGTCCTTGAACTCACAAAGATCCGCCTGCCTCTGCCTCCCAAGTGCTAGGATTAAAGGCGTGCGCCACCACGCCCGGCCGATTTTTGGAAGACTTTTTAATGGCTCTTAATATTTTTTCTTCTTAATTTCAGACCAAAGATGAACTCTGATATGCAAAATGTCTTCCATTCAAATGATGGTGCTCTGAAGATTCTTCTTAAGTTTAAAGAAGGTTATTTTTAAGTATTAATTCCACAGATAATGTAAAATTTCCTCTGTGACTGTTTGCATTATCAAAGTGTTTCTTCCTATGCAGTACTCCCATATGACTGTTTTACAGCACATTTAAATTTTTTTATAATAAAAGCACTTTTATTTTAAAGGCCTAGGTTGGGTCTGGAAAGATGGCTCAGCAATTAAGAGTACTAGGCTGCTCTTGCAGAGGACCTGGGTTCAATTCCCAGCACCCACAAGGTGGCTGACAGCCATTCATAACTCCAGTTCCAGGGGAATCCAACAAGGTCTTCTGACCTCTACTGGCACTGCATGATATGGGTGCACTTATACACATGCAGGCAATACACATAAAATAAAATAATAAATAAAAATATTTTAAAGGCCTATTTTGTACTAATTACTAGCTGTGTTTGGACCATGGAATAGAAAAAGGAGAGTTCGAGTCCTTGACTCCTGCAGCCTACTGACTACTTCCTCTGATACAACAGCAAACTCAGTAACACAAGTAAAACCAAAGCCCGGCATTGTGGCACATGCCTGTAATCCCAGCACTTGGGAGTCAGAGGCAGGAGGATCTCTGTGAGTTCAAGGCCAACCTGGTTTACATAGTGACTTCCAGGACAGATGGGGCTACAGAGAGAACCTGTCTCAAAAAAAAAAAAAAAAAAAAAAAAAAAAGTAAAACCGGCCAGTTATGGTGGCTCATGCCTGGAATTCTAGTGCTTAGGAGGCTGAAGCAGGAAGACTGCCATGAGATCAAAGCCAGCTTGAGTCACAGAGTGAATTCCAAGCCAGCCTGGCCTACGCAGTAAGAACCTTACCTTAAAATACAAAACGAAACTCTCCTGTGAGCCACTGAGCCATTATTTTGGGCTGAATAGTCACTCACAGCCAGACAACATCCAAGCCTGTCTTTATCTGGGCGCTCTCTGCCTACATGATTAGTTAGATCTCTTACCACTCATTAGCATGAACTCACCAATGCCTTCTTCCTTCCTGCCGTGAAATTTGTTTTTCTCGTGGTGCAGAAGCAACAATCCACTCTCCTTTGTCTGGCTCAGTGCTCATTTCAGGAATCTAGCACCACTTCCTCTGAATCTGCCCCTCAGATTCTTTGTGTTATGTGTTCGTCATACTGTGAGGTAATTGTCTGCAGACCTCCCCTTCTACCCCAGGTTTTATGTACCTTTACTATAGAGGCCATCTTTTTAGGGCCTAACAGGCTGTCTGTACCTAGACCAGCCAGGAATGAATGAATGACAATCACTTTGAAAGTGCAGTTAAATAACTAAAAGGGGACCAGGTATGGTACTGCATGCCTTTAGTCTCACCCCACACATTTCTCAACCAGTTAGATAAGTTCCACCTATATTATGAAAGTCACTAATTTAAATGTTAATCTCAGTGAAAAATACCCTGGAAGAACCATTCAGAATGTTTGACCCATATATCTGGGAATGGCCCAGGCAAGTTGGCCCATAAAGTTAACCATCACCGATGGGAATTCAACAAGTATTTGATGAACACCGAACATGTGTTCAGATATTGGACTAAGCTCTGAAGGCAGAGCAGTGAGTAGTTGCTGTCTCTTCAGGACAAAGAATGAAAACTAAGGAACAGGAAAACAAGATAATTACAGGTTGTGACTAACATTGACAGTACAGGGAAATATAATATAGGTAATATAGTAACTACTTTAAATCATAACTAAAGATGTTAATCAGACACACCGATGATTTTTTTTCACTTTTAAGGTGCTTGGTATATTTTATGATAAACCACCATTAAAATATTTTAAATTTCCTTCTACACTAATTTACTAAAGCTTACCAATAAGAAGAGCATTAAATTTTACTAAGTCCTTTTTTTCAGGTATCTGTGGAAATGTTCATATTTTTTTCTAATTTGGCTGCCTTCATCCACAATGGATTACATTTATAGCATTCTGTATTTGAAATACTATAAAAACTATGGTCGACCGGGGGTGGTGACACACACCTTTAATCCCAGCACTTGGGAGGCAGAGGCAGGCAGATCTCTGAGTTCAAGGCCAGTACATAGCTAGCTCTAAGCCAGCTGGGACTAAATAAAGGGAGACCCTGTCTCAAAAAGATAAAAAAAAAAAAAAAAAACCTATGGTCATTATATGTTAATGCTTTTGCCATGGTTGAATTGTTGTAGTAGTTGATTTAGGACTTTTTAAACTACAACCCACAGGGAAAATCTGGCCCATCAACCTATGTTTATATAGCCTCTAAGCGGAGAGCAATTTTAACATTGTAACTGGTTGAAACATCAAAAATATTTCAATACATGTAGAACTCAAATTTTGATTCATAAATAAAGCTTTTTATATTACGTTCCTATTTTTTCCGTGAAAAAATTACCACATACTTGGTTATCTAAAACAACACACATGTATTCTTTGCAATTCTTGTGGTTGGATTCTGTTTTCCTGGGCTAATATTTGGTAGGGCTAGGTCCTTCTGGGGTCTCTGAAGGGAAAAATCTTTTTCTTGCCATTTTTTTGCTTTTTTTTTTTTTTGCTGGGGTGGTTAGAACTGGATTTCTTTGCTTGGAGCCCCTCTCTCTATCTTTCCAGCCAGAAGTTTACCATCTTCAAATCTCCTTCAAATTTCCACATCACCTTTAAACCCTCTGAACGATATAGCCAGAAAGTGGAAGTAAGCCAAATGTCTATACACTGGTAAATGGATATACAAAACTGTGTAGTAGGATTCGGTGATAAAAAGAAATGAGTTAATGAAAAGGGACAGGGTATGCTTGCCTGTCACATAACATGGATGAACCTTGCAAACATTCTAAGTAAAAGAAGCCACGTGCCAAGGATCTCAGATTGTATGACTCCATTTATCTGAACTGTACAGAAGAGTAAATCTGTAGACACAAACCATGATAGTTGTTGTCTAGCATTAAAAGGAGTGGGGAGTGGAGCGTGGTGGCACACGCCTTTCATCCCAGCACTTGGGAGGCAGAGGCAGGCAGATCTCTTACGTTCAAGGCCAGCCTGGTCTACAGAGTGAGCGCCAGGCCAGCTGGGACTAAAAGGAGACCCTGTCTCAAAAACAAAAAAACAAAAGGAGGAGAGGTGGGGACCAGATTTCTTTGAAGACAGTAAAAAGTTCTTAGATCTTAATGATGGCTGCCCATAGTTGTATGGTTACTGGAATTGGTCTCTTTATACTTTAAAAGACTGAATTTTACCACAGATACATCTGACAAAGCATTGATTTCCAGAATATATAACCTACTCAAAAAACAAAAATGAAAACAAATGACCCATTCAAAAGATGAAGCAAAGAGCTGAACAGAGACTTCACAAATGAATTAGAAATGGCTGAGAAACATCTTAAAAAGTGTTCAACATGGCTAATAATTAAGGAAATGCAAATTAAAACCACTTTAAGATATCATCTCACTCTGATAAGATTGGCTAAGATCAAGAAAACAAATGATACCAAGTGCTGGAGAGGTTGTGGGGAAAGGGGAACACTCATCCACTGCTGGTGGGAATGTAAACTCATACAGACACTATGGAAAGCAGTGTGGAGAACCCTTGGAAGACTCAAAATGTGCTTGCCACCTGACCCAGTCATACCACTCCTGGGTATATACCAACAAGACTCATCTTACCTTAGAGATACATGCACAGCCATGTTTATTGCAGTTCTCTTCACAATAGCAAAGAGCTGGAACCAACCCAAGTGTCCCTCAACTGATGAGTGGATAAAGAAAATGTGGTACATCTACACAGTGGAGTTCTGTGCAATGGTAAAGAAAGATAACATCATGGGCTTTGCAGGTAAATGGATGGAGTTAGAAGATATCATGCTAAGTGAAGTACCACAGTCCCAGAAAAAAACGAGTAGTATCTGTCATCTGTAGATGCTAGCGCTAATTATCTAATTGTATGGCAAATTGAGCAACGTTAATGTGATCTGAAAACAACTGTCCTCTTATATTGTGAATCCCTTAAAAAAATCAATTAAAAATTTACTAAAAATAATAAAAGACTGAATTTGCTGGCCGTGGTGGCCCACCCGTTTAATCCCAGCAGAGGCAGGTGGATCTCTGTGAATTCAAGGTCAGCCTGCTCTACGTAGTGAGTTCCAGGAAAGCTGGGGCTACAAGGAGACCCTATCTCAAAAAGACGAGAAAAAAAAAAAAGCCTGAATTTTATGGCATGCAAATAAAGCTAATAAAGCATAGCTAGAAAAACAGCAGACATGAACTGAAAGCAGCTTGATGGTATGGTGCAGTGTCTACCTAGTATGCACAAGCCTTGGGAGGGAGGGAGAGAGGGAGGGAGGGAGGGAGGGAGGGAGGGGGAGAGAGAGACATACGGAGGTAGGGAGGTAGATAGATTAGCAGGCAATAAAGAAGTGTTAACTAAAGTGTTAAAGACTTAAGTGTGCTGGTGAATGCCTTTAAAGCCAACCTAAGCAGACTGACCTCACCTCTGTGACAGCTAAGCCAGCCTAGTCTACAGAGTGAGTTCTAGGCCAACTGGGGCTATAGAAAGAGAGTGCGAGGGAGGGTCAGAGTGAGAGGGGGTGGGGCTGAGGAGAAAGACTGTATCCTGAGAGAGCAATTACTGTAAACGGAAGGGAGGGAGAGAGGGAGGGAAAGAAGCATTTAGACTGTACCTAGAAAAAGCAACTGTGCTAAACAGCAGCGAATAACTTATTTGGGGGAAATCGTTACAGAAAAGAGGTTAGGTACCAAGTACACTGGGCTTGAGGGAGATTCATACATTCGTACCACACGTTATCCTATACACAGAAGGTTCACAGTTACACGAAGACACTAAACGCACAAAACAGTCTTCTTTGGGCAGTTTGCAGTGAGACAGTCACGACCATGAGATTAGATAACCAGAGTAGGACAGGAAATGTGGGGAGGTGACTAGCAAAAGCTTTGCTATCCCATGAGCTGGAACTGCTCTCCTAGGTGCTGGGCTCTGTCGAATCGAGAGAGGGGTCGATTCTCATCTAACTTTAATGAGATGGGAAGCCTCCTCATTAAAGGAGTGTCTGGGTGGACGAACCCCATCTCCGCGAGGCCCGCCAGCTGATGAGGGCACAGGAAGCGGTGGGTACAAAAGTGGTACCAAAACCCCTATTAACGTGGGCAATGACAATGGAGAGCTTGGTCCAGGCTGGGTTGGTTCAGAAGCATCCAACCTTTCGACACTGTACTATGATACCACCTACAAAGTTCATACTGAATCGCGCAATCGAGTTGCCAAAAAGTGATTTTTTTTTTTAATCGCTGATTTTGTGTTGGGCCGCAGGCACAGCTATCCTGTGCGCATGCGGCCTGAGGGCTAGACGCGCCCGAAAGTCGGGGGAACGAAAGAAGAATCCGTAGCCGGGTGTGTGGACGAGCCCAGTCAGGACTCGCTTTTTTTAACCGAACAGGTATCACTAGAAGGTCCCGAGGCAGCTGCCCGAACCGCTCTCAGGACTCCGGCCCCCGAACGGGCACCGCCCACCGGACGCTCGCGGGAGGCGGGGCCCAGCTAAGTGAATGGAAAACTCCCGCTCCCGGCGTGCCCCGCGGCACGGCCCACGAGCTTGGGGGCGGAGCCTGCCCTGCGCGTGCGCAGTAGAGGGCCGCGCTGACGGGGGCGGAGAGGCGGTCGCTTCGAGCGTGTTAGTTTGCTCCCTGAAGAGAGTGAGGGCGGTTTGGAGCTGGCGGCCACGGGTGCGTTCGCGGGTAAGCGCGGCTGCTCCGGCGGCCGCTGCGGGAAGCGAGGGCCGGAGGGCAGCGGGGCGTCGCCGGGTGGGCCTCGGAGACACTCCAGGCGCCGCTCCTCAGGGACTGTTGGTCGCAGCCGGGAGGCGTTGAGGGGAAGTTCGACGCCGTCAGGCAGCAGCTGGCGGCCGCTCGGTCGGTTTGGCGGAGGAGGGCGGAGACGGGGTCGGAGCGGTGGGGGGCGAGCTGTGGGGGGGGGGGCGGGCTCGGTCCAGCGGCTCTGGTCGGGCGTCGCGCGTGACGGCCGCGGAGCCGCCTCCCAGACGTGAGGGTCGCCCCGGGGACGCCCCCGGCACGCATGGCGTCCGTTGAGAGAATAAACGACGGTTCCCGTCGACCCCGAACGCCAGGTTTGAATTTTTGCTGGTTGGTGGGTGTCGTCCCGACCCCGGAAAGACCGAACTCGCGTTGTTCTCCGGGTGACAGCCCACGTAACGCCGTGAACGTAACGGATAATGTACAACGTTTATTTAACTGAAAGTCCAGGGGCCCTGGCGTCGTAGCCACCTGGCCACCTTCTGAGTATAAGTCCCCCCACCCCAAAGTCCCAACGCCTAGTGCTCCCGACGTGCGGACTCGGTGCGCATCCGCCGCCTGTTATCTGTGTTATCGTTCCATCCTCACCCCGCGTGTACTTGGTTACTGATGTTTTCTCCATCAGCGCAGGAAATACTGAGGCGGATCCAGGCTTCTACACTCCTTATCTCAGCTCAGAGCCAAGCCCACGCCTTTTATCCCAACAGAGAGACCTTGGAGCTCTGGGAGATCCAGGCCAGCCTGGTCTACATAGCTCATTTCAGGACAGCTGGGAGACCGTGTCACAAAAAGATCAAAAGAAAGAAAGTCAGAAGAAAGCACAGATCCCCTGGAACTAGACTTACTGACAGTTGTGAACTGCCTCATAGGTGCTGGGAATTAAACCCAGGTCCTCTGCAAGAGCAGCCAGTACCCTTAACTACTGAGCCATGTCTCCAGCCCACCTGAGAAATTTGTTTATTTATTTTGGTCTCTTTTTTTGAGACAGGGTTTCCCTATAGTCCCAGCTGGCCTGGAACTCACTCTGTAGACCAGGCTGGCCTTGAACTCACTGAGATCCACCTGCCTCTGCCTCCCAAGTGCTAGGATTAAAAGCTTGCACCACCATGTCCAGTTTCTAAGAAATTGCTTTCAATGCAGATTCTAGGCTGTCCGAGGCGATAGTTCCAGATAATCTTCATATGACACTGGTCAGATCCTTAAAAAATTAAAAGGGGGTTGGAGAGATGGCTCAGCGGTTAAGAGCACCTACTGCTCTTCCAGAGGACCCAGGTTTGATTCCCAGCACCCACATGGCAGCTGTCTTTAAGGTAGGCAAGGTGGTACATGCNAAAAAAAAAAAAAAAAACAGCCAGTCTTACATAGAGTGGAAGAGCCTTGTAGGTTGAAAGTATCCATCCAATTTTACTCTCCTCTGAAATTTCATTAAAATTACAGGGTTAGTTTTTGTTACTGATTTTATTTGTTTTTATTATTTTGTATTTTGATTGTGGGTTATGTGCTGTGCAAGGATTCTCCTGCCTTAGGAAACAGGAGCTCTCTAGTTAACACTTGTCTAAACCAGCAGCATTGGGGGAACACTATAAAAGTAACCTGAATGAATCATGGCACCTACAGAAGGCATGGAAACTGGCGGCACCAGATGCTGCTGGAACTGGGAGGGAAAGTGAATGAAAACATAGAAATAGACACAAGTTAACCAGTGTTTGGTTCTGGCAAGTAATAAGGAGCTTGATTATTAGGGGAAGGGTATGAAGAGACCTCACTATTTTGTTTTAAAGTTTTGTGCTGGGAAATGTCTTAGTTTGTAAAGTGCCTGCCACACAAGCATGAGAATCTTGAGCACTCTCATAAAAACCAGGTTTAGCACACCTTTAATCCTAGCACTTGGGAGGCAGAGGCAGGCGGTTCTTTGTGAGTTCAAGGCCAGCCTGGTCTACAGAGTGAGTTCCAGGACAGCTGGGACTATTGAGAGCGACGACTGCTCTTGCAGAGGACCTGGGTTCGATCCCCAGCACCCACATGGCGGCTGAGAACCATCTGTAACTCCAATTCCAGGAGAACTCCAGTTCCAGGGGAGTCCGAGAGGTCCTCTTCTGACTCCGAGGCATTGCACGACACGGGTGCACAGACCTGCATGCAGATAGTACATTCATACACATAAAAATAAATAAATAAATAAAATTTTAAAAAAGAGGGGTTCTGAGTGTGTGGCAAAAGTATAGTATTCTTGGTAATTTCTGAGCTTTGAACCATACTACTATTACTCTTGAATGAATCTGCTAATGGGGGCGATAATGGGAATTTTGATGCTGATAATATCCTGAAAAACAAAAGTCCTCTTATAATAGAAAGAAATGGATACTTTACAGCAGTCACAAAATTACAGTGGTCTACACCCTTTCATGCTTATGGTTCTTCAGGTCAGGTGTGATTTAAACTGAGTTTCCAGGCTTTAATTTGGGGTTCAGATCTGCTCCAAATCTCTTTATTATTAAAGGGTCCTAGCTGAAAAACTACTTGAGATTATGTTTTTACTACATGGCTCAGAGTGAAATTCTTTTGAAGCGGATTTCTAGGAATTTGCCATTTGTCTCAAATCAGAAGTGATTAAAAGTTCTGTTCCATTAGTTTAAGCAAAACTCAAAGTCAGTAGACTCACATGAGGAATGTTGTATATATACTCTGCTATTCAGGAGGAGGAGGATGGGGCTGAGAGATGGCTCAGACGTTAAGAGCACTTGCAGACTACCCAAGTTCAAATCCCAGCACCCACATGGCAGCTAACAACTGTAACTCCAGTTCCAGGGGATCCCTGATGCCTTCTTCTGTCCTCTGCAGGCACTGCAGAACATGAGTGTGCTTTCTTACAGGCGTAACACGTACATAAAAATAAACCAAAAAAAGTTTGTTTTTGTTTGGTTGGTTTGGGGTTTTTGTTTTTTTTTTTTTTTTTTGAGACAGGGTCTTCCTGTAGCCCCAGCTGTCCTGGAACTCACTATGTAGATCCAGGCTGACCTTAAACTCACAGAGATCCTCTGCCTTCCGAGTGCTGAGATTATAGGCATGCACCACCATGCTTGGCTCCAAAAAAAGTTTAAGGAGAAAGATGAAAAGAATGGTGAAGAAATTGATTCAATGGCTACAAAAAATAAGTTGGGGATGGTTGAAAGTATATGGAAGAAGAAAGGAATGTTAAAGGAAAGTAATAGGTGCAGAGAAATTAAGTAGGGGTGGTTGAGAATGAAGATTGTTAGGAAATATGTATTTATAGATTTTTTAAAATTATTTTTTGTTAAGGTACTGCATCCTACTTTGAAATGAATTATTTTTTATTCTTGAACGTGTATGAATGTACTATCTGCATGTAGGTTGGTGCACCTGTGTCATGCAATGCCGCGGAGGTCAGAAGAGGGTGTCGGATTCCCCTGGAACTGGAGTCAAAGACGGTACTCAGCCACCATGTGGGTGCTGGGGATCGAACCTGGGTCCTCTGCAAGAGCAGTAGGCACTCTTAACCACTAGGCCATCTCTCCAGCCCCTGAAATGAATTATTTTAAGGCTTCCATGCTAAAGTATCCCCAACCCTTGTAATCAGTTTTGAATGCCCATAGACATCCTGAAAGTAATATATAAATAATATACATAGAAATACACGAGTTTTTAGAGTACTAGTTCTGATTATTTCAGCTGTTGAATGTTCTCCTTCATAGTTATGTTACATCCAGGTCTGACAACTCACCTTTCACAACAATCTTCTTTTCAGGGAGATGCCCTTTGCTTCACAGATGTAAAGCACTTTGTGCTTACTCAGCAGGGAAGATGACTCATACAGAGGTAATATATTTTCATATGTTCTGTATCTTCAGATTTCCTCTTGAGGGGAAGTAATTTTTTATTTTCAGTTTGTGCTGTGAGAGTCTGTATAGCATTAGCATCTGAGAATAGAGTGTCTAAAACTGATTGCCTGAGTTTGAGTCTTAGCTAGTGGCTATATAACCTTGGGCAAGTTGCTTAATCAGCTGTGCCTTATCTGTAAAATGGGGATAATAATAGAACTTGCGTTATAGAATTATAAGGAAGGTTTAAATGAGTTAATACATGTAAAGTACTTATACTACCTGTCACATAGTAAGCATTTCTTAAATATTATTAACATTAGTATTTGTTTGGAGGATACAGCTTCAGTCATGAGTCTCACAAAACAAGTATGTAAATTTATTCAGTTATCTGAATAGTCAAGGAAGTAATTTGATCTCTTCTCTTGAATTTTAGGTTAAATTAAAAATACCTTTTGGAAATAAGTTACTGGATGCTGTTTGTTTGGTACCTAACAAGAACATAGCATATGGAATAATTCTTACACATGGAGCATCAGGAGATATGAATCTTCCTCATTTGATGTCACTGGCATCCCATCTTGCAACTCATGGGTTTTTCTCCCTAAGATTTACTTGTAAAGGCCTTAATATTGTACATAGAATTAAGGCATATAAAGCGGTTTTGGTAAGAAAAAATATATTTATTCATAACGGGATTTTGTTTAAAGCTCTTACATCAAAGCTCTTCATACATTTCATGAAGTTTACTCATAAAATGTAAGATAGTCTGTTAGCAGTCATTGGTTTTATGTAAAAATATTTTAGCCGGGCGTGGTGGTGCATGCCTTTAATCCTAGCACTTGGGAGGCAGAGGCAGGCGGATCTTTGTGAGTTCAAGGCCAGCCTGGTCTATTTTTTAACAAGTATCCACAGGAACTTAGCAGTACATGAAGGTCATGTTTCTCTCTGTCATCAGTTTGTTGTTGTTTTTTTTTAATGTGTATGAGTGTACTGTCTGCATGTAGGTAGGTGCGCCCGTGTCTGTGTCTTGTAGTGCTGTGGAGGTCAGAAGAGGGTATCGGATTCCCCTGGAACTGGAGTTAAAGGTGGTTCTTAGCCGCCATGTGGGTGCTGGGAATCGAACCCCGGTCCTCTGCAAGACCAGTCAGTGCTCTTAACCGCTGAGTCATCTCTCCAGCCCCTCATCAGTTTTTTAAGGATTTGAATGTTAGCATTGTAAATGTTCTTCCATGGTATACTGTTCAAGAAGCTACAAAGGATTTTCTCATTGGATTTATGTAATTTTAGAATATAGTTCTGCCAGTTAGAGTGTTAAACCTAATATACTATGTATTAAATGTTAAATATACTATGTATTATATTAACTAAAGCACTTTTCTGCTTAGAATTACTTTTAATCTAAATTATTCACACTAGGTGTCAATGTTATCATCTTATTTGAAATTTTTACTAGATTTTAAAAATAATTTGTTCTTTGACTGGACGTGGTAACTCAACGCCTTTAATCTCAGA
Source organism: Rhizomys pruinosus (assembly GCA_009823505.1). Classification (NCBI taxonomy): domain Eukaryota; kingdom Metazoa; phylum Chordata; class Mammalia; order Rodentia; family Spalacidae; genus Rhizomys; species Rhizomys pruinosus. Next base: position 881,865 of record VZQC01003371.1, read on the forward strand.
ACCTGGGAGGCAGAGACAGAGGCAAGCAGATCTCTGTGAATTGAAGACCAGCCTGGTCTACATTATCAAGTTCCAGGCCAGCTGGGGCCGCAGAGAGAGCCTGTCTCAAAAAGACAAAAAAAACTTTTTTGCAAGTTTAATCCTTGAATATTTTTATAAATGCAAATTGATATTTTCCTGACATATTTGCCAACGTGTATTTTCTCTTTTTTTTAATTTTTTTATTTTCATATGTGTATGAATGTATTGTCTGCATGTAGGTTGGTGCACCCGTGTTGTGCAATGCCTCGGAGGTCAGAAGCATCGTGCAATGCCTCGGAGGTCAGAAGAGGGTGTCGGATTCCCCTGGAACTGGAGTTAAAGACGGTTTTCAGCCGCCATGTGGGTGCTAGGGATAGAGTCCTCTGCATGAGCAGTCGGTGCTCTTAACTGCTAGGCTATCTCTCCAGCTCCTCCAACATGTATTTTCTAACATAGGATTTAATAGTGAACACATAACCAAAAGATGAAAGATCTGTGTATCTCCTGCAAGAATCTTTGTGCTTGTCTTTGTAGAGATTCTTTTTTTTTTTTTTTTTTTTGTTCTTTTCACGGGGACAGGGTCTCCCTGTAGCCCCAGCTGGCCTGGAACTTGCTCTGTAGACCAGGGTGGCCTTGAGCTCACAAAGATCTGCCTACCTCTGCCTCTGCCTCCCAAGTGCTAGGATTAAAGGCGCACGCCACCACACCCGGCTGAGATTCTTATATATAGAAGTAATGATAAAAAATTCCAGTAGAATATTATATGAGAAGAGTTGATAATTTTTTGGTTGATTTATCTAGAATTATCTAAAGACCTCAGGAGAATACAGACTTGCAGGTGTTTTCCTTGGAGGTAAGTTTCAGTGCTTATGAATATATGTTAACTACCCATTTTGATAACAGGAAGTTAATTTAAGCATTATTTTAGTGGCATTTATATTTACATATTTGAAGCAAATATAAGACATGTATGTTATAATGTGAGGCTCTCCCCTTTTATTTATATCATTTTATCCCTCCTGCAAAAGTTCATTGACAAAGAATGTCCTCACCATTTTAAGTTTTGAAAAAATAACTTTTTGTCTTAGCTTTAGCTTTTCATAAGGCTGTGTATTTACATTATGACCATTGTAATTTGTTCGTTGCCACCTTTTTAAGTGATTTTTTTCTCCTATAAAGATGAATAGTAAATTTCACCACACCATCACTACTATTTATGTAAATGTTTATATTTCTAATTAAACTTTACTTGGTTTTAGGTCGTTCAATGGGCTCAAGAGCAGCTGCTTCTGTAATGTGTCATTCTGATCTGGATGAAGCTGACGATTTTGTTCGAGGTCTCATTTGTATTTCTTACCCACTGCACCATCCAAAGCAGCAACATAAACTCAGAGATGAGGATCTTTTTCGTATAAAAGATCCTGTACTGTTTGTGTCAGGCTCAGCAGACGAAATGTGTGAAAAGGTGAATTGGAATTCAGTAATTGTGTGAATGGGTGAAATATATCAGGAGAAAGATTAGCCAAAACATTCAGTCTCTTAAAAAGTGCCTAGTGTTATGTGGCTTTGGAGTACCTAAAACTGAAAACATAAATTCATCTCCCCAGAAAGGGAGTTGTTAAATGGATCTGATCCTTGTATTAATACCCCAGAGTATTCTGATTTAAATACGAGGGTGTAGATTTGATCAATCAGTTCAATTTTTAGGCATATTGCTTGTTAGAACATTGACTCCCAAGTAAGGGTTATTAGTATTTATACATTACTGAATATTAGCCCAGTACTATGAAACAACTTTGTGTTTCTCAGAGCATATAATTTTTCAAAAAGATATTGGGAAAAATATTGGGGGAGGGGAGGCTCTAATTTGCTTAGCTTAGCTTTTTATTACCAGGAATGAGTACTTGCTGTGTTTTGTGATGCTATTAAGTTTGAGAGAAACGGACTGCCACTTCTGTGGCCATTTCCTTGTGTGTTCCATTGTCTAGAAAGTTGTGTGTGGAGTAGGTATTTAATTGAATACTTTTGAGTATAGATGAGGAAAAGATAATCTTTCAATTAAACACCAATAGAGCATTTGTTCAGTATCCTCTTGTTTTTCCTATTTAGAACTTGTTGGAGAAAGTGGTGCAGAAAATGCAAGCTCCGAGTAAAATCCACTGGATTGAGAAGGCAAATCATTCCATGGCAGTGAAGGGACGGTCAACAAATGATGTTTTCAAAGAAATAAATACACAGATTTTGTTCTGGATCCAAGAAATCACTGAAATGGACAAGAAATAATTGTCGTTCATTAAAAAGCCATGTTATTTTGAATACAAGTACAGTTGATTTGATAAAGAACAGTATACCTCTCAGCATTGTGAGATATATTTCAAACTAACGTTCTTTAATGTTGCCCTATTTTTGAAACACGTTGTATTGTGAAATTAATATCCTTTACAAAATGTCTTTTGAAAGCACTGTTATAGTTATATGAAGATGATGTACAAATATTGAAGGTTTGTCTATAATTTATTTTCATTAGTATAGTTAGGTTTTGAAAAAAATTAAACATTTGCATTTTGTTACAATGGTGCTTTTGTCTTTTTGCAACTAAGAAAGTAATTTTGTGGTACAATATCATTTTGCGTTTTTGTTTTTTGAAATGGTCTCACTATGTGGTCTTGGCTGACCTGGAACTCACCATGGAGATCAGGCTGGCCTTGAACTCAGAGATCCACCTGCGTCTGCAGGGACTTGCCGTACAAATAGGACCTGACTTTTAAGAAAAAAGATTTTTACAATGTGTGTGATGTATACACACATGTGCCCTGAAATCAGAGGACAATGTGTAGGAGTTGGTTCTATACTTCACCATATGGGACCTAGGGATCAAACTCAGATCATCAGGCTTAGCTTGGTGGCAAGCACCCTACATCCCTTCCCTGAAGCCATCTTACCAGCCCCAGAATTCAATCCTGAGCACACACGTGAAGAAGTAGGACATAATAGCATGCCCGTGTAATCCCAGCACTGGGGAGGCAGAGAAAGGCTCCTCAGTTAAAAACTAAGGTGGAAAGCAAATGAAGAAAGCACTCCTCGTAGAACACTGGTTTCCATTTGTATACACAGATACAAGTAAAATAAGCAGGGTAGGAGGGGATTGGAGAAGGCTCAGTGGTTAAGAGCACTGGATCCTCTTGCAGAGGACCCAGGTTCAATTCCCAGCCCTACATGGTGGCTGATAACCATCTGTAACTCTAGTTCCAGGAGATTTGACACCTCTTCTGACTTCCACATTCATTGAATGACATGGGTGCACTTGCAAACATACAGGCAATACACTCAAGCGTAAAAATAAAATCTTAAAAAAGGGGAGAAGACTGAGTAATAGTGGTTAAAAGACTTGCAGCTTGACCCTGGGCTCCATTTTCAGCATTAAAAAAAAAAAAAAAATGGGGGCTAGAGAGATGGCCTAGTGATTAAGAGCACCGACTGCTCTTGCAGAGGACCCAGGTTCAATCCCCAGCACCCACATGGTGGCTGAGAACCGTCTGTAAATTCCAATTCCAGGAGAACTCGAGTTCCAGGGGAATCCGACACCCTCTTCTGACCTCTGCGGCATTGCACGACTCGGGTGCACAAACCTACATGCAGACAGTACACATACACATAAATTAAAAAAAAAATTTTTTAAATCTTAAAGGTCAATTAAGGAATAATAATCGAGATGCATTTCAATCAAAATCTTGAATATTTTTTCAAATGAAGTAACAGTTTCATTCACAAAGTGCTGCTAGAAAGTCTTAGGTGAAGCTTTATTGAGTTTGTAAAAATTAATTCTTGGGAGCATTTACATGGTGCATGAACTCACTATATCACCCCAACTAAAAAGGAATTAAAAATAGTTTGAAAAAAAGTAGTTTGACTAATATATACTATAGACCGGAGTGCTTATAAGATGCACAAAATAATGTTAAAATTGTTGGGCTGGGCATGGTGGCTCACGCCTTTAATCTCAGTACTTGGGAGGCAGAGGCAGGTGGATCTCTTTGAGTTCAAGGCCAGCCTAGTTTACGAAGTGAGTTCCAGGACAGCTGGAGCTACAGGGAGACCCTGTCTCAAAAAGAAAAAAAAAATTATTTAGGTTTATAATAATGGTTTTCTGTGGTAAATTATATCGATAACCTCCCTACTGCTCTTCATAGGAACTAAACCAAGTTCCCTGGGCATCTTTGAGGTTCCTCGTTCTTGTTTTTCCCTTCAGGTCTCGCATAAATGAAAACATAGGTCATTCATACTACAGAGAATCCTGTACAACTACAAATTTGAAATCCCTTTGTCACCGTATATAATAGTTTTCAGTAGATTCATTTCCTGAAAAACAATTTTTATTTTTTTTCAAAGCCAATTTTTATTGAACCTTAAAAGATAATTTTTTGGTCTTTTTAAAGTTTATTCTTTCTGTGTATGAATATACTGTCTTGCATGCAGGTCTGTGCACCCATGTCATGCAAATGCCTCGGAGGTCAGAAGAGGGCATCGGATTCCCTTGGAACTGGGATTGAACCCAGGCCCTCTGCAAGAGCAGTCAGCACTCTTAACCTCTAGGCCATCTCTCCAGCCCCAAAAGATAATTTTTTAAAAAAATGTGTAGACACTTAATTGACTTTATTAAAGCAATAAGTGGTGTCTAAACATAAACCATAGGGCCGGAGAGATGGCTGAGTAAGATCACTTGCTCTTGCAGAGAACCTGAGTTCAGTTCCAAGCACCCACATCCTGTAGCTCATTACTACCTATGATTCCAGTACCAGGGGCTCTGTGGCCCTCTTCTGGCTTTTGTGGGCATTCGCGTAGTTTCCATAAATACGTGGAAGTACAGACACATTAAAAAATCATTAAATTAACAGGGTGGTGGTGCACGCCTTTAATCCCGTCATTTGGGAGGCAGAGGCAGGTGGATCTCTGTGAGTTCAAGGCCAGCTTGGTCTACATAGCAGGTTCCAGGACAGTTTGGGCCCACAGGGATACTCTCTCTCAAAAAAAAGTAAAATACAAATAAAAAAATGATCCCAAACTATAAAAAATATGACTGGCCCATTAACATTTAAAAACCAATTAGGAGCCGGGCGTGGTGGCACACGCCTTTAATCCTAGCACTGGGGAGGCAGAGGAAGGCAGATCTTCGTGAGTTCAAGGCCAGCCTGGTCTACAGAGTGAGTTCCACTACAGCTGGGGCCACAGGGAGACCCTGTCTCGAAAAAGACCAAAAAAAAAAAAAAAAAAAATCAATTAGGAAATAGTATGAACTACAATTTAGTAGGAAAGTGCTGGGGCTGTAGCTCATGAGTGAAGCCCTAGATTCCCTCCCTGGCCCCACAAAAGTATAAACAGGGAAATACAGAAGGTAACTATGCAAACCAAACAGAGTACAATGATAAAATGGATTTAAGAGGTTGTTAATCAAGCTATGCAATTAAATTCAAAATAAAATTATAGGTATAATAATATGGGCCACCGAAGATACTACTTCAATTACAGGAATAATTCAAAGATGAATTTCCCTGAGCTCTGGTTAAGAAACTACAGTTTCTGTTTTATGTAATAGCTTGACATTTGTAAACTGTGTATCTAATCATGGTACAGGAGTGTATAATTCTTAGAGATGAGTGATATGTCTGAGGTTGAAAGGAACATTAAAGGAAAGACCCTCTATGCCTCCCTGAGTATTTGGCAGAAAAATTATTTTATTTTACTTTTTATTTACCATACAAGATAATGGATTTCATTATGACAATGACCAGGACTGCTTATCTGCTCATGGAAGCATTTTCGGCCATCAATTGAGACCAGAATAGGTGCTGCTAATCCTATAGTGTAGGACAGCACAGCAGAGTATTCCGCCCAAAATGCCAGTAGCACCTGTGTCCTGCAATGCCACAGAAGTCAGAAGAGAGTGTCGGATTCCCCGGAACTGGAGCCAAAGACGGCTCCCAGCTGCCATGTGGGTACCAGTTATCGAACCCGGGTCCTTTGGAAGAGCAGTCGGTGCTCTTAACTGTGGAGCCATCTCTCCAGCCCTAAACTCATTTTAAATGCACTTTTTTCCTTGCACCATACTGAATATTCATTATGTTGAACTGAGCTATTAATGATTATTTCTGATAATTACAAGCAATCCCTGGTTTAGTTGCTATTTTATATACACTTGTTATTGAAAGTTTTTCTTATTAAATTGAAGTCCTTATCTTACAGTGTTCACAAGGTTCAAAGAATTTGAAATTGGTAGATAGGATAGGTTTTTTTAAACTTAAATAGAATTCCTGACTATTTTCCTGCATCTATTTTTGGTGTGTTGTTGTTGTTGTTGTTGTTGTCTTGCTGCTTGTTTGTTTTTGCAAGTTTCACTGCGTACCCCCGGCTGGACTAAAACTTGCTATGTAGCTTTGAATTCAGAGATCTGCCTGCTTTTGTCTCTTAGGCTTGTTTTGAACTTAGAGATTTGCCTGAATCTGTCTCCCAGGTGCTGGGACTAAAGCCCTGTGCCATCACGCTCAGCTCCTGTGTCTATCTGTTCTTTCACATTGTTAGTAATGTATCCTGAGGTTGCTGCAGGAATCAGGAAAATGAAAAGTAACCAGGGAGGTAGAGGGAAAGAAGCAACCTGAGACAGAACAGTAGGAGACAGGTAAAGGGAGAGATGGTAAGATGGGTTACTTAACTGGGTGTGGGGGAGGGGGGTATACAAGGAAATTTGGGGATAAAAAGAAAGAAGGGCTCAAGAGAGGTGGGACCATAGACCATAGGAGACTGGTATTATCGTGGGAAAAATGGAGACACTTAAAGACATGGAAGGAGAGTTAGAAGAGAGAGAGAGGAGAGAGATAATGCTTAGCTAGTGTGGAAAACCCAAGGGAATCAAATTAGTCTAACAATCTAATGACAAATTACACATGCAATATCTCTACATGAATCCATGTGTACAGCTGAAGGCTACATAACAAGAAACAGTACCAGACAGGAGAAACCTGCCTTTGAGTCATTGGCCAGGGCAGTCCAAGAGACTCCCCAAATTATGCAGGCTATTGACACAGACCTTAATTGACTCTCAGAACTTGTAGGCAAGACTCTATTGTTGAGGACAGGACTTACTTTGGAGACTGGATCTGGAGCAATGAAGCTGTAACTGACCTGAAAGGTACTTCCCCCAAAGGCTGGCTCTCATAGCTTCGGAGAGCACTATGCAAGCTGCTAAGGGAGACCATCAGTCGATGGCCCAACACCAGCTTTAAGACCAAACAACCATATCAATAACTGGCAAAGCATATGACATTGGTGCAGTACTGGCACTTTTATCTTGGAGACAATCAATGGATATCTGATTGGACTTAAAGCCAACAGAGCCCCATAGTAGCAAGAAACAGAAACTTGGGGCTGGAGAGACAGCCTAGTAGTTAAGAGCACCGACTGCTCTTGCAGAGGACCCGGGTTTGATCCCCCGCACCCACATGGCGGCCGAGAACCGTCTGAAACTCCAATTCCAGAACTCCAGTTCCAAGGGAATCCGACACCCTCTTCTGACCTCCGTGGCATTGCATGACACGGGTGCACAAACCTACATGCAGACAGTACATTCATACACATACAGAAATAAATAAAATTAAAAAAAAAAAAAGAAACAGAAACTGTTCCAAGAAACCAGGCAGGCTCCTCAGAGACAGGTTATGTGTCCTGAACATTAGCAACAGCACATACTTAAAATAAGGAGCTCTTTGGTATATGTCAGATTTAAATAAGGCATCCAGGGGCTGGACAGAGGGCTCCATGGTTAAAAGCACTTGATATTTTGCAAAGGTCCTGGATTCAGTTCCCAGCACTCACATGGTGGCTCACAACAGTCCAGGAGATCTGATACCTTCTTTATTTTCCATGATAACTGTATGCACTTGATACACTTAAATGCGTGCAGGCAAAAAACTCATGCACATAAAAATATAAATAAAATGAATAAATAGGGCATATGGTATTTTATTTGCTATGCCTGTCAGCCCAACAATCATTCCAGGAAATGACTATATTTTCTTGACAAAAGGAAGCATAAAAACACTGTTGCTAGGCTGGAGAGGTAGCTCAGCAGTTAAGAGCACCGACTGTTCTTGCAGAGGACCAGGGTTCAAGTCCCATCCACATAGGGGCTAACAACCACCTGAAACTCCAGTTAAATGGGATCCAAAGCTCTCTTCTGACCTCTGTGGGCATTGCACGACATGGAGACACTTGCATACATTCAGGCAATACACTAGGCACATAAAATAATAATAAAAATAAAATTAAAAAGACACTATTGCTGATACAGGGACTGGAGAGATGTCTCAGCATTTAAGAGCACTGGCTGCTCTTCCAGAGGACCTGGGTTCAGTTCCCAGCACCCACGTGCCAGCTAACAATCATTCATAACTCCAATTCCAAGGGATCTGACACTTCTGTCCGCCCTTGATGTTGCATGCATATGGTGCATTTACATAAAGACACATAAAATAAAGATTTTTAGAACACTATTGCTAGGCATGGTAGTGTACTTGAACAATGGAGGCAGGCATATCTCTGTGAGATCAAGACCACCTGGTCTACATAGCAAGTTCCAGGCCAGCTGGGGCTACAGGGAGACCCTGTCTCAAAAAATAGATAAAAGTGAAAAAATAGCTGGGCATGGTGGCGCACACCTTTAATCCTAGGGAGGCAGAGGTAGGTGGATCTTTGAGAGTTCAAGCCCAGCCTGGTCTACAGAATGAGATCCAGGACAGCTAGGGCTACAGGGAGACCCTGTCTTAAAAAGACCCCCCCCAAAAAAAAGTGAAAAACTAAGAAATATTATTGCCAATAGAAAAACTAGTAAGTGCTTTCTTTCTTTTTTTTTTTTTTTTGGTCTTTTTGAGACAGGGTCTCCCTGTAACCCCAGCTGTATTGGAACTTACTCTGTAGACCAGGCTGGCCTTGAACTCACAACGATCTGCCTGCCTCTGCCTCTGGTGCTAGGATTAAAGGCGTGCGCCACCACCCATCATAAATGCTTATAATTCAAATTTATTTTATACATTTTAATTAGGGCAGTGAGAATCCAATTATGCTAAGAGACTACATAGAATTATATTGTTTTTATTAAACTAATGAAAAATAATTTGTTGAATTCAAAACTACATATGCTGAGTATGCTGTCTCATGCTTGTAATCCCAGCATTTGGAGGGGGGAGGGGGCGAGGCACAAGTATTACTTTGAGTTCGAGGACAGTATGGGCTATATAATGAGCTTCAAGCCAGCGTGGGCTTCAAGTTCACCTACAGAGGTGGTATACTCTTGTGCTGAGGCAGGAAGATCTCTAGTTCAAGGCCAGCCTGGGCTACATGAGGAGTTCCATGCCGGCACATGCTGTATAGTACAAGACCCTGTCAAAAACAAGTAGGCCAGCCACCTTCCAGGTTAGTATTGTGTGTGTACTGCACATGTTTGCCAAGGAACGTTCATTATTGGTTTTTTTGTTTTTTGTTTTTTTTGTTTTTTTTGGTTTTTTTTGGTCTTTTTGAGACAGGGTCTCCTCGTAGCCCCAGCTGTCCTGGAACTCACTCTGTAGACCAGGCTGGCCTTGAACTCACAAAGATCCACCTGCCTCTGCCTCCTAAGCGCTAGGATTAAAGGCGTGCGCCACCACGCCCGGCGGAACATTCATTATTGTTGACACTGCTGTGAGCTCAATTAAACACCCACTGTGACACGCACCTTGATTTACTCAGGCTGGAGCAAATGCTGATACATTTGGGTTAGGCACTGAATGGCACTAGAAGTGTTGTTTTTTTTCTGGCAGATCTTTTACATGTGGATATGAGACAGACAGAACAACTTTTTGTATTTGGAGGGCATCTGGAATCATTGTCTTCTAAATGGGAGACCAATCCATCATGTCAAACCTATACTGTTTCTTTAAAAACATACTGAAGTACATCTTGGGCGAGAATACAGTCTCCACACTATGGGACATTCTAGACTGCTGGATTTTAAAAAATGTTTGGATACTGATCCTATTTATAGTATTCCTAGGAGTTTCTTTTGAAATAATCCTCATAACAACTTATGAATTCCTTAAAAAGAAGCTCGGGCTACAGAAAAATGCTAGCTCAGATTCTGAGACGGTAAGATTGGTTGACTGACCTACCCTGTTTTTCAAAAATTGTACATAATAATTTGTAAAAATAAAACCAGAAACTTTTTGCTTTGGTGTTTGGATTATTTCTGAAACATTTTTATCTTCTTTCTTTAAATAGAGTGAAGACAGGTTCCCGAAAGACTTGCCATTTGGTAAATACCACACAATTTCATTTTTTAATATGAAACCTGTTTAGCTGGAGTTTGTTCCACTGATACTATGACTTTTTTTTTATCCCATGTAGATCTGGAGAATTGGTCAGTTATGTGCTCCTCTTCAAAAGAAAAGTAAGTGATATGTTTTGAAATTAGATGAAATAGCTTGATTGCACCCTTTTCCAACTTGCATTTATTTCTGAATTCCAGAGATGGTTCCCCTGCACACAGTGGATTCTAACAGTTTAGTATTGTAACTCTGCAGGATTGATCTTAAATGGTTGTTGCAAACTATATTAAGGGCTTTTCATATATTAGTGAAATTATCCTTCAGAGTAGGTAGTTATTTATTGTTGAAGGAGAGATGTAACTTACAGAGGTTAACTGACTCATATTCCCACTACATGCAAAATACTAATCACCACTTCTTATAAATCAGTTGGGAAAAAAATCATTTATGATCTACTGTGGACCAAGACCACTCTGAACTAATGCTGTAAAAATGGCAGATTTTCTCCGAAATTCAGAATATAAATCAGAATCTCATCAGATATCTCACAACTGTGGATTAATTATTGACTTCACCATTGGTCTGTGTTCTTATTTTAGTTTCAAATAAAATTCATTCAAAAATTGTTAAATATCTATATAGTGGAAACTGTTTGATGCTGGAATACAAACACTAAGATGCCTTCTGCTTGCTAAAGAGACGCATAGCTAAAAGGTGGTTGTCTCTTAGTCTGAGAATATTTAGGAGATACCTAAGCAAGCCTAGGGCTGTTGATGATGACTTCATGAAGGTTAGGCTGGAGCTGGCTTCTCAAATTTAAATTACATTTATTGTGTGTGTGTGTGTCTGTGTGTGTGTGGTGTGAGCGCGCACATGCATATGAAAATCAAGACAAAAAAAAAAAAAAAAAAAAGAAAACCAGTTTTTTTTTTTTTTTTTTTTTTTTTTTTTTTGTGGTCCTGGGGATTGGATTCAGGTTGTCAGGCTTTGTGGTAAGCATCTCTACCAGCTCAGCCATCTCACAGGCCCTGGAGTTGGATATTTAAAAAATGAATATGAGCTAGCCTAAAAACAGAGTTAGGGGCCCTTCAAGACATACAAAAATAAGGAAATAAGAGATGGCAACCTTTGTGAAAGAAATTGTGATGATTTCGGACTTGCAAGACTGTTAAAATGAAGCAGAGGGTACTGGGAGATGAATGTGAAGGAGCAGAAGGGATTAAAATCATGGACGGCTTTCCATGCCATGTTGCAAAGCTTGAATTTAATTCTGCTGCAAGTAACCATTATAGCTGTTTAAAAACAGGAACGTTAAAGGGCTGGGAAGGCAGCCCAGTGGATAAAGCATTTGCCTACAAGGGGCCTGTAGCTCAGATCCCTTGCAGCCATGTAAACGCTAGGTGGGTATGGAGTCCACTTGTAAACCCAGTACACCAGGAAGGCGAGAGGGGATCGCCCCGAGCAAGCTGGTAGATAAAACTTGCCCAATGGTAGTTCTTTAGTCATGAGATGCCTGCCTCAATATATAAGGTAGAAAGCAATGGAGGATGACACCTGACCTCAACCTCAGGCCTCCACAGGCATGCCCAACAAATATGCAAGCACCGCCCCCACACGCACGCATATGAACTGCACTTGTGCATAAACAACACATACCCCACAAAGAGGGAAGATGTTCGGGTGCTGGAGAGACAGCCCTAGCAGTTAGGAGCGCGACCGCTCTTGCAGAGGACCGGTTCGATCCCACACCCACATGAGCGGCCGAGAACCTCGGAAACTCCAATTCCAGGAGAACTCCAGTTCCAGGGGAATCTGACACCCTCTTCTGACCTCCGCATGCATGGCAACACTGTGCACAAACCGTACAGTCAGACGACTTCGATACACACACAGAAATTTTAAAAAAAAAAGAGGAAGATTTCATATTCCTGTGAAATCACTCATTTCTCGGTGTGGAATGAATCTTGTTAAAGTTTTTATTAATTTAATCTAGCGCTTTTTAGTTATTTTTTTTTCATTCCAATTTTTTTTGTTATATTTATTAATACCATTTTCAAGACATTTGTTCAGTTTTAATATACTATCAGTTGTATTTGAAATTGGCTAAACCTTCAATTTATTTCTTTTTTTTTAAAGTCTTTTTGAGACAGGTCTTCCTTGTAATCCCAGCTGGCCTTGAACACATCATCTATATCTGCCTGCCTCTGCCCGTCAAGTGGCGAGGATTAAAGGCAGCATCCAAAAATCACGCAAACTTATATTCTTTTTTTTTTTTTTAATTTAATTTTTTTTATTAGATGCTGTTGCATTTCATAGTTTTCATTCTTTTTTTTTTTTAGTATCAAGATTATTGTCTATCCCTGTCCCCCCCACCCCTCACCCCCATCCCATCAATCAGTAGTTCTGCCATAAACGTCGTGCATCTTTCTCTGTTTTTTGTTTTTTTTTTTCCTTGTTTTTAGCTATAAGTGATATCCTGAGTACAAGCATCCTTCGTGGCAAAACCAATGCTAGAGCGTTGTGTCCAAACCCCCCAGCCCACCATCAATAGAGGTGACAGTGGTTTTTTGTTCAATGAAGTTGATCAAATGAATGTCCCGACGACTTTCCGCGTAGGTTCGACCATTCACCCCAATCGCAGCCCTTACATTCTACCACGCCCCCTCTTCCGCAGGTTGTTCCCTAGGCTTAGAAAAGGGGCACAGGTGGATGAGAAGTAAAACAGTCCACTCTCTCTGGAGCTGTTGACTTGGACTCTGGTCAATTCTGGCTGTTTCCTTTCATGGGCTGACAGTTTGTCCAGGGGTAACCTTTCGATCCTACTAATGAAGCACAAGCAATTAGATATATAGGTATTTAAGCAGCACTAATAGCCCTAGAAACTTCAGTTGTAAGACAGGTATCTTAGAAAGCTAAAACCCTGTGTAGGGGGAAGGTAAGTAGAATTCTTGTCAGGAGTGGCTGGGAGTAGGCATGTCACTGCAAACTGCAGCAACGCTGCAGGACAGTCAGAGTAAGTCCTGCTAGACTGTCTGAGACACTGCCGGGTAAGGCATGTGCTGTCCAACTCAGGGTTCACCAGAGGACTGACAAGTAAGAGGAAATGGTGAGGAATGGAGAGAAAAGGATTTTCAGCATCAGCATCAAAGGCATTGAGGTTCTGACACTCCATGTCATTATCCCCCCATTCGTGCCTGGGCATGAATTAACCCTTAGGTGGCATTTTTAGGGAACATTAAGGAAAGATATATTAATTCCATTTCCCATGGATTCAAGTCCATGAGGTCAACCATAGTCTGGAAATATTAAATAGAAAAAAACCGAAAATATACATTTAATGACATTTATTTATTTATTTATTTATTATTTATTGGTCTTTTTGAGACAGGGTCTCCCTGTAGCCCCAGATGTCCTGGAACTCTCTCTGTAGACCAGGCTGGCCTTGAACTCACAAAGATCCGCCTGCCTCTGCCTCCCAAGTGCTAGGATTAAAGGCATGCGCCACCACGCCCGGCAGCTTTCATGACTTTTAAAAGGCATGTCTTTCCAAGGAGCTTGACGAACATGCTACCTTGCCGTGTTGCACCCAGAATCATGCCTCTCCCAGCACATCCATGCTCTATGCACTGTCCTCTCATTAGTCACTTAGTGGCCATCTTTGTTTTCAAAGGCTGTGCTTGTTGTGTTCAAGTAATCCTTACTTTACTTCAGTATTTTTTTTTAGTTTTTTCCTTCTTTTTCTTGTTGTTTTTTTTTGGTATTTTTGAGGCATGGTCTCCCTTTTAGTACCAGCTGTCCTGGAGCTCACTCTGTAGACCAGGCTGGCCTTGAACTCACAGAGATCCGCCTACCTCTACCTCCCGAGTGCTGGGATTAAAGGCATGAGCCACCATGCCCGGCCCTTACTTTACTTCTACTGGCCCCAAAGCATGTGAGCACTGGTACCGGAAATTCGGGCATCAAAACAGAAGCTGTAAAGTGCTTTCTTTAAATTGAAAGGTGAAGGTAAGAGAGGATTTTTGAGACAGAGAAAGCTAATTTACATAATTTTCATTATAGTGTGTTATAATTGCTCTATTTTGTTATTATTTGGTTTTTGTTTTGTTTTGTTTTGGTTTGGTTTGGTTTGGTTTTTTTGGCCTTTTCGAGACAGGGTCTCCCTGTAGCCCCAGATGTCCTGGAATTCACTCTGTAGACCAGGCTGGCCTTGAACTCACAAAGATCCACCTGCCTCTGCCTCCCAAGTGCTGGGATTAAAGGCGTGCACCACCACTCCTGGCATATTTGTTAATCTTTCACCTAGGATGTTCTAGGCCCTGGGTTTAATCCCCAGCATAGCCAAAATTAGTTAATAATTTAACATATGTATATAGGAAAAAGCATAGTATACAGAGTTTGGTGCTATCTGTAGATCCAGGCACTACTGGGGGTTTTGGAAGGTATCCTTGAAAATAGGAGAAGGAATAGGCAGTGGTGTTGAAGAAGACTTCATGAAAAGATAATCTATGGCAACAGCAGGCTGTGATGAAAATACCCACAGATTTGGAGTTTCAAAATATCTAGCTTTAAGCCAGGCATGGTAGCTCATGCCTGCAATCCCAGCACTTAGGAGGTAGAGGCAGGCAGATCTCTGTGAGTTCAAGGTCAGCCTGGTCTACATAGTGAGTTCCAGGACAGCTGGGGCTACAGGGAGAGCCTGTCTCAAAAAGACCAAAAAAAAAAAATCTAACTTTAATTAATTAATCCATCAATTAATTTTTGTGTGGGACACATGATCTTGCTTTGTAGCCCAGACTGTCCTTGAACTCACAGACAGAACTCTCCTGTTTCAGTCTCCTATGTGTGGGATCAGAGGTAGGCTACAACACCTGGCTAAGGTCTACTTTTATATCATAGTTTTCCCTCTTGCTGATTGGTCTGGCGATAGATAGACAGAAAGCTAGACAGCTAGACAGCTAGCTAACTAGATGATAGATAGATGATATAGATAGATAGATAGATGATAAATAGTCAGAGATAGATAGATATAGATAGATGATAGAGATAGATAGGTGATAGATTGATAGATGATAGATGATAGATAGATGAGATAGATAGATAGATAGATAGATAGATAGATAGATAGATAGATAGATAGATAGATAGGTAGATCTTTGTCTTGGGATATTGGCTTATGCAGCTATGATCACTAGGAAATCTAAAATTTGTAGTTTAAGCCTAGGAACTCTCTTGGTAAAATTTCTTTTTGCTATCGGGACTTTGCTTCTGTCCTTTGCATGCTTGCGGCTGGCTGGATGACTCCCACCACATTAGGGACAGCAGTCTGCTTTATTCAGAATTCATGTTAATTAAGTTTACATGTTAATTCCTAAATATCTTCCATGAAATATCGATTATAATGTTTGACCATGTATCTGGACACCACAGCTCAGCTAAGGGGCCAAATAAAATTAACCACCACTAGGTAGTGTCAATGTTGTTGATGCCTCAGCATTTGTTAGACTGGGAGTAATGATCTGCAATAGGGGATATTGGCAATTCCAGTGCTACATGATCATTACTATACATCATTACCCAACCCCCAAATTCTACTGAGATATACTTGCACCAAATGTAGGTTTTTCTCTTCCTCACAAAAAACTGATGAGATTAACTGACTGTTGGTAGAAAACAATAGTTTATGCTATTGGATATTCTGTTGTACCTACTAAATTTCCATAAGACTGTTTCTTACAAAAAATTACTGTAGAGAATAGAAACTGATATTCTTTGTAAAAAGATATAATCTTCACACTTTGACTCAGTGTTATAATTGCTTTTAGAAAGACTGAGGTAGACACTCTCTTGTTGCCTGAAATATGTGTCTTCACATTGAACTTATATAAGTGAATTTCAGCAGCTGATTGGTTTATGAAAAGAAATGACTAGATTTCTGGGCATGGGGGATGCACACCTTTAATCCCAGCACTCAGGAGACAGAGGCAGACAGATCTCTCTGAATTCAAGGCCAGCCTGGTCTACATAATGAGTTCCAGGCCAGCTAAGACTTCGGGGGGACCCTGTCTCAAAAAAAAGAAAAAAAAAAAAAAAGAAATGTCTACATGATGAATTCTTTTGTGATGTGATTAGTAGCTTCCCCTTTGTATCTGTAGATAGATCTGTTTTCATATATGATATTTTCCTTAAATCTAGAGTGAGTCCTTTTAAGTATACTCTAAGTGATAATCCATTTGCCCTGTTTTCTTATACCCCAGAATTGAAAAGTTTTCAGGAAGAGTAACTTCTGGAGAAAGTGGAGATAACATTGAAGAGAGAACTTTTTCATCAGATGAATGTGAATATCAAGAAAGCCGCTTTTGTGAAAGTCATTCGTCATCAGTTGAGACCAGCGCATCTCTGTCACTGTTTCACTCAGAAGAAAAGAAAATTCTCATAAGCCACACAAAAGATCCAGCACGTGAATGTCCAACAGTACAACTTTCCTCAAAGAATTTATTTCCAATAATGAAAAGCAACTGGAAGACAAAGACAAGGTTTCCAGATGATCTTAGTTTTCAAAATGCTTCTCGATTTGCTCCACAAGACAACCATCTCGATGTGACAGCATCCCCTCTTGTCCATTTATTTCTGTCTAGTGATCAAATTAAACATGTGGAAGAAAATGTGAGAACTAAAATTCTCTCAAAAGCCAAAGCTTCATTAGTGAGGGAAGCTAATTATCTGTGCCCAAGATCTCAGGGGCCATTAATTCAAAATCAACCTGCTAATGAAATGGTTATTCCTGCCCAAGAACGAGATTCTTTTCCAGAAGAAAATGCTATGCAAAATCAAAGGTTTAATGAAGCACAATTTACTAGTCAAACCCAACAATGTATTTACAACCAAAAATCAGTCATCGGCCACCCTGATTTTATTCAACCTCCAGATTTGATGAGGACATTATTTTCCAGTAGCACACAGGCCCAAGAGGGGGATAAGAGCCAACATTCCATCCAAGTCCCATGTTTTGTTGAGACACGAAATCCTATCAAAGGCATAGAGTCAGATGAACATTTCAATGAGACCCAATATTGTGTTTATCCTGAAGATTCAAACAAGATTAAATATCCAATTGAAGGGCAAAATAGTGTTTTCAAGAATGCTGAGTCTACAGCTTCAAGTCTAAGTTCAAATTCATTTGCTGAAGATGAACCACAACCAAAGAAGGCAATGCCAACAAAGCAGCAAGCAATTGCTTCATCAGAATTAAACCAGTCTTCTGTAGAGAGCTCAGTGCCTCTTTCCATTAAAGAGCAGAGACACAGAAGAAAGATATCAGATAGTAAAAGAAAACTGACACTTAAAGTTTCATCTCTAAAAGCAAAGAAAACATGTAATTCACAGGTAACGCTAATGACAGTATGCCACACTTCAAAAGATAAGATTGAATTAGCATGGAAGAAGAAAAAATTACCTCAAAATAAAAGAATGGCAGATACAGCTCTGCATCTCCCTTCTGTCTCTCAGTTTACTACTCTTTACATGAAAAAATATTTCATAAAAAATCTAGTGGCAGCCATGAAAGATTTCATGAAATGTGAATATTTACTGCAGAAGCAAAACAGGTCACAAGACACAGAGGAAATCTATTATGGGAGTTGTATGGAGAGAGAAAACTCAGGCAATATTGAAAATGTAGAACAGTCGTTCATGGTCAACATTGATGAACTAGCGGCACCTTGCTCATTATTTGAAAGAAACGGAGGGAGTAAGGCGTCTTCCAAGGACTCACTTGAGCAGACATTTGACCTGAATGTTCCAAAGTATGAGATGCTTTCAGAAGTGATATCTGAATCTATGCAGAAATGTGTTTCATCTCCACAAATAGAATCAAGCAGAGGAACGAAAATACTGACGGGCCTCCAAAACACAGAGAATGTAGAGGAAGCAATAAGGAGTGCACCAAGCACACAAAGGTACTCTTCAAAAGAAGACACGGAGAATGCCAAAGATTCCCTGGAAATTGTTCTAAAGTTTTCGGGTGCCAATTTGCTCATTTCCTTAAGACCTGAAGAGCATGAAAGCAACGAAAAACTAAAAAGTATAAGAGTTCAAGTGAATCAAGTGAGCACAGAGGAAGAGAAATGGTTAATATCTATTACTGCAGAATCTAATAAGCCAAGTGAAAGAGAGAAGCCGGAATGCAATAAAAAAGATATGCACCAAGATAAAAGGACACTGGGTACAGTTCATAATGCCATGCATACTTGCATCTCTGAACCACTTGATATGGAAAAGCAGAGTGAATTAAAAACCAAGACAAGCACACCAACAGTAATAAACTATAGTCATTCTGCATTAAAGCAAGGGAAATTACTAGATGAAAAGAAAACACAGGAAGTAAAGTATACTGATAAGAGCATACTTAAAAAGCCACAAGAATGTGAGAGAGACTTCGGATTCAGCACACATTTGAAGCAAAAGGACAGATGTGTCAAATTTGAAATGGAACTGGGGAGTTCACGAAATCAACAAATTCAAGATAAAGAAGAAGAAAGACCATCACAGACTATTCCTAAACAAACTGTTTGGGAGGATAGTCTATGCTTCACTGAAGATTCACTACAAGCTGAGAAGGGGAAGCAAAACACAGACAAATGTATGGGCAGAGACCGGGCTGCAGGCCCTGTAAATTCATTTTCAATGCCAGAGAACTTGCTAGTTATTGAGAATTTAACTGAAACAGAGTATGGGGTCTCTTTTGGTGAAAAGCCCATGAAGACACCAGATGGTCATGTCACAGAAGAGAAAGAAGGCTTAAAAAGAGACTTATGTGCAGGTGCCACGGGGTCTTTCAAAAATAAAAGACTGTCAGGAACCAAAAATGCACTCAAGTTCAGGCACAAAATTACAAAAGTGAAGAAACTCAAGCTCTGTATGAGCGCACATGGTACTCCAAACCATGGGAAAATATTGGGAGATGCTCTTGAAATTACAATTAAACAAATGCTGTATGGTAAAATAGCACCTATGCCTCTGAATGCCCATCTTCATAGGCCTGAAAATAAAATGCATGTCAAGGAGGCACAAGAAAAATACAACGTTAAAAAAGAAAAGACTTTAGATTCTTTTAATGAAGAAAATGAACCCCTAGATGCACCAGAAGTTAAATTACACAGAGACGTGAAAGTAGTCAAACAAGTTCCACTAGAAGCAGTAGCTCACAAGTGGAACTTCGGACTTGATACCTACCCAAGGAAGGTGCTTAAAATAGAGAAAGAAATGTGTCAAACAGTGTCATTCACAAAAACAACTGAGGAATCTGTTGACCTACAGAGTATGGATTCCTTGTATGATACAAATACAAAGAGAAGCATCTTGACACAAGCAAGGTCCTCATGTTCGGCAGAATTGGAGATGGATCCTCTGAAATCAGAAATATTGGTGATAGGAGACTCTCTGAACCAAAGAGAAAATGATATTCCTAGTAAGAAGAATGAGACAAGGGAATTCCCTTATGGTTCTACAGAGAAAGGGGACTTATCAAATGACTTAACAGTAGCTTTCTCAAGGACTTTTAATTACTGCATGCCCATTTTGACTTGTTCTAAAATGAAGAAAGACAGAAAACCCACAAATATGAGTACAGTGAGGTTAGAGTATACAAGTAAGATGGAGCCACCCACGTCACAAACATTCAGTAGTGCAGGCAATAGAAAGAAATCAAAACAGCACACCAAGACCAAATTTAAAAGGCTAAACCAAGCCAAAGCATTTTCAGGTGAATGCCAAAACACTCTTGGCTCACTCATCCAAGGCAGATTGCACGAAACGTTCTGTCATGCTCAATTAATGCAAAAGGAACCAGCAACATGTGTTGAGTTCTTTGCTGAGAGTAATGTATTCTACAACAGAGAGAAAAAACTTCAAGAAAAGAAACAAAAAGCACAAACTGCTTTGGAAGGCAGCCTCAAAACGGAAACTGAAGAATCACAGAAAACCAAGAAAATGGAAAATGCCAGGAAAGTCCCCGTGCTTCCTAAAACTTTACCTCCCGAAGCAGAGAACTCATCACTTGATGAATTTATGGACACAGACACAGAAAATGATTTGGCATTTGATGAAAACCATGAAAGAGAACTCGATTTGTACCCTGAAGAAAAAATCTCAGACATGTCAACAAATTTGCCAGTGGCATTCCTGCAGTCTTCAGATTCTGTTACAAAGCCCCCTGTCTCTAGAGCCGAAAAGCAGACAAAAGCATTGAGATCTAGGAAGCAGACACGAGTGAGTCAGAGATATAGAACTATGAGGGTATTAAAGCCATCAGCTTCACAGACGGTTATCTACAGGAAGAAGCTGGAACACGACAAAACAATGAAAGATCCACATGCATGTGTGGACATCATTCACTCCAAAGGACATACGTTGCCCAACAAAAGAATGAGAAATTTAGAAGCATGGACAGATAAGCAGAGAATAGGAAGATGTGGCCATAGGGAGCCAACGCAAAAGAAAACACCAAATGGAAAGAATGTATGCTGCCCCAGTTGTGTTCATGTGGGAAGTTCCTCTAACATAGTACAGTATGGAGAGGAGGAGGAGGAGGAGGAGGAGGAGGAACCCGAAGCTTTACAGGTCTTAGCCCATAGCTCTAGCTTCATATGCAACACATATCAGGAAAAAGGCAATGAGCTTGACAAACCAGAGGAGGAACTGAACCAACCAGGAAGAACAACGGTTCGGGGAAGAACACTTTGTACAGAAACCATATCATGTTCTATTTTGTGCTCCCTCCCAGATCGATTTCAATTAGAAAAGCTAGAGAGCTGTTCTAGTGATCCACCTTCAAAGTCTCAGGAAGCCAAGGACGATGTATTTTCTGAAAGAGAAGATGATATCCTACCTGATGAAAAACGTCACAAAGAACAGGCTGGTGGCAGTGAGAAGAGGGACAAGCAATCATCAATTTCATATGCTAATCCAGATAGCTGGGAGAAAATGGAATGTGACTCAACAAAAATAGAAGATATATATCAAGATCAAAAAGACTCCAGTAAAACATATTCTTTGACACTTGATTCTGATATTAACTGCAAGATGGAAATCAAAAAAGGCATACCAAGAGAAAAACCATTCAGTTCTGTACTAATGAAGCAAAGCATAGCACTTCGTCAAGGGTGTGTTACTTCGGAGGACATTAAGGAAACAGATCTTCAAGATAAAGAGGAAGAAAAAAGTCAGGATGATGACGATGAGGACAAAAACACATTATTCCAATCGCTTCCACAGTATACCCAACATTTTGTATTTTGTTCATGTCAAAGCAAGAATCTTAACTCTTATAAATCAATAAATCAAAGTACCAAGATTATGAATCTTGTAGAACAAAATGTCCCACAACAGAGTCAACCTGCAGATCCAACCCAGAAAGAAGAGCTAGAGAAAAG
This sequence comes from Rhizomys pruinosus, assembly GCA_009823505.1. Lineage (NCBI taxonomy): Eukaryota > Metazoa > Chordata > Mammalia > Rodentia > Spalacidae > Rhizomys > Rhizomys pruinosus. The sequence goes on from VZQC01003371.1 coordinate 903,664, forward strand.
CCTTCTGACCCAAGGTGACACAAGTACATCAAGTTCAAAGTCTCCTCCCCCCAAATCAGAAGAATCACAAATAGATGAAGTTACTGGTGATAAGACAAAATATGACTTCCTAGCTGATAGGATTCATATGGGTGAACTGAACAGCCGTGATAAATTGGAGTGGGAGGACCTTAGAAACGATCTACAAACAACTGTTCCACTGTTTTTGAATCTCTCCACCCCCGATCTACCAGAATCTAAGAGAGAGAGCAAGGCATCTACAGATAGAGTCTTACAAAGGAAAATGAGTCCCACCTGTGGAAATATGAAGGGAAGAAAAACATCAATTTCAAAGGTACTAACTCTGCCACAGCATGGTTGTAGGAAAAATCTATCTCCAAAGACGTCAAAATCCCAGCTTTTTGAGTTATTAATGTGTTCTAGTATTCTAGCTGATAGTATTAGTATGGTCATATTAGAAGATCTAATAGTAGGGAAAAATAAAAGATTATTAACTCAGGAATCAGCAACAGGCCTGGAGTCTTCGGATTTATCCACACTCGCTTCACCTATAGCTAAAGAGAATTTGGAACCCAGCTCTCCAACTTTAAAAACAAAGGAGACACCGATTTCCCAGACACTGATTCCTGCAGGATGTGACACTCCGAATCACAGAGAGCACTTAAAATGCAGATCAGAAACTGAGACACAGCAAGGTGAACCTGTGGCAGAGCCATCCCTAAATGCCATTTCCTTTCCTATATTTGTGTCTCTTGACACAAAATCATGTGACAGAACAGAAGAGAAAACGGGGAAAACAAAATTTTTTCCTGAGCGCCAAGACCAGCCTGTACTTGAAGAGACAGCTTGGTGTACACATTCCATTGATAAGGCTACTACTTCAAATGGTACCGAGGATGCAAAAGGACAAGATGGCGAAGAAGATTTGCTGACTACTCAACATTTAGATTTCAGTGCTCAGATGACGATAGTGCCTACTTATGGGAAATCCGATCTCGAACTGATGAATTCAGCAACTCCTCCAGAGTTAAAGAAACCTCCTGCTGAGGGGCCACCACAGACCAGTGTGAGCAATATGCAAAGCAGCATGGCAGACCAAAAGTCTCCATTTCCCAAAGCAGAAGACTCTGAGATTGACCCAATGCCATGTGATACTTGGGATGAAAATCCTAGAAAATGTGACTATCCTATTTCTGAACAAAAAGCATGGGATCAAGATGACTTAAGAACATCTCTGGAACGTTCAGATGACTACAGCCTTGTGTCATCTGAATCCAAAATGGAGAGCTACACAGTAGAGTTTCCAGGCAAAAAAGATACAAGACCCAAGACAAGACAACCATCAACTTCGAAGTTCCTTAACATCCTAAGAGGCCGTAGACAGAAAAGGCATCACAGGAAGTACTGGATGAGAAAGATGGACCACGTGGGAGATACATTACCTGGTGCTACTGAAGATGCTCACAGTTGGTTATGCGATTTAATGGCTGATAAGCTATCCTTTGATACAGCAGAAGGGCGTGCTTTTTCTAACACTTCTCAAAGTCCTGTGACTGGTATTATCATAAAGGGAAAGGGAGAGTTAGAAGCAAATACAATTATAAGGTTTGGGGGATCTTTTGATTTTTTTCTATCCATTTTATCTGACTCTAAAAGCCAGGCAAACACAGTAAAATTATCAGAAGATAAAATTACGAGTCCCAGATTTTCAACTATGAAAAAAAAGAAGTCATCACTTTCACGGATAATTAAAACCAATGAACACTTTAGCATAAAACAAAGGAAAAAGTTGAAATCGAGATTAAGAAGCAAAAGGAAAGAAATATGGCAGAATGAAAACATGACTGGTATATTTCTAAGTCCCATTTACTTCCTATCAGGTGCCTGTAACATTAAAAGGAAAAGTAAGTTCAAAAAAGAGATATGTATGGGAAGGTCAAGTTTTAGTCATGCGCAGCCAACCCAGGGGGAATCGCCAGTTGAAGGCATAGCAAAGTATGGTGATTCCATTGGCAAGGATGGTTCTGATGTTCTAGTGGAAGCAGAAATACGTGTTGGGCAACGTGGGAGAGAGAAGCAAGAACTGCTAATAAAAAACTTAACAGTCGATGGATATCTCATAAGGAAACCTGATCCCGGAAAGTCAGAAGGTATGCTTTTAAGAGAAACTTTTTCCTCCCAAAGTCAGATGAGTGAGGCTGATCCAGAAATGAATGCCAAAAGAGAAAGCAATCACATGCAAATCCGTCTCACAGATGGACTCCCAAGCATGGAGAAACCACACAGTTGTGCAGACACCAGTGAGCCAGCAGGTCACATTACTGAATATGACGAAGAGAAAATTGACCATTCTTCTTTAAAAGATACGTCTCCATTTTACTTGACAGAAATTGCCAATTTTATTTCCAGGCATTTAGCTTCTTCAGAAGAGTCTAAAAAGCAGACTGGTAGCCAGAGAATACCTAACATTTCAACTCCCAAAGGCATTCCTTCACAGGTACAGCCATCAGCAGTTTTACAGTCACTTAAATATGTAGACCTTGCTGCTGTAAATATGAATGAGAAGGATTTCAAATCCCCAAAGATAAAAGTAGATAATGGAGTATTAAATGTTGATTTAAGCTCTCTTTACACTTCTATGCCTGTTCAACATGTAGAAACAAAGCCATCCCAAAGCATGTGGGAGATGTATGAAAAACCTTCTGAAATTGGAAATGGCCCAGACAAAGCAAATGTTAAAGGGAAAGAAAGGTCCAAAGGACAAATTTTGCTTACAGTAGCTCCACAGAATAGACAGCCATTTGCATTTGGAGCAGATCAAAGGGGACAGCCTGGTCCTTTCAAATCAGAAGTACCTTCAGTTAATACTGTGAGTTCCAAGAATACCACTCTTCAAAAAACAGCTATTTATTTGATAGATCAAGAAGGGAGTGTGAAAGTTGGAGAAGAGCTTAATAAAGAGCTTGTTCTTTCCTCTAATATACATACTCTTCAAATTGAAAGGCAAAATAAAAAAATTAAAACAAGTTCGGAAGCAAATCCAAAGTCTTTTGCCCTGCAGAAGGAACAGGAGGAACCCAATATCTCAGGACCGACCTGGAGCTCTTATGCCAATGACCCTACCTATTCTGAGATTGTGAGACAGGAAGATAAGGTGAAAACATCAGATGTGAACAGTACTGTCTGTACGAAACAAGTAAAGCCAGGTCCTCTACTTCTTAGACAGGAGAAGAGAAGCAACGAAGACCTCGGAGATAACATTCAACACCAGAACTCATTTTCCCTGACTGAAAATGGAGAAAACATAGTCCTAAAATCTAATTTTGGCTTGAGATGCATTACAAATCTTTGTAAAGGAAAACTGGAGAAAGACAAGCTGAAAGAGAGAAGCATTCTTCCACAGCTAGATCTGGAGAAACCATCAATCAAAAGGCAAATGTCAGGACATACTGATGTACCCAGTATCACGGGAACACTGAAAGGAAATGGTAAGGGGGAGCATGACCACCGGTGCTCTTTAGAGAACACTCACCAGCCATCTACCCAGACATTCAGGGTTAGGTCACAGCAAATGAAAGAGCATCGCCCTGGAAAATTAGAAGATCTACAAAGAACGGTGTGTGCTGAGCCAACCTTACAGAAAGGTGAAGCCAATTTCCTTGGGCTTGATTTCCCAAGAAGTAGAGGGGGAACAGAAGTCTGTAGTGACAGGCAAGAAGTCCTGAAACAGAAATCTCCCCTGGAGCAAGAGACATGGAAACCAGAAATGATTCTTGAGAACAGTCTGGGATTCATTTCTTTTCCCACGAAGGAACTGCCTCATTTAAAAATGACGAAAGAATTCACAACAAAAGAAGACAAACCATCCAGTCCACAGAAGACAACAGGACTGAAAGTAACTAATAGCTTACTGGATTCAAAAGAAACATCACTTACTTCCATTTGGTCCCATGAACCACATCATCCTCATAGTGAAAATCCAAAGGAAGACATACAAATAAAAGATGAACTCTTAATGGATTCAACCCAACAGGTAAAGAAAACATCAAATGAAGCATATATTTCAGATATGGATTACATGCCAAGAAGTATGGAACAACTACTCTTATTTATTAAAGAGCAGGAAAAGAGGAGGAAAAAAATTAGAAAGGCTAAAAGATTTGAAATATCAGAAGACATAAAACCAACAGAGAATCCCAATCTAATTCCAAAATTTTCACCACCTGGAGCACAATTTATCAACACGACAAAGAACAGTGATATTTTCAAGCAAAGAGATGGACCAGATCAGAACAGAAACATGGGCACACTGTGGAGACAGCAAAGGTTGTGTGTAGAAGGGATTGGCTTGGATTATTTTTTCGAAGGTGAGCTTGCTCCTCCTAAAATCATAAGCTCCAAGAATAAAGAAAGAATAGCTTCCAAGGAAAGTGTCCTGTATTCTAAAAGAACAAAAATGAAGGTAAAGAAGCCAACTGCTTTCCAGATGCTTAAGACCACAGGTTATGGAAACCAGTGCTGCAAAAAAGAACTGAGACAGAGCATTAAAAAGCAGGACTCATTCCAAAGAAAAAATATGGCAAATTTAGTCCAGAAGGACAGTTGTGATTCTAGTTCTATTGCATCTCAAATTAAAAAGCTTATAGAATTAAAAGGGGGAAAAGAACAAATACGTATTCTTCCTCAGATAAAGCTGAAGAAATCACTGAACGAAACTAAAATGTTATCAGTGCAGCCCGTTAATACACACGTAGTACCAAGCACTATCAGAAGACCAGCAGGATATATCATAAAGCGAAGAGAACACCAAGTGGTTTTACTAGATATTCTTTCACAGAACAGAGATCAGTTAATGATTGATCACCAAGTGGAGATAATGATTGATCACCAAGTGGAGGAGCCTAAATACACCAATTTGGGAAAGGAAACATACGGTGTTGTGTTTCCAGAGAATGTAGAAACCTGTGATACCCCACAACCTGAAACAGAACTTGAATTCATCGCTGCACAAAGAGTACGGCAAGGACTTCTTGTAGATTCTGTTTCAATCCCACCAGAAACAGGATTGAAGAGCACGAATATTTCTAGTTCAAAAGGACAAAATATATTTCTAATAGAGATGGATAGTTTTCAACAAGAGACTTGTAAGATACAAAAATTGTTGGAACAAGAAAGCACTTCTATGGCAAACTCGGATTCTGTTGCCTGCCCTGTTGGGGAGTCCGGTCATTTGGAGAGCACTGGCAACAAGGCCAGAATTCTGGATTCTGTGCCTTGCCACAAGAGGGCTCCCCTCCGCCTACTGCAGACCTTAACCACAGCGAGGAAAGAAAGTGACAGCCCTTCTGTAAGCCCTGAAGGAGATCCCGGAGGAAAAGATCAACCAGAATCAGCTGACATTCCATTCAAATTAAGTAGAGAGATAGTGGAATCTTTGAGAAAGATACGGGGAATCACTTATAAAAGGTCTCCTTGTGAACCGATCTTGAACAGTACGAAACTTCCCATAGAACATGCAATCCAGGAACAAACGAGTAGAAAAACAGAAAAACTCATAACTCCAAAAGGAAAAATACCACCATTTTCACAGAAAATTCAGCTAGACATCAAAGATCAAGAGAAAGAGCTACAAAAAACTAAAGATGAACGAAACAGAGCTGTGAAAAATACCAACACTTGGCTACCTTCTCCTCCTTGCTCAAAAATGAATACAAAGATAGAAAAAGCTGATGATGCAACTGGAGTGACAAGATATTGCCCCCTAGACCTCCCACACCAGAAGTCAACAGATATATTGACAAAAGTAGGGAAAGAACAGATCAAGGGTAATATCCCAAGCAGAATACAAAAAGGAAAAGATCACATCCCACTGAAAACAGAGGATAAAGTAAGAGAATTGGCTAAGGAAGTCACATTGCAAACACAGGAGAAGGACTGGAGAGGAAATAGAACACTTCCTGAAGACTTACTGTTACGTCCTAACGCACAAGAGAAAATAGGTCTACAAAATAAAGAACAAGAAAAACCAGATGGAAATAGGAAAGAACCGAAGTATGATGGCAAAGACCAAGGGAAAACAGACCCGGAAGGCCGGATCCCAAGGAATATAGACACAGGAAGTAAAAAACAAGGGATAGCAGCAGAAGCTGAAGAACCACGGAAAACAGAACCAGACTGTAAAGAGCAGGGCAAAGAGGATCCAAGCTGTCAGGAACAAAAGAACGTGGCTCCAGAAAGTCAAGAGCAACGGAAAGGAGGTGCCAGGAAAGAGAAAGGAATTCCATATGAATATTTTCCTTCTAAGTTTTCTCATCACCAATTAGATACAAGAATGGAAGATATGCTAGGAATAAAAAACCTTGCTGTTTCACAACTAGAGCACCAAAAATTGTTTGCTGCAGGGAAGACCAAACATACACCGTCACCTGAGGACTGCAATAAGTCAAGTGAGGTAAAAACAGTGAAGCAATACGAGCCACAAATATGGCTAGATAAAGGAAAAATTATAACTACAAAAGATGCGATGCACCCCAAAGACACAAGTTGCAATATAGATAAATTACTGTTCTCACTTGTACCCACTATCACTAGACATTATGGCCCAAATGCTGCAGAACAGAGAAATGTCAATGAAAGTTTGGTACGTGTGCAGGAAAGAAAATCTGAGCTAGGTAAGGCTCTGATCTTAACATCTTTACCTCACAATAAATTAGACAAAAGACTAAAAGTCAAAGAAGAAATCTGGGGAGTTACAGGATCCTTTTCTTCATCCTTGCTGAACATGGAAAAAGGCAACACAGAGAAAAATGAACACAGTACTCTGAGCAAGAGTAAGACTCCACAATGGAGAAGTACAGGAAAGGTAGGACAGAAACAAGAGAGAGATTGTAATGTGCCTCCAAGAAAAAAGATTGCTTCCATGCCTCCAGTACCTCACCATAGATTATCACCTCGCCAATATGAACTTCTTATGCCATCAGGTACAGGGAAGATCATACATGAATGTTCAAATGAAGGCATTACCTCATCCAGTGTAATAATAAAAGCTAGTCAACAAAAGCCACATGAAGAAACAAAGGACAGGATAAAAAAAGAAGACACAAAAGAAAGATTAACGTTGAGAGCAAGAACATCTCCATGCACATATCTGGATGACAGAAAGACACTAAAAGAGTTGCAGGAAGAGAAAAGTCGATCAGGAATGGTTCTAAAGGAAATTACTTCTTTCTCTTCTTCATGTTTCCTGAAGTTGTACACTAGAGTGAATGAAAAAGAAGGCACACAAGATGGAACACAAGTCTCTTTTCTACCACCAAAGACACAGGATACATCGGAGTTAGATGAAAAGCTATGCATTGAATTATCCAATGACTGTGTGTTAGAGTCACCCGATAGCTGTGTATTAGAGTCATCTGATGGTTGGGTGTTGGAGTCATCTGATAGTTGGGTGTTCAGCTACAGGAAGGAACTGACACAGTCTGAAACACAGGAAGAAGAAAAGAATAGATTCAAAAAATATGTGAAAGATAAAAAGATCTCCAAATTAATGGATCTGAAGGGAAAGAAACTACTCTCACATATCCTCAGCACCAAAGACTTGCAAAGGAAAACCAAAGAACAAGAACTTGTGGGTTGGAGAAACAAAATTGTAGAATTGTTCACCTCACAATTACAAGCCAACAAATCATCAGATACAGAAGTAACTGACAGAGAACTTTCCAGTGGTACAAAAGAATTAAAAGAACACATGCTACCAAAAGAAAAGGAAGATAAAGAAAAATTTCTGGGTGTAAATAGAGTAAAGGATTCCAAGGATATAAATTTGAAGACAAAGAAACCACCTACCTTACATACATACAACTTAAATGACCTTCGGTGGAAGATTAGAGAGCAAGAGGAAAAGGTTGAGGAAGATCAAAGCGAGCCAGGTGTAATGCTGTCTAAGGCATCTAAGGCTGTGTCTTCCCAACCTTTCCTTATGAAATCTATGACCAAAGGAGAAACCACCCTCACCTTAAAGAGATCCCCTGTCACCATAGACAACTTCCAGAAATTATCAGATTCTGAAGGAGGCATATATATACTGCCCATTACTGATGATATCTTAAAAAGTCTACAAAATGAAAAACAATCTGTATCACACAAACAAGAAGAGAATAGAAAACAAATAGTAAAGATCATGACATCCCTCACACATCAAGAAATAAAGATGCAGAAACTTAGAGATGCACCAGGTTTTTCTCCGATCAAATCTTCATTACCATATTTGCTTCATCCCAAATCAGATGAGAAAACAGAATCAGATGACACAAAGGTAAGACTTACAAAGTCTGCTTCACAGAGACAGTCAGGTGACAGGGAAACAGTACCTACAGAGTCAGTTGTTGCTGATGTCGTGAAATATGTTTTAAAACAATGTATGTCTCAAGAAGAAGAGACAGAAAGAGAAGAAATAAGAGATAGGAGAGGCACAGATCTAACTTTGATGTCACTGAAATCACCCCCGTTTGAGAAGCTCAACAGATCACAGCTCCATGTACATATTAAAGGGTCCAAACAAAAGGAATATGAGGACGGTCAAGGACAAGAAGGGCAAGAACGAGTTTTAAGAAAAATGTATTCTTCCAAACCTTCTCCAACCAGTGCTAAGCTGGGTAAATGCATTCAAGTAGATGAAGAAAGCCTTAAGAGTCAACCCCCTGCACTAGTGACCCAGATAGTGCCAGCACAGTCAGATACAGGGAAAATGGCAGGCACAAAGGCCGCAAGTCATGATCTCAGAAGGGAGACACAAAGCATATCACAGATAGAAAAAACGATGGACCTGACAACTGGGGTGCCCCATGATAGGGCAAAATTCTCATCAATTTCACATCTCCTTAATACAAAGGAATTTGTCCTGAATGTGAAGGTGCTGGAGGGAAAAAAGCACAAAGATAAAGGTGAACCAGCTGTGATTGCAAAAATGTCTTTCCTATCCATACCGCCAACACCTGCCCCTTCTACAGATTTACAGGACAAAACCCAGGAAAACAGGGCCAAGTTTACAGGATCCTCTCATCCACAGAAAATCCTGCAGGAATTAGTAGATGCCCGGGAAGCATCTACTAACAAAGAGTCTTCTGAAGGTAAAAGTATTAAAGGAACAGAACAGTATGTGCTCCAGAGAGAAGCCAAGATCAGTGCCCTACAAATAACTGAGCATCCAGAAGTTAAATCAGAAGGAGAGTTAAGCCCACATGATGGTAAAACTGATTTCACAAGATTAGGTACCACAAGAAAAGAAAAAATGCTGGACATGCCCTTCAAGCAACAAAAGGATCAGCTAGAAATTGATGAAAAACAACCTTCAACTGGAATTGGAAATCAGAAGAAAAAAACTGAAATTTTAAATAACTTCAAACATAAAGTAAGTCCCAAGTTTTTGGCTTCACGACTAAAGAAATCATCCAAGGAAGCACATATCACAAGTGGCACCTTTGTATGCTCAAAAGGATTCTCTGTAGCAGAGAGAGATGTCCTCCGACAAGGAGCCTCATTAAAAGTATCTATAGAATCTCTGACAAGAGATTTAGGTAAATTTGGTAAGCCAAAGAAAAATATACAAAGTAATGCATCATCAAGCAAAATGTTTTGTCACAGTGTGCTAACATTAAAGACACTGCTGGAAAAAAGAAGCATTCCCAAACTGAATATGTCTCAAAATAAAGAGCAAAATATTTTTGTGAAAATGGAAGCCATGATACAGCCCAAAAGTGGACACCAGACAATGCCAAACTCCTTCCCTTCTCTGAAGTTTCCAGTTCACAACACAAAACAGAGGCCTTCGCAAGTAGATGCGGACAAGAAAACTATGGTGAACACCAGCCTAGGGCCAGAGGTGCAGGTGAACACTATGGAGTTTAATGCCACAAAACTATTTGATGCCAGGGAAGGTCCCTTGCTTTCCAAGCAACAAGCTGCTCCAGGAGCTGTGCTCATACTACCTCAAGTGAGACCTAATGAAAACAAAACAATTGTAGAATGTTTGTTTCCCATTTATGAAGCACTTAAAAGTGTCTTTGAAACTCCTGTTGAAAATAAGATCCACGTCAAAGTTCCTTCTTACAATCCTGAAGAAGTACAAGCCTCTAAGCTTGATAACATGAAGTCTTCACCTTTTCCAGAGAGTTTAGACACACGATCAAAAATATACACCACATCGCTGCACACACCTCTTTTAAAATGTTTGATCCCAGAATCAAGGAATAACCTCTCTATACATTTAGATTCAAAGGCAACTGAAATAAATCTGAATCGATTACCAGAGGTGGTAAACATATCCTTACAGAAGTTGAACTCTTATACTAAAGGGCCGATTTCAGAAGATAACAGTTGGAAACTTTACCAGAGACACAAAAACATCAATATTATTAGGCCTCCAGAAGTTGATAGAACAGAACCCAACATAAAATACAGTTGCCAAAGAGATTTTCCTTCTCTCAGCTGTAGGAGGACACCAATTATTAGTGTTTCATGTAGCAGCAAAGGGGTTGTGACAGAGCCAAAGGGTATTAACAAGCAAGAAGATGTCACATCACCAGCAACTCCCATTGAGGGTCTTCCATCAACTCATGTTCTCCAAAAATTCTCAGAAAAGGAAGAAAAGCACTTTTTCATGCATCTTTACACAAAAACTCTGGAGATACAAACTGCAAGCTTCCCAAGAATTGTGGCAGAATCTTACATAAAGGCCAGTGCCCAGGATCAATCAAAACCCTTATTTAAGTGTATCCATTCTGCCCCCAAAGGACCAATTCGAACAAACAGAATCTTAGTAATTTTTGATGAAAAATCCTTTTGTGAAATTGATCATGATTTACAATGCAAATACCTCTGCTCGGTATCTAAGCCAGATGCACTTCCCAACCGTACTCCTCTGAGGTATAAGAAGGTAGATGATGCTGGAGAAAGTTGCACTTGTGACTTTGATAAACGTTTACAGCATGTTGCTTACAAAAATGAAAACATACTCTCCAGAAACCTCTGGGAGCCAACTCTTGTTCCTGCCTTTGATTCCATGGATCAGGAGAGTGTCAGAGTTCTTTCAGATTTAAAATCTCACATGACACCAGAAAACTATAAACAGTGTCATGTATGGCTTCAGGAAACAAATTCATACAAATGTTCTTCAAGGACTCAGAGAACTGCTACTGATTTGGCTGGTTCACATTCATCTTGGATTTCGGATGACTGGACTGATATTCCTTTACACACCAAGAGTTCTACTAACAGGGAATATACAGCTCCAGAGAAAAGTGATAGTGAGGAATGTGTGTTCATAGAAACCAACTTTTACTTAACTCAGAATTCACAAAAATCTCCGTGCCAAGTACCCAAAGGCATTCCTCTGGCAGATCTCGAAGGAGAAGAAGCAAGTTTTTTGAAACCACTTTATGAAGATCTAAGTCCCCACAATAGAAAACAAATCTCCTCTATAAGACCACCTTCCTGTGACTCTCACAAAAGGAGGAAACGTAGACCCATAGACTCCAAAGCACAGTCTCCAGATGGGTGGTCTCACAGCTCATCCAACACTGTGGAAATTCAGTCGACACTGACAGCATCTGCTACATCCTTAACTGAAAGGAAGTGTTCATGGGCCACCTGGAACAAAACAAGCTTCTCTTTAACTTCCACAACTAGATCAAATATGGCCAAAGACCACGGCAAGTCTTCCATGCACCTGGAAGTCAAAGTAAGAAGGCAGGCTACACTGGACTCACATGGAAAGCACGGTATTTACAGGAACTCAGAACATGGTCCTACTCACAATGAAGGAAGACGTGTAGGGAAGAAGAAAGGGCATAAAAAATCTAGTTATCCCCAAAGTGATCAGAGGCCAGCGTCAAAAGCTCCTCAGGAGAATATCAACTTCCATTCAGAAAGAAGTGAATATCAGCCCTTTTTTTATGCCTGTGTACCAGCAGACTCCATGGACACTGTCTCCAAAACCATTCGCTGGGCTGTTCCACGCCAAATCTCACAAAAAAGAAATTTCCAAGCTCCTAGGGTAGCAAAGATTTCAAATTCTTTGATTCTATGGAATTCATCCAAAAGGTTTTGGGGGTCACTTACAGGGGCCTTTCATACAGTCCATCAAGGTTGATATTAACCATATGTAGGTTCCTCTGAATTGAAACGCTTGTTACTATTGTGATATTCTATGAAAATAAAGTAACAGAATGCCAAGTGGTTTCCTCATGATGTGTTTATTCAGTCTGTGCATTTGGTTTCTTGGTTGACTTGTACAGTTGTTCTAGGACACCAGGAAGGAAAAGCAGAGGGCTGGGTTCTATCCCACTTTTCAGCTGATGCTGCTTCCTTCTAACAGGAGAGCGCCACAGACCCCCAATGGCTGAGGGGTGAGGAGGAGGAACGGTATGTACCACATAGACCAGTGGAGAGTGTTAGGTTATAAAAAGGCATGAACCCCAATAAAAGGCACATGAGGCTTCGGTCACTTCAGGAATGCTTTACTTCCATGTGGGACTGTCAGTGTGAGCCACCTGCAGACACGTGGTGGGGGGGCAGGGGCAGAAAGAGGGGCAGGACAGAGAGAAGGGGCCAGAGAGGCAGAGAGAGAGAGAGAGAGAGAGAGAGAGAGAGAGAGAGAGAGAGAGAAAGAGATGGCGGCTGGGGTCCACCCATTTATGTCCATGGGGCAGACTGCAGGTACAGGGGAAGAGGTCAGAAGATTGACAGTTTCTGGAGGAAGTGGACACTTGTGTCCCTTGGGATTCTGGGAAGCCTGGACCTAACATTCTAGTGTTTTGCTTATGATAAGGAAATGGGGCGCTGTTCTCTCTCTTCTGTATCTGCTTCAGAGCTGATGGGGGGGCGAAGTCTTGGGGGAACAGCTGTCAGGCTGGAGGGTTAGAATCTGGTTTCCCATTTTGGCTGCTCTGGGTACTCTGCCCGGTGGCTTTGGTCCAGATCGACAGTGGCCAGTACTTAGTGGACGTTTTCTCTGCAACTGAAAATACAAGCTGGTTGAGTCTTATATGAGTATACCAGTGCAGGGACTTCACAGTGCCAACAGGGGGCTACTGGGTGCATTAGCAATTGGAGGGTCCCTGTCTAGGGTCTGCAGAGGGAAAGAGGACCTGTACCCTGGTTTGAGGAATTGAAAAAAAAAGTTTAGTACACAGCTCTAGAATGAGGGCCAGCTTTAATACACAGGGTTCCAGAATGAGAGCTATAACTATGAAAATATAAAAGGTGGTATTTTCTGGCATGGCACATTAAATCTGTCATCTATCTCTGAGATATTTTTCTAATATGACATAGTAGATTCCCAACTTGGCACAGTAGGTCTCTCACTTATCTCTCTGGTAATAAGCTATTTCATTTTCTCTTCTTTAGATCTCAGTTTCCTGTTGGGGTGTTTAAAATCACACAGTTAGCTCAGATAAATGAAGTTTGTTTTGGTGTTAAGGTCAGTTGAGGTTCTGGTCCTTAGGGGGTCAGTCAGGCCTTGCACCTGGCTCTCTTCACCAGTTCCATCTATGTGAGGACAAAGTCAGGCCTTGCTTGACCAGAGCTTCCCTTTGAAGTGTGAGGAGTTTCTTCTCTATATGGACTTTCCTCCCTTGACTGGACACTGGCAGGATGAAGTCCTCTTAAGTGAATCCCCAAGACCTCCCTGGCCTGGGGTGACTGGTGACTCACTGCCAAAGGACATGTACAAAGTTGTGGATGCAGGACCCTAGGACCCAAGTTGACCTCAGAGGGTAGGGGCCAAAATATTGTCCCTTCAAATCCCTCTTGCCAAATCAGATTGGAGCTTTAAGTGTGGTTGTTAAACTTCCAAGAATATTATTTGAATTAATTTTGTACTTTAATTACCATATAACTCCTAAGTAAAGCTTGAACATTGACTTAAGCACTGTTAATAAATTCTTAAGTGCTATGGCAAAATATTCTGACTAATAATAAAAGCTCACAGTAGGAGCCTGGTGGTAGTGGCTGTACCACAGAATAGGAAAGGATACCAATTACTAGCTTGTGTTACTGGCTCATGATCAGCTTATTGTATACAATATAGAAATATCTGGCCCAGAATGGTATTACTTATAATGGGCACAGGCCAGTCCAATGAAGGCAATTATTGAGGTTTCTCAGCTCAGGTGTATCAAGTTGACATTAAACCTATGCAGTAAGTCCTACAATTTGTTCTTTAAGGTCTATGAAGGTCATTTAGGGACTCAAAGTACAATGATTTAATCCATGCAAGGCAAAAAGTTCCAACATAGCCCATGAAACAAACCCAAGATAATAAAGAGGTTAAAACCAGTACCTTCTCAAATGAAGGCCAAGTCACTTGTCCCCAGATTTTAAATTATAGCTTTGAAAAGGAAAAGGAAGGGACATTGTCACATACCAGCAGCAGGCAGGAAATACTTAGGGCTCACCCAAATTGTTTACATTCGGACTGTCCGTCTGGTCACCAACCTGATTTCTCTTAAAAATATTAAAAGTAGCATTTGCAAAATATAACAGATATATAAAACAATTTTAGTATGTATAGGTAACTCTATATATGTCTGTTTCACTTGAGGTTGTAACAAGGTATATAGTACCTGGTAGGTGGAACACAATTTCTTGTACATGCCATAATTACATTATAGAATTCTTGAAAGTGAACAGTACTTCATGCATACACTCATAAATAAGGCTCTAATAAATAAATTTGGCGAGACACTTTATAAAGTTTGTACTGAGTAGAGGCACATACATTGCAATCATACGTAGACAGATCTTAATATGCTGTTTAACAATATCATACACATACACAATGTATCTACACATTCCTTTAAGAGATTTTTATCCTAGTGGTTGTACTGAACAGTCACATGCATTGGAAAAAAAACACCTTTAGAAATATTATTTAAAACATGCAGCTCTGAATGATTGCACTGCCAAGGCTGAGATGATGTCTTGTACCTTTGGTCCTGAAACTATGTATGAGCTTATTGAAATACTTTAACAAGTGATGGAAAACAGAATTATATATGCAATAATTAAAGAACTGACAATATCAAAGGTACTTAGGCTGTTTCATTGAAGGGAAGCGATTGCAGGGGAAGCCATGTGCCATTGTCCAAGTACCAGAGTATGAATGAATCCAGGGATTTTTAAAATGGTCTCTAGTCAGAAGGATGGTGGCACAGCATAGGAGAAAAAGAAAAGAAAAAAGTCTGTTAGTGAACCCATACGGGTTAAAATCAAATCTTCAGACGTCTGGAAATAAGAAAAAAAAAAAACTGGAAAAGAAAATTTTTTTAGTTGTAATACCTGTGGAAAAAAATAATTTGGACAGATAAGAAATAAAACCTTCAGATAAGCAGTGTAGAAACTTGGAACCCAGGTTCAAATCAGGCCTTTGAAAAAATTTAAGAGGCATGCCAAAAGTAAACTTAATTTAGTTTTTCGTGTTTGTGTGCAACATAGAATAAAAGAAGTTTGAAGTGGCCACTTTGTTTTGACAAAAAAACAAACAGGAGAACATGGACACAAGACAGTTACAAAGACACATTGAAGAACAGCTTTAACACACAGGTTGGGCAAACATATGACTTAACGGTATCCATTAACTCTGGACAGTGGGAGAATCCCTTTTTTATTTAAAGTTGTCCATCACTGTCCAGGGCTGTGGAACCATTAATTGCAATTATCACAGTTACACAGAATCACTTAGAATTTAAGACATCTACTTAGGTGGAAACAGCCTGTATATCCATACTGTGCTTTGCAGCAGAGGCTGTTCGTGTTCACCTGCAAAGGATGGTGGACAGGGCAGGCAGGAAAATCTGGTGGCTTGCATATATTGCCTGCTAACTTAATGAGAATAAATTTAGTTAGTGGAAAAAGAGGCTTGTATCGAGAAGCAGACACAAAAATGGATTTCTGAATAAAATGGGGTTTCTAAAAAAAATGAAATGGAAAATGCCAAAATCTGAAATAATCCCTTAAAATTAGGCAAAAATCTTGTAAAATATTTAAAAAACAAAAAACAAAACAGTGTTGTTAAAAGACCAAATGATGTGAGCAAAAATAAAAATAAAAATAAAAAGCCGGGCATGGTGGCACACGCCTTTAATCCTAGTACTTGGGAGGCAGAGGCAGGCAGAACTTAGTGAGTGTGAGGCCAGCCTGGTCTACAGAGTGAGTTCTAGGACAGCTGGGACTACAGGGAAATCCTGTCTTGAAAAGACACACACACACACACACACACACACACAAAAAA
>VZQC01003371.1:920415-949902 GCA_009823505.1 Rhizomys pruinosus
AAAAAAAAAAAAAAAAAAAAAAAAAAAAAAAGACCAAATGATGTAAAAAATCTCAAATGAAAGTCTGTTTTGTTTTTTTTAACTTTTGTTTTACTTTTGTATGGATAGTTAATTTTTAATTAACTATCCATACAAAAGTAACAAATGAAAATTAATTGTATTTTGAAATGGATGAAAAACCAATAAAATCAAAACTTGGTTACACTGTATAAAAATGTATTAATGCAATTCCAATTGACTTTGTATAATCCAATATAAAACCCAAAGACCAAAATTGTGAAAGGATCAGAACATGCCATTAAATAAATTGTAAAAGAATTAAAACATGGCATTAGTTATTATGAGGTCTGATGTAAATTTAGGCTTTTTGCCATTCGGTGTAGCAGAGGGTGTGGTTCAGCACCACCATGAAAACAGGGGCATGCGCAGACGAAGCCTCAAGATGGCGGCTGCAGAGTGCGTGTGGATTAGCATGGCTGCCATGGAAAGGAGGCAAGCAGGCACAGCCCGTCATTCCCTTTTCTGTTTGAATGCGCCCATGGGAAAAGCCGAACATAGTGGAGGCAGGGCATGGTGGTGCTTGGTGGTGCAGGAGAGCCACAAGACTGGGGAAGGGGGTGCACAGTGTAAAAGAAAGAAAAAAGACTGCAGAGAGGAGAGAAGAGAAGAGAGATCTGCAGGAAGGAAGGAAGGTTTTTTAGCCTCTAAGCACCATCAGAGGACTAGGGCGTGTCTGCCTTAGTGTCAGGGGTGCTGGTCAGAGACCCCAGGTGTATCCAACCGATGTGGGGGTCTCTGAGACGGGGTCCACAAGCCTGTGTGTAAATAGGTGTCCCGAAATTCACATGGGAGGCCAGGAAGATGGGTCCAGATTCTGTCCCCAGCGTCCCAGTGGACAGCAGTCTGGACGGAAAAATCGGATGACCCCTAATACACCAATTCTCAGGGGTCCAAAAGGGGAAAGTGGAATGGGAGGCTAAAAGATGAAGAATTGGAGGGAAGACAGAAGCAGAGAGAAGGAGGGAGGGGGAGAGAGAGAGAGAGAGAGAGAGAGAGAGAGAGAGAGAGAGAGAAGCAGGAGTGAAGAGTGGTATACCTCATTGTGAAATGTGGAAGCTGGTTGTCTGGAGAAATACACTGCAGCAAGAGGTCCTTCTCGGGGTGAGAGCTGGCAAGTGCTCTGGCAGATCAAAAATGCCAGGCAAGCATTCCACCTGATCGGAACATCTTGAACCCCCACTGAGTCCATGGCACCATAATGTTAGGTTATAAAAAGGCCACGCATCCCCAGCCCCCAGATATAAAGGCACATGACGCTTAGGTCACTGTTTAGGAACGCTTAGGAACATGCTTTATTTCCAGGTGGGACTGCCAGCGTGAGCCTCCTGCAGACACGTGGTGGGGTCAGGGGCAGAAGGAGGGGCAGGACAGAGAGAGGGGGCAGAGAGGCAGAGAGAGTTAGAGAGAGAGAGAGAGAGAGAGAGAGAGAGAGAGATGGCAGCTGGGGTCCACCTATTTATGTCCATGGGGTGGGACCTCAGGTATAGGGGAAGAGGTCAGAAGATTGACAGCTTCTGGAGGAAGTGGGCACCTGTGTCTTTTCGGATTCTGGGAAGCCTAGATCTAACAGAGAGTACCTAGCTGAAGATGGAGAGAAGGAGCAAAGAGGAAGAGAGAGGGATGATTTAAATAGGCTAGCCGGGCATGGTGGCACACGCCTTTAATCCTAGCACTCGGGAGGCAGAGGCAGGCGGATCTTTGTGAGTTCAAGGCCAGCCTGGTCTACAGAGTGAGTTCCAGGACAGCTGGGGCTACAAGGAGACCCTGTCTTGAAAAGACCAAAAATAAATAAATAAAATAAAATAAAATAGTGAGGATTATACAGTAGCAACACAAAATTTGGGCTGGAGAGATGGCTCAGAGGTTAAGAGCACCGGCTCTTCTTGCAGGGACCCAGGTTTGATTCCCAACACCCACATAATGGGTAACAACCACCCATAACTCCAGTTCTAGGGAATCCAATGCCCTCTTCTGACCTCCATGGCCATTGCAGGACACTGATGCACTTATATACATGCAGGCAAAAACCCCACATACATATAAAATAAAACTTAACAAAAATTAAAAACAACACAAAATTCAGAACAAGTACAGAATTAATCTGTTGAGCTTGACAGCTAGACGGAATACTTGAATGCTTATCATTCTATGTGTGGGCATATCATTCTATGAGTGCTTAGTGAACCTGAGCACTCACACACATAGAGTAGTGCCCATTAACCAGATTCTAAGCCAACAGCCTTTGGTTGAAACTGACTTATCCATATCCCATCAACTTCTCCATTAGGATTTTGGAACAAATCCTAGATACATCATTTGGTCCCTAAGTATTTTTATTATGTATTTCCACAAGTGCTTTTAAAAACAGCAATAATGCCATGAGCGCATCTAAAAATAACAGCAATTCTTCCTTAAAATACAAATAGATTACAGTGGTATCGGATTTAAAATAAATGTGTGCTTTGAAAGATTGCCTGTCACTTCTGGTAATGCAATGGTAGTGCTGTTAGAATGAGCTTAATTTCTTTTTTTTAATTAAGTTTTTATTTATTTCCGTATGTGTATGAATGTACTGTCTGCATGCAAGTCTGTGCACCCGTGTCGTGCAATGCCGCGGAGGTCAGAAGAGGGTGTCAGATTCCCCTGGAATTTCTAATCATAAATGATAGGCAGGAATTAAGTGACTAGTTCTTACATGGTGAAGAAGTATCAGAAAGAAATTAAATGTCAAAAAGCAGTATAAAAATTGAAAACCAAAATTAGATATGAAAGACTATATTTATTCAGAGAAAAGAAATCATACACTTCAATTGTTGTAAAGCTGATTGACCCAAAATCCAGAAAGTTAACATTTTAGTTACCTAAAAAACATGTTTGGGGCTGGAGAGATGGCTTAGCGGTTAAGAGCGCCGACCACTCTTGCAGAGGACCCGG
The DNA here is from genome assembly GCA_009823505.1 of Rhizomys pruinosus. Classification (NCBI taxonomy): domain Eukaryota; kingdom Metazoa; phylum Chordata; class Mammalia; order Rodentia; family Spalacidae; genus Rhizomys; species Rhizomys pruinosus. The sequence continues at coordinate 923,410 of VZQC01003371.1, forward strand.
GTTCGATCCCCAGCACCCACATGGTGGCTGAGAACCGTCTGTAACTCCAATTCCAGGAGAACTCCAGTTTCAGGGGAGTCCGACACCCTCTTCTGACCTCCGCGGCATTGCACGACACGGGTGCACAAGCTTGCATGCAGACAGTACCTTCATTCATAGAATATAAATAAAAAAAATGTTTGATACACTGTTTAAAAAAGTTTTTGATAATTTGATGACTTGTTCATAAGACGTTTGTCTTTTCAATCCAGGGTCTCCCTTAGTCCACTGTCCTGGAACTCACTCACCCCAAACTAAATGCATCCTAACTCAGCAGAAATGTTGTAGTGTAAGAAGAGTTCTAGAATCCACACCAACACAGACTGACAAAGATCAAAAATGATTTTATTGGAGAAGAAAGGTTTGAGATAAGAAGAGAAGAAACTGAAGAAAGGGATTGGTGCGGTGCACCAAGGTTGTGCATTCCAGCATGCAAGCTAGTAAACAGCGACCTTGGCCCACAGGCACATGAGTCTCTTATACAGAATCCAGGGGGAGGTGCAGAACGGGCTTGTTAACTTTTAATTTCATTGGATTAAACAGAGTTCAATGCATTTGCCAGTTTCTAATTGGACCAGCCTTCCTGCCATCCATTTGAAAGATGCCAGTTACTACTGTTACCAGGAAGTGGGCCTATTGGCTAATCTTTGCACCTTAAGTCACTGACCTTTTTTGGAGGCACTTCTGAGACGAGTCAGCTGGCGTCTGATGATTGGTTGAAGACCTCTGGCCATACGTTCCAGTGGTTATCTTTTAGCTACAAGCAGTGGGTGGAGGGGAGAAGCTTGTGTCTAGGCATTTCTTTATACTAAGTCAATTCCAACAGACAATTATGGATACCTAATAATGGCTGCTGTAGCCAAAATGGAGCTAGTTAGGGTGTTAGGACTGGGTCAGAAAGAATTAAGCAGGTCTAGTTCTAGTTGAAGCAGGTCTAGTTCCCAGAGCTCCCTGAGGTCAGGGTGAACGTTCCCAGCCCTGTAGGAGTGCTTCTCAACCCCCTAAGGAGCCCATTACTCTCCAAGGGGCTTCATGCTGCTAACACAACCATGGTTCTGCCAAACAGGAGATGGCTCAAGCCAGCTCCCCTCTTGCGGTTAAACGCTCTATAGTTAAGAACAGAGAGAGTCCAAAACAGGTGGACTGATCCAATGAAAGACTGCCTGGTCTGCAATCACCAAGATCCCACCAATCAGAAAAAGGGTCACCGTAACCGCAGTGGAAATCCCCTAACTTGGAATAAAAGCTAAGGGAAATTGGGTCTCCAATTTCATGGGAGTGTGCTCGGCCCTACGTGTCGATCTGTCTCTGTGTTGTGTTCTGTACTTTTTTCTTGATGTAATGTTCTTTTATTAAAGCTTTTCTCTGCAGTTTTTGGCCTCTCGAGAGATTCTTTGTTAGAGTGGCGTTTCTAACTCAACAAGGGCAGCCCGTATGAGCTAGTGAGGGCAGCCCTTTTTTATTTTATTTTATTTTATTTTAACTTTATTATTATTATTATTATGTTTTTTTTTTTTGGTCGTTTGAAGACAGGTCTCCCTGGTATCCCCAGCTGTCCTGGAACCTCACTCTGTAGAGAACCCCCGGGTGGGGGCCCCTTTGAACTCACAAAGATCCGCCTGCCTCTGCTCCCGAGTGCCTGGATTAAAGGCACGCGCCACCCAAGACGCCCTGGGCAGCCATTATTTTTACAGAAAACCTCCCGCAGTCCCTCACGGAAGGTGATTCAGATGTGAAGGATGATTAAAGGGAAAGAAGAGGCTTTTTTAAAAATTTATTTATTATTTTTTTATGTGTTGAGTGTACTGTATGCATGTAGGTTAGTGGTTCAACACCGACAGTGCAATCAGAAGAGGGTGTCAGATTCCCCTGAACTGGAGTTGAATGACAGGTCTTAGCCATCATGTGGTGTTGGNCCAACACCACACTGATGGTAAGACACTTGTCATTACTCCAGTTCAGGGGACATCTGACACCCTCTTCTGACTTTGCACGCTCGGGTGAAGTCACACCTACAGTGCAACAAGTACACTCATACACATAAAAAAATAATAATAAATTTTTAAAAACAGCCTCTTTCTTTCCCTTTAAATCATCTTCACATTGAAATTCACCTTCGGTGAGACTGCGGGAGGTTTCTGTAAAAATAATGGCTGCACCGGGCGTTGGTGGCGCGTGCCTTTAATCCAGCACTCGGGAGCAGAAGCGGCAGGCGGATCTTGTGAGTTCAAGGCCCCCACCCGGGGGTTTCTACAGAGTGAGGTTCCAGGGAACAGCTGGGGATACAGGGAGACCTGGTTCTCAAAGACCAAAAAAAAAAAAAATAATAATAATAAATAACAATTGTTAAATATATAAATAAAATAAAAAAGGGCTGCCCTCAACTAGCTCATAAGGGCTGCCCTTGTTGAGTTAGAAACGCCACTCTAACCAAACAATCTCTCGAGAGGCCAAAAACCTGCAGAGAGAAAGCTTAATAAAAGAACATTAACAATCAAGAAAAAGTACAGAACACGAGACGTGACAGAGACAGATCGACACGTCAGGCCAAGACACTTCCCATGGGAATGGGGAGAGCCGATCTATCCTCTCCCACTTTTATTCCACAGTTAGTGGATTTCCACTGCTGTTACGGTGACCCTTTTTCTGATTGGTGGGACTTGGTGTTGCAGAACAGGCAGTCTTTCATTGGATCAATCCACCTGTTTTGGACTCTCTCTGTTCTTAATCTATAGAGCGATTTAACCGCAAAGAGGGGAGCTGGCTTGAGCCATTCCTGTTTGGCAGAACACAATGTGGTTGTGTTAGCAGCATGAAGCCCCTTGGAGAGTAATGGGCTCTTAGGGGTTGAGAAGACTCCTACAGGGCTGGAGAACGTTCACTACTGACCTCAGGAGCTCTGGGACTAGACCGTTGCTTCAACTAGAACTAGAACCTGCTTAATTCTTTCTGACCACAGTCCTACCCTGCTAGACTGTAGCTCCATTTTGGCTACAGCAGCCATTTTTAGATATCCATTTAATGTGTCTGTTGGAGAATTGATTAGTTAAAGAAATGCCTAGCACAATGGCTTCTCCCCTCCACCCACTGCTTGTAGCTAAAAGATAACCACTGGAATGTATGGCCGGAGGTCTTCAACCAATCATCAGACGTCCAGCTGCACTCGTCTCAGAAGTGCCTCCAAAAAAGGTCAGTGACTTAAGGTGCAAAGATTAGCCAATAGGCCCACTTCCTGGTAACAGTAGTAACTGGCATCTTTCAAATGGATGGCAGGGAAGGCTGGTCCAATTAGAAACTGCCAAATGCATTAACTCTGTTTAATCCAATGAATTATAAAGTTAACAAGCCCGTTCTGCACCTCCCCCTGGATTCTGTATAGGAGACTCTGTGCCTGTTGGGCCAGGTCGCTGTTTCTAGCTTGCATGCTGGAATCACAACTTGGTGCACCGAGCCAAATCCTTTCTTCCAGTTTTCTTCTCTTCTTTCTCATAACCTTTCTTCTTCCAATAAATATCATTTTTGATCTTTGTCAGTCTGTGTTGGTGTGGATTCTAGAACTCTTCTTACACTACAACATTTCTGCTGAGTTAGGATGCATTTAGTTTGGGGTGAGTGAGTTCCAGGACAGTGGACTACAGGGAGACCTGCTTGAAAAAGAAAACGTCTTATGAACAAGTCATCAAAGTTACAAAAACTTTTTTAAACAAGTGTATCAAACATTTTTTTTTATTTATATTTATGAATAGCACCCACATGGTGGCTGAGAACCGTCTGTAACTCCAATTCCAGGAGAACTCCAGTTCCAGGGGAATCCGACACCCTCTTCTGACCTCTGCGGCATTGCACGACATGGGTGCACAGACCTACACGCAAACAGTACATTCATATAAATAAAATAAAAAAAAATGTTTGATACACTTTTTAAAAAAGTTTTTGATAATTTGATGACTTGTTCATAAGACTTTTTCTTTTCAAGACAGGGTCTCCCTGTAGTCCAGCTGTCCTGGAACTCACTCACCCCAAACTAAATGCATCCTAACTCAGCAGAAATGTTGTAGTGTAAGAAGAGTTCTAGAATCCACACCAACACACTGACAAAGATCAAAAAATGATTTTATTGGAAGAAGAGAAGGTTTAGAGAAAGAAGAGAAGAAACTGGAAGAAAGGGATTGGTGCGGTGCACCAAGGTTGTGCATTCCAGCATGCAAGCTAGTAAACAGCGACCTTGGCCCACAGGCACATGAGTCTCTTATACAGAATCCAGGGGGAGGTGCAGAACGGGCTTGTTAACTTTTAATTTCATTGGATTAAACAGAGTTTAATGCATTTGGCAGTTTCTAATTGGATCAGCCTTCCCACCATCCATTTGAAAGATGCCAGTTACTACTGTTACCAGGAAGTGGGCCTATTGGCTAATCTTGGTGCCTTAAGTCACTGACCTTTTTTGGAGGCACTTCTGAGACTAGGTGCAGCTGGAGTCTGATGATTGGTTGCAGACCTCCGGCCATACATTCCAGTGGTTATCTTTTAGCTACAAGCAGTGGGTGGAGGGGAGAAGCCAGTGACTAGGCATTTCTTTAACTAAGTCAATTCCAACAGACACTTAAAGATATCTAAAAATGGCTGCTGTAGCCAAAATGGAGCTAGTTAGGGTGTTAGGACTGGGTCAGAAAGAATTAAGCAGGTCTAGTTCTAGTTGAAGCAGGTCTAGTTCCCAGAGCTACCTGAGGTCAGGATAAACTTTCCCAGCCCTGTAGGAGTGCTTCTCACCCGCTAAGGAGCCCATTACTCTCCAAGGGGCTTCATGCTGCTAAACACAACCATTGTTTCTGCCAAACAGGAGATGGCTCAAGCCAGCTCCCCTCTTGCGGTTAAACGCTCTATAGTTAAGAACAGAGAGAGTCCAAAACAGGTGGACTGATCCAATGAAAGACTGCCTAGTTCGCAACCACCAAGGCCCCACCAATCAGGGAAAGGGTCACCGTAACCGCAGTGGAAATCCCCTAACTGGGAATAAAAGTGGGAGAGGATCAGACCTCAGAGCCTCTGCCCCCCAGTCCCATGGGAATGTACTTGGCCTGACGCGTCGATCTGTCTCTGTGTTGTATTCTGTACTTTCCTTGATGTAATGTTCTTTTATTAAAGCTTTTCCTCTGCAGTTTTTGGCCTCTCGAGAGATTAGTTTTGGTAGAGTGGCGTTTCTAACTCAACAAGGGCAGCCCTTATGAGCTAGTTAGGGCAGCCCTTTTTTATTTTATTTTATTTTATTTTAACTATTATTATTATTATTATTATTTTTTTTTTTTTTTTGTCTTTTTGAGACAGGGTCTCCCTGTAGCCCCAGCTGTCCTGGAACTCACTCTGTAGACCCGGGTGGCCTTGAACTCACAAAGATCCGCCTGCCTCTGCCTCCCGAGTGCTGGGATTAAAGGCACGCGCCACCACGCCCGGTGGCAGCCCTTATTTTTACAGAAACCTCCGCAGTCTCACTGAATGTGAATTCAGATGTGAAGGATGAGTTAAAGGGAAAGAAAGAAGGCTTTTTAAAAATTTATTTATTATTTTTTTATGTGTATGAGTGTACTGTCTGCATGTAGGTTGGTGCACCCGAGTCGTGCAAGTCAGAAGAGGGTGTCAGATTCCCCTGGAACTGGAGTTAATGACAGTTCTTAGCCATCATGTGGGTGTTGGGAATCGAACCCGGGTTCTCTGCAAGAGCAGTCGTTGGTCTTAACTCCTGAGCCATCTCTCCAGCCCCGAAAGAAGGCTTTTAACTACAATGAAAGTACCTTGTGCTTACAAATCTTCAAAGCCCTAAAGCTCAAATTTCTTTATCATTTATAGCATGTCTGCTTCTACAAATCAAATAGCATTGGGTAATCAATTTCCATATTCTAGTAACAAATACTTATTCAATATCCATCATATGCCAGGCCTCATCATGAGCACCGAACTTAATAAAAATTAACAACCACCATTTTACCATTTTGAATGAAGAAACTCAAAAGTATTGGGTTGTAGTACAGAATCAATATCTTGAAAAGCTCTTACACATGCGCACGCGCACGCGCGCGCACGCGCGCGCGCGCACGCGCGCGCGCGCACACACACACACACTGTTCCTTTACTGGTGGAGATGTGAAAACCATCTACCCCCTCCTCCTAAGCTTCTAATAACAAACAAAAGTAAGATTTCACCACAGTCCTCCCTGGGGGGGGGGACTAAACAGTTTAACTGGGATTACCTACAGAGCATGAGTGAGGAGAATTACTGGCAGCAGCAGGGGCTGACCCCAAAGCATTCACACACCCAGCATGGATGATGGTTTTCCTATAGCTGCATAGACGGACCATCTCTTCCAAGTCTTCCATGGCCTAAGTTCTCTAGCCCCTGCCATGGATCCTGAGGTCAGGCAATTAGGGTAGAATTGAATACAGATGGCTGGAAAGAGGAGAAAATATCGTCAGTAGGCCTGAGGGACCCTTGCAAGTAGCCATAGCTGATTTCATGAAGATGGTGGCAGTTTGGTTAGGAGGGCAGTTCCTTATCTACCCCCCCCCCATACATGTTACTGGCATCTGTGCTTAAGGTGACAATTATTTGGACAAGGTTTTCTGTATAGAATTACCCATTAGAGTGAATGTAAAAAAGATCAAATTTTCTGATGACCTACATGGAGCTGGCTTCTTTGACAAACATAAGACTCTGAGGAGCTGGAAGGCACATATCTCTTCTTTGCACATGTCCAAATGGTGACATATGGGGATGGTGTAGCCATAGGCCATTAGAAGTGCAGCTATTGATGCTTAAATTTTAAGGTAATTGGTGAACTTGGGCAATAGAGCTGGAAAGAGTGGTTTTCCAGGGCCATATCCTCCTGGAAGATTTAGTTGGGAGATTTAGTGGTAGCTGGGTTCTGAAGTCAGTGAAGGATGGGAGGAACAACAACAGCAGCAACAATAGATAGGTGCACTAAGCAGTAAGAAGCTAAGGCAGGCAGGCAAAGTGTCACTTTGACATTGGACCTCTTTACATATGAGCAGAAGTTTGAAGCTGCCACTCACTCTAGGGGAAGGTTTTCTGCCCTTAGTTAATTCTTCCTGGAAATAACCTCTTAGTTGACAATCAAGATCAACCATCACATGTCTTAACATCTTTGTATTTAAAAAAAAAAAAGATATAAATAAAATTTAAATATTTTACATTTTAGTCTTAGCTGCAATTGCTTACTGAGGTGTATGTATAACCTGTTGGGCACTACACGATGCCTTCCTTGCACTTTGGAATCAGTTCAGAAATGCCACATTGAAAAGAATGTGGCAGCATCTAATTACAAAAGGAGCAGTTCACACTATGTCCAGGCGATGGAGCTGTTTCCCTCACAATTTAAAATTGCTCCCTATTGCCATTCAAGGAGCACCTGCTTGCAACTTCCACCTTCTGTTTGCTTCAGGGCTGTGTTTTCTGTAGTTTGAGCAAATCTTCCAGAAGAATAGGAAAATGAGGGGAAGTATAAATAGAACAAAAGGAACTTTCAAAGGAATGAGGAACTAAAGCTGGATTCACTGTTCTCTGTCACTAGAGTACCCTACATAGAGAGTCTCCTTAATTAGAATCATTGTGACAATAATACTCCAGCTGGTCTTAGCGCATTACCACAATCGTTCAGCCACCAGCTCTCCTAAACATCTCGGACCTTCACTTCGCTCCTCACACCTTGCTGAGCCATCTATCCAGTCCAGAACATACCCTTTTTTAATCCATTCATAGGTCAATGGACACCTGTGTTGATGCCATAACTTGGCCATTGTGGATAATGCCTGTGTAATATTATTTATTTATTTATTTATTTATTTATTTATATTAATTTTTTTGCTTGTTTTTCTAGGTTAGGATCTTCTTGACTTTAATATTTTTAGATTGCTTTGGGTCTATGCCCAGGAATGATATAGCTGGCCCATATAATTTTTCTGTCTTTGTTTTTTTAATGACCACCACACTGATCACCATAGTGACTGCACAAATTTTCTTTCCCACTACAGGTGTACAACTGTTTCTTTTTCTGGTATTCTCATCAGCATTGTTTTTTGGTTTCCTTCGTTGTCTTTTTTCTTAATGCTAACCATTCTGACTAGGGTGAAATGCAATCTCATTGTTGGGGGGGCAGGCACATGTTCCCTGACACACTTGTGAACAACGTTGTGGAGTCAGTTCTCTCCTTATATCCTTATGTAGCCATCTCACTAGTCCAAGGAGTAGCCATCTTTATATGACAAAGCAGTTGGTTTTGAGGTAAGAGACATAAATGAGGGAGTACCATATAACAGATGCAGAAAAGAACAAGCATAAAATCTAATTAAACAAGAGAAAAACTAAAAGCAGTTAAGAAGTTAATGCAAAAGTAAAGATTAAAAAGGGGCTGGAGAATTGTCTTCGTGGTTAAGAACACTGGCTGCTCTTGCAGAGGGCCCAGATTCAAATCCCAGAACCCACATGACAGTTAACAACTGTTTGCAACTCCAGTTCCAGGGTATCTGATACCCTCTTCTGACCTCCATGGGCATTGCAGACCATGAGTGCACTTAGACATGCATGTAGGCAATGCATTCATACATGTAAATAATTTAAATATAATTATAAATTATAAATTTATAATTTATAAATTTAAATTATTAAATTTATAAATTTATAATTTTAAAATTTAAAATTTAAAAATTTAAAAATTTAAAAATTTAAAAAATAAATTTAAAAATTAAAAATTAAGATAAAGTGAAATTAAAGGAACATTATAACACCAATCAATATTTTTTACTTGCTGGGACAGGCATAAATGTCCTTGTTCATGGAGTTGTCTTTCATTTCTTTTTTATTTTTTGTTTTATTTTAAATTATTTATATTTTTATTTTAAATTTTAAATTATTTATATTTATTTATTTATTTATTTAATGTGTATGACTGTATTTCCTGCAATACACTAAGTGAACCCATGTCATGCAATGCTTATGGAGGTCAGAGGAGGGCATTGGATCCCCTGTAACTGGAGTCCCACCCAGGTAAAGCTGGAGGCTTGTTCACCTAAGGATTCCACAGCCTGTCAGGCTGACAACCAACACTAATCATCACACAGGCATTCTACCACTGGTCTATATCCCCGCCTTTACTTTTCATTTTCTTCAAGATGTGGTAGGAAGACAAGAAACCTTTACTAAGAGTAGGTACTAATAGATGTGGCATACATCTTTAATCCAAGTACTTGGTATGTAGATTTGTGAGATGGAGCCTAGTCTACTCTAAAAGGACTTCCAGGCTAACTGGGGCTACTGGGAGATCCTATCTAAAAAAAACAAAAAACAAAACAAAATACCTTTACTAATTCAAATTGATATGCAATGTTTACTATGCGATGCCACATACAGCTAAGCCTGAATAAAAGTAACATGATTCTTAGCACCCATTTTAAGACAAGAATGAACTCAAACTGCCGAGAACCTGTTCCTTTATAATTCCTCAGAATTGTGCTCCTAAACAAAAGTTTCTTGCATTGAAACTGTATGCCCAGCATGAAATGGGGAAGTAAAAGTCAGACTCTTATCTTATTAGAGAAGAATCTGTCCCTTTCTGATCCTCAGATCTAGATCAGAACACACATAACCACAAAGGGATGTTAACAATTCAATCCCACCTATTGTTTGTAACATAAATGGGATAGTCATATCTTCATGGTTTCAAATTAATATCTTGCCCTCTTTTGCAGAGCTTTCTTGAATATGCAAACCTCCACACATACATTCATACACTAGTTTTGAGTGAAGGGCAAACAAGGGTCATAAGGAATTAAGGCTATATCTCCAGACCACATGGCTCAGTGAGCTTGTGTACACTATAAACAAGCTAAGGTAAGATTAACTTTTGGATTGCAAGGTTAAGCAAAAGTCATTTGTCCAAAGTTTATAGAAAGACTTGTGGGAGTAGGTTCTTTCTTTCCACCATATGAGTCTGAGGGATTGAACTCAGCTATGGTAGGTTTGACAGCACGTGTCTTCACCTGTTGAAACCTTTCATTGGTCCCCTCTCTAGAATTTTAGACTTAATCTTCTTTAGCCATCGAAGCTTGGGATTGTTCTATTTTGTTTTCCTCTGTTCAGTGTTAATTTGTGAGACTCCAACTTTTTTATTGTTGTTGTTTTTGTTTGTTTTTCATTTTTCAGACAAATCTTTACAATATAGCTCTGGCTGGCCTGGATCTTGATATTTATACCAGTCTGGCCTTAAAGACAGTGATCTTTAGTCTTTTTGTGCCTTACCTCAAAAGTATTGTCTTACATAGTCATAGTATAATTATCAAAGTCAGAAAGTTAATAATGAGCAAATTCTGTAGATAGCGATGTGAAGGAAAAGTTCTCAGAAAAATTCTGCATCTTGGACTGAACTTCCTGCAAGGCTGACCAACTGATCAGCACTTCAGAATCTGTGGAGTCAGGAATGCTGCATAGCCAGAGGCTAGCTACAATTTATCTTGGGCCCTCTGTACCCTGTAAATACCCACCCCTTGCCAACATCTGTTTCTGACTTAACAACTTATGACTAACAATGTATTAACTTAACAAAGAAAAATTCACACCAACCAAAAGGCTAAGAATGTCATCAGATAGCATTTCTGAGACCTATAGTAGAATTCCCCCAGTTTCCTATGACCTGCTGCTGAATGTGTTCACCTAGGTATTTGAGAAGTGTCTTGACTTATGACTTTGTTTTGTTACTATAAAAGCCTTCCTGAAACTATTACCATGTTGGAACATGGAATTTGGGTAATCTGAATCTGTACAGGTTTTATGGGCCATGGTCACTCATGACTCCAGAATAAGCTATCTCTTATCCCCTTTGAGGTGAGTGTTATGTTTTTGCATCAACAGTAGTTTATCAAGTGTTGCCAGTTGGCCCAACAGTATTGATACGTACAATTTTATATTAGATTGTTGGGTATCATTTAGGGTTTTTCTTCTCCCTCCCCCCGTCCCCAGAGACAGAGCTTCTTGTAGCCCAAGTTGACTTCAGTTTTGCTATGTAACAGAGGGTAGTCTTGAATGTATGATCCTCCTGCCCATATTATTCAAGTGCTAGGATTACAGGCACGTGTTTCCAAACCTGGATCTATGTTGAGTGTTGAATGCAGGATGTCATGCATGCTAGGCAAGCACTGGACTCACTCACTAGTAGAGCTATATCCTCAGTCCTCATCATTTTAACTTATTTGTTTATATTTTAAAAGATTTGCAATCTTGGGTATGTGTGTATATCTGCATGTAGGTATATGCACATGAGTGTAGGTGCCCATGACGGCATCAGATAACTGGAGCTGGAGGCACAGATGCTTGTGAGCTACCCGGTGAGGGTGCTAGGACCCCACCTTGGGTCTTCTAGAAGAGTAGTGCATACTTTTAACCTCGGAGCCATCTCTCCAACTCTGTTTTGTCCCCTCACTGTTTTGGACAAGGTGATATTCACTGTTCATTCTTTTATTTATTTAATTTTTTTTTTTTGTCTTTTTGAGACAGGGTCTCCCTATAGCCCCAGCTGGCCTGGAGCTTGCTCTGTAGACCAGGCTGGCTTTGAACTCACAGAGATCCACCTGCCTCTGCCTCCTGACTGCTGGGATTACAGGCATGCACCACCATGCTCAGCTGTCAACTGTTCATTCTTTTAATTCAAAATTGTTTTTAGTGTCTGATGAGAATGTAGCTTATGGTGTCAGTGAGATGACTCAGTGGATAAAGGTGCTTGCCACTAAGCTTGACCGACCTGAGGTTTAATCCTTGGGAACCACATGCTGGAAGAAGAGAACTGATTCCTGTCAGTTGTCCTCTCATCTCCACTCATCCCAATAAACAAAAATTTTTAAATGTAATACAATTTTTGAATTAAGGTTCATTCACTGCATTCAAATAGTGTGATAAAGAGTCTGTTAACCAAAATAAGACCCTTTCTCATCCCTTCCTTCTCTCTTTTCTCCATGGAACTACTCAATGACCCAGACCATCTGTCTTGTAAAACAACACACATTCTGCTTTGTTTCTTTGCTTCCTTGTGATGTAATTTAAATTCTTTTTTTTTCTTTTTAATATAATACTTGTATTGATGTTTTGTGTATTTCAGACATCATTTTTCAGTCCAATTTAGACATATTCCCCTTTCCCTTCTTCCCACCCCACCCCAGTTCATGTGCTCTGCCATACATGTCCGGCATCTTTCTCTCAGTCTCTCCAAAGTTTTTCTCTGCAAAGGTTTATTGTCCTAGGCAGAATTCAACCACATCAGTCTGTTCTTTGGCCCATTCCTCATGCTGCTGTGGTTCCTGCCCAACTGTACCGCTCCAAAGTATGCCCATGTATACGTCATATATGTACCAGAATTATGTTCTCCAGGAGTAAACTGTATGTTAACTCTGATATATGCCCAGGAATTCACATTTTTTCCATTTAATTTAATTTAATTTAATTTAATTTTTTTTTGGTCTTTTCGAGACAGGGTCTCCTTGTAGCCCCAGCTGTCCTGGAACTCGCTCTGTAGACCAGGCTGGCCTTGAACTCACAAAGATCCGCCTGCCTCTGCCTCCCAAGTGCTAGGATTAAAGGCATGCGCCACCACGCCCGGCTTAATTTTATATTGCTCTAAAATATGAATATATACCTTCCACCCATATACATTAATTACCATGTCTGAAAGTAAGTGGTAAGTTAATTCTAGGGCTCATTAAGAGATTCACATTATAACATCACAGTTGCTTTCAGATAGAAAGAAATATAACAATAACATTGCTCAGCTTGCTTTTCAATTGGGATTTGGTACTAGCATCCACAAATGAGGGAAACCATTCCCCATTCTTCACCAGTGATACATCTTATAGAGCATTAACATCCAGAATATATAAACTACCCAAAAAACAAAGAAGCAAGAAAACAAATGACCCACTCAAAAGATGCAGTAAAGAGCTGAACAGAGAATTCACCAGTGAGGAAGTAAAGATGGCTGAGAAACATCTTAAAAAGTATTCAACATCATTAATAATTAAAGAAATTCAAATTAAAACCACTCTAAGATATCATCTAACTCCAATAAGACTGACTAATATCAAGAAAACAAAATGCTGGAGAGGTTGTAGGGAAAGGGGAACACTCATCCACTGCTAGTGGGAATGTAGACTTGTACAGCCACTGTGGAAAGCAATGTGGAGAACCCTTAAATGACTCAAAATGAGCCTACCACCTGACCCAGCCATACCACTCCTGGGTATATACCCACAAGACTCATCGTACTGTAGAGATACATGTACATCTATGTTTATTGCAGTTCTTTTTACAATAGTGAAGAGCTGGAACCAACCCAAATGCCCTTCAGCTGATGAGTGGATAATAAAAATGTGGTACAACTACACAATGGAGTTCTATGCAGTGGTAAAGAAAGATGGCGTCATGAACTTTGCAGGTAAATGGATGGAACTAGAAACCATTATGCTAAGTGAAGTAATTTAAATTCTTTATCCCTGATGTATCCCTAGAAGCTCAGTTAGATCAAGTTCAAGTATATTTATTCATTTGTTCTGCAAGAATACATTGTAGTTGGTGCTGTGTTTTTGGTATTGTATTACCCTTCCTCCCATACCTTTGGTATTGTATTACACCTTTAGGTATTAAACCTAATGTCTGGTTTCTATTTTTAGTGATGCTAAGATTGATCAAAGGATTCAAATGGTGACAGCCTAATCCCTCCACCACAGTGCCCACCAGTAGTCCAGTGCTGCTGTCCTTTGATGATTGGTGCATTACTCAGTTTTAATTAGGAGTGGCAAAGTGATGATTTGAGGAGTCTATCATTCCTTTTTCACTTATAAATTATAATCCTCCGTAGACAATTTTTTTTCACTTAGAGCTATTTGATTACCCTGAAAGCCAAAACCAATGCTAAATTCTTTCAATTGTCAATTTCTAGAATGAGAAATTGATGTGTTAGTATTTACTATGTATCAGATGACTCTCTTTCCCTCTCTGTCCTCTTTCTGTTCAAGTAAATGGATGATTGTATTCTTCTTATTAGTACCCAAATTACAGGACATGGGCTTTGATTTTATGCTTATCTGTCTCCTGTCAAACTAAAACTTTTGGTAGCTAATAGTAGCAACCTAATTATCAATATTATCTTATAACATGTAAAAGTTTTATAATATAATAGTGCATCTGCTTAAAATTATACTACAGGATTAAAAATAATACTTATTTTTACTTCTATATTTCATTAAAGATATATGTGCTAAATCACTGAAGTAAGTCTTTGATCTGTCTGGTTATGTTCACAACTTTATACACATTAGCATTTGTTTTGTAAGACTGTGGTTTTAGAATCTAACCGTTCAGGTCACAATACCTACAGCAGCCTGTTCCTGTCACAGGTGACAGTCACTCTATTGACATGGCCTGTGAGTCCCTAGCTGGACACACTGACTCCCTGAGGTCAGAATCTCTCACCTGGGGATATTAGTTTACATCAAAAGGGATATTGGTGGTCACACATCCAGCTAAGCACCCATGTCTTGGTCTCCTACCTGGGAATCAAGATAGCCTGGCAGGCTTGCACTATGAAACCTCCCCCACTCTCAGAAACATGGAAGAAGAGACTCCTACTTGTTAGGTTCTGGGGTGCAAAATATAGAAATAACAGGCGAGAAAGACTTTAGACATACCAGACCTTGGAAGAGAATGCATTTTATTCTAGGGGCTGTGACAGCTGCCTTCCTGTCCACATGCTGGAGAGGACTGCCCTCTGTATGGAGCTAGTTAGTAATCTTATATGGACTTGGGCATGAGGAAGCCGGGCAGCTGTGGAGAGTCTCGGTGCCTCATTCTCCGGAGGCGCTCGTTCAAACAGGACAGGCGATCGTGAGCCACGGTCAGTCTCCAACAGCCCCAGAGGTAAATGAGATGAGTGGTAGTTTCTAGTTTTCTGCAACTGGGACATTCTATCACTTCTGCCACATATGCTCTGATTCCCCCTTGAGAGAATCTACCATGCTGTCTCTGATGCTGGAGCCTGAACTCTCAGAGCCCCTACTATGACATGGGCTGTTTGTTCTAATAAACTCCTTACTCCCCAGTAATCCTTCCTGGTGTCCATTTGAACCCTTCCTCCCATACCTTTCACATCTATTGTAATTTGCATTTAGCTTTTATACCAATTTTAACTCAATTTTATTTTTTAATGTATATTTTATTGATTTTTGCACATTTCATGTAAAACTTCTTCATCCTCTTTGTACCCCTTCCCCATCAAGACCATCCCCCCCATAGCCCACCCGACTCGATATCATGCATTCTGTCATTTATGTTAAGGCCTATTGAGTGAAGTTAATGTACCCAGATGTCCCTCAGGACAAGTTCATCCACTGGGTGCTAGTCAGTCTGTCTAGAGTTAGAAGACTCCCTTCAAGAAAACCAACTTTCCCTTACCCAGCAGTAATCAGCTGCAAATAGTTCTTCTCTAAGTTTGGGGCCTTCTTCAATTCTTCAATTCTATGCCTTTTTTTTTGTCTGCTTGAGTTTGCATGTGTCATGTGCATGCTGACACTATTGCTGTAGGTTCATATGAACAAGGTCCCAGGAACATGTAAGACTATTTCCATATGGTCATGCACCTCCTCCCATGAGTCATACAAAATCTTTCCACTCTCTCTTCTTCAGTTGTCCCTGAGTCCTGGGTGAGTGAGGTTCAATATAGAGTCCTGCCCAGGGACCCACACTCTCCAGACTCTTATTCTCTATGCTTTGGCTATTTGTGGCCTTTCGTGTTCATTTCCATTCTGTTGCATGAGAGAGCTTCATTGGTGAGAGTTGAGAGATGCATCAGTATTCTCTCTACACCTTGTTCTGCTATGGCCCATGAGACTTAGGTGTAGACGTTCTATTGTAGATGTGTCACTTAGGGATTGGGCATCTCACAGACACTTACTTGCTATGTGTGACAAGTTGTGAAACTCTGTAGTAGTCTCTATCTTTTGCAAAAGAAGCTTCTTTGATAAGTGGTGACTGGCATACTTCTCTGTAAAGATAAAGATCCATATTTAGCATACAGTAAGAAATTACATTTGTCTAGGGATATGATATCCTTAGGGTTTTCTCTAAGATCTATGATCTCAGGGGTGGAGAGATGGCTCAGTGGTTAAGAGCACTGACTGCTCTTGCAGAGGACCCAGGTTTGATTCCCAGCACACACATGGCAGCTAAGAACCTTCTTAGGCCAGGTGTTGTGGTGCACACCTTTAATCCCAGCACTCGGGGGGCAGAGGCAGGCAGATTTCTGTGAGTTCAAGGCCAGCCTGGTCTACATAGTGAGCTCCAGGCTAGCTGGGACTAAAGGGAGATACTGTCATATATATATATAAGGCTTCATTTTATATTGCTCTAAAATATGGAAATATACCTTACACCCATATACATCAACTACCATGTCTAAAAATAAGTAGTAAGTTAATACTAGAGCCCATTAGAGTTTCACATTATAATATCACAGTGCTTTCAGATAGAAAGAATATAACAATACACATTGCTCAGCTTGTTTTCAATTGGGATTGGTCTACTAGCGTCCACAAAATGAGGGAAACCATTCCCCCTCATTCACCAGTGGCATACATCTTTATAGAGCCTTAACATTCCAGGAATATATAAAACTACCAAAAACAAAAGAAGCCAAGAAAACAAATTGACCCACTCAAAAGTTGCAGTAAAGAGCTGAACAGAAGAGACTTCACAAGTGCGAGGAGGAAAAAACGATGGCTGAGAAACATCTTTAAAAAGTATTCAACACTCATTATATTAAAGTAAATTCAAATTAAACCACTCTAAAGATATCATCTAACTCCACTAAGAATGACCTAATATTCTCAACGAAATAACAAAAATGTGGAGAGGTTTGTAGGGAAAGGGGAACACACTCATTCACTGCCTGGTGGGAATGTAAACTTGTACCGCCACTATGGAAGGCAATTCGGAGAACCCTTAACTGACTCAAAATGAGCCTACAAACTGACCCAGCCATACCATTCACGGGCATGTACCCACAAGACTCATCGTACTCGTAAGAAATACATAGATACATGTCTATGTTTATTGCAGTTCTTTTTACAATATCGAAGAGATGAAAGCAACCAAAGTGTCCCTCAGGCTGATTGTATGTGGGACAATAAAAATGTAGGTCATCATAATACACAATGGAGTTATATGCAGTGATAAAGAAAATGGCGTCAAGATTTGCAGGTAAATGGATGGAACTAGAAACCCATTATAATAAGTGAATGTAATTTAATTCTTTATCACTGATGTTTATCTAGAAGATCAGTTAGATCAAGGTTAAGTATATTATTAATTTGTTCTTGCAAGGATAATTACATTGTAGTGGTTGCTGTGTTTTTGGGTATTGTATTACCCTTCCTCCCATACCTTTGGTATTGTATTACACCTTTAGGTATTAAACCTAATGTCTGGTTTCTATTTTTAGTGATGCTAAGATTGATCAAAGGATTCAAATGGTGACAGCCTAATCCCTCCACCACAGTGCCCACCAGTAGTCCAGTGCTGCTGTCCTTTGATGATTGGTGCATTACTCAGTTTTAATTAGGAGTGGCAAAGTGATGATTTGAGGAGTCTATCATTCCTTTTTCACTTATAAATTATAATCCTCCGTAGACAATTTTTTTTCACTTAGAGCTCTTTTCGAGACAGGGTCTCCCTGTAGCCCCAGCTGTCCTGGAACTCACTCTGTAGACCAGGCAGGCCTTGAACTCACAAAGATCCGCCTGCCTCTGCCTCCCAAGTGCTAGGATTAAAGGCGTGCGCCACCACGCCTGGCCTGCACCTGACTTTTTAAAATGCAGTATTAATTAAATTTTATGTTGTCAAATGTATACATTTTCAGTAGGGTTTGGTGGCATACTCCTTTAAATCCAGCACTCGGGAGGCAGAGGCAGGCGGATCCCTGTGAGTTCAAGGCCAGCCTGGTCTATAGAGCAGTTCCAGGACCAAAAGAAAAAAATATACATTTTCTTGAAATTCATTTTTGGAATTTCAATTGTGATGAAAATGGTTTTTTAAAAAATTCAAACTTCCTAGGCATAGTGGCCCATGCCTTCAATCCCAGCAGAGGCAGGTGGATCTCTGTGAGTTCTAGGCCAGCTAGGGCTACAGAGAGACCTAGTCTCAAAAGGACAAAACAACAACAACAACAACAACAACAACAACAACAGTACAATTCAAACTCATAAGGAATTTGACTTACACTTTCTTCTGGTGCTTGTATTGTTTATTTACTAAGTCTGCAGTTCCCTCATTGGGAATTCGTCCTAGGGAATATTTCCTTACACAGCTGTGATGCGTAATAGTGACTGTCAGTGTGATTGTCCTGAGAGAGGTCTCTTAGACATTATGGGACAGTGGCTGAGGAAGAAAGACATGCCCCACATGTGGGCGGCACCTATCAATATGGTGAGAAACGGAAACCAAAAGCAAAAGAAGGAGGGAGCCTGCTAGTGTGTGCGTTCTCTGTCCCCTTTGCTAGTAACCCCTGGCTCTCATCTTCAAAGAAGTGAGGTGAGAGCTCCCTCAAGTCCACTCTCCCCCACCCAGATATTCTGCCTTGCTTCAGGCTTAACCTAATTAGTGGACTAGGGGCCCTTGGATCAGATTTTTTTTCTCCATGTAAAGACTAGATACACAGCAGCAGCTGGATTTATGTACTCTAACCTTTATTATATTATTATTATTAGTAGTAGTAGTAGTAGTAGTAGTAGTAGTAGTATTTTCGAGGCAGAGTCTCCCTTTAGTCCCAGCTGGCCTGGAGCTCACTATGTAAACCAGGCTGGCCTTGAACTCAGAGAGATCCATCCACCTGCGCCCGCGCCCTGAGTGCTGGGATTAAAGGCATGGCCTAAAACGGTTCTTAACCACCATTTGGGTGCTGGGAATGGAACCCAGGTCCTTTGCAAGAGCAGACGGTGCTCTTAACTGCTGAGCCATCTCTCCAGCCCCCCACCCCCATCTTTAAAGTTATAGATGTCAGTCCCTTCCTCAGAGCATCATAGGGGAAGGAAGGTGACCGAGAGTCCTCTATCTAAGCTCTTAGCTTTACAGAAAGCAGAGACATCCAGGATAACAAAGAAGCAGAGAGTGCTTTTAAGAGAGAAAGTATAGAAGCTGGATAGGACCCAGAACTTGCTGCTCTAGGAAAACAGTTTTTCCATTGTGTCTTGGAGGCAAGAGACTGCCTTAGGACATCTGGGGACTCACCCAACATTAAGTGGATCTCTGGCTACTAAAACAGAAGCCAATGAACCCAAGGTAACACACAAGCAATGCTTAGCATGGTAGCCACGTAACAGACAGGGAAACTCCCCAACTTCAAGATGGATAAGGAGCCCTCAGAAATGTTAGCAGTGACAGACAGAGTCGAAGCTCCAGCTTGTTATCCTTGGCAGCTTCAGGCATTCCCCCTAAGACTTTAGGGCCCCAGACTGAGGTTAAACTGGGATTCATGACTTAAACTCTGAAAAGAATTTTAGGACTACCAAGTATGACAAAGATATTTTAATGTATGCTTAGGCACCAGGTTTAAAAGGAAAAGAACCACTCAAGGAAAGGTATGACACACACGTAATTTGAGTGCAGCTTCCCAAAGGAAAGTGGCCTTTGTGAATGGGAAATTTAAAAAAAAAGTATAGACTCTTTTCTTTTCTTTAGATTTTATTTGGAAAGATCAAGAGAAAGATAAGAACAGGTTTTTACAACTAATCTCTCATCCTAATCTATTCTCTAAAACTTAAATTACTTCTTTGTAGCATCTTTTTTTAACTTTTTTTTTAACTTTTTTTAACTTAGATTTTTTTAGAGCTCCTATTACTTTTAAAAATTATCAACTTTATAGTTTTTAGACGATTTTCAATTCTAATTAAAGTAGGAATTTGTGATTTTTTAATGTTATTTTATTATCTAGGACTTTCAGTTAAGCATGCAAAATGAACCAATTTAAAGATAATAAATGTTCCCCATTGACAGAAACATAAAGTCAAGATATCTTCAATTACATTTTCCCTTCCTTTTAACGCTTGCGAGTTGAGTTATTTCACTGATCAAACATAGGTTTTTCTTACAGACTTTTCCCCCCTTTCTTAGATTAGGTGGAGGAGAAGTGGGGCAGAGGGTGGGGTCTCCAGAAAGCTGAACAAACCCTATGCCTTCAGAGGTCTGAATGCAATTAGAAAACACAGTGAATGTCAGAAACCGAGATTCTTTCAAAGCAAGAATACAGGGTGGATTCCTAAAACCAAACACTCTGGAACCAACCAGAAACAAAAAGGATCCTTAAATGGTCAACTAATAATAATAAGCAAATGGATTGTGGAATAAACCCAGGGAGGTCTGTGAAAGCCCTGGTGTAGGAATGACTTTCATAAAATGGAATCTGGACTAATGAGTTTTAATTAACCTTGGCAAATCATGGGCTTTTGTGTCCTGGGCACTTGATCTTGTTTCCTGGGGAACTCAGTTTGTTACTTTACCCTGAGATATGTAGGTGAAGTAAATGAATATGGGTAAGCTTGAGAAGTATCATATCAGAATGCTGAAAGGCAAAATACACATGTCATTTAAACAGATGAAGATTGAGAAATGATACTTGACATCGTGTGTATGAGATATTCTAGAACTAGGGATGAAAAGGCAAGATTGTCTGGTGATAAGGGTGGATTCAAGCTTGGAGTTCCCCAATTGAAGCTGAGAAAAGGTGTGGGGCCTGATATTCCATGATGGATGAGCAATAAGCATGCTAGCTTTGCCCTGATAACCTACAAAGGTTGGGGAGCTGGGGCCTGCCTCCTCTCGCCTGGTGGATGCTCAGGCACCTGCAGCTTAAGCCTAATCTTGGGGAAACAAATAGTATTGTAAAAAGGTGCACGTAGACGTCCTTTGCTGTCCCACCACCACCCTTACCAGATGGTTTGCACTCAGTGGGTCCATGCTAATACCTTGCTTCTATCCAGGTAACTCCTCTGGTGAAAAATGGACTATTCTCGCCCGCCCCAACCCCACGTTGCATGTTGGGCATCATACTCTTAATGCCCAAACCCATAACTCTCATCTCAAAGGGGATGAGATAGTTTATTCTGGGGACTGGAGAGATGGCCCAATGGTTGTGAGCACTGTCTGCTCTTGCAGAAGACCGGGGTTCAATTCCCAGCACTCACATGGTGACTAAGAACTCCATCTGTAACTCCAGTTCCAGGGAATCTGATGCCCTCTTCTGGCCTCCACAGGCATTGTATGACATGGGGGAACTTACATACAAGCTGGCAATACACTCATACACATAAAATAAAAATAATAAATAATTTTTTTAAAAAAAGATATAGTTTATTCTGAAGCCAAATATGAGCGATCATTGCCTGGAAATACAGATTTAGGTACCCCAAATTCCATATTCCAACATGGTAATAATTTGAGCAAGTTCTTATAGTAGCATAATAAAGTCATAGATCAAGGCACTTATCAAATACAGTGGAAACATAAGTAAGTGGTTATAGAGAAATCTCAGCTACAGGCCTCAGGATCTGAAGATGCACTTAGCTGTTTGGCTGGTAGAAACCAGTGTTTTATTAAGTTAATACATTCTGGTATGTTCTATCTGTTAATCCCAGGATGTTAGGTCAGACATGGTGGCGGCAAGGAATGAATATTTAGGGGGAGGGCCAAGATCATTAGGTTCTCGACTTGGAACATTCCAAGCTATCCCAAGTCAATGAGGTTCTGATCAGTTGATCAATCTTGCAGAAGGTTCAGTGGAAGGTGAAACTTTTTTCCAGAAACTGCTGCTCACATTATGAATATGCTCTGTTTTTCCAGTTGCTTAATTAATCCATAACTTTCATTTCTATTGTAACAAATTGTTAAATCTTAAACTTATATATCATAAGTTACAAACTAAAAGGTAAAGAAAAGTTGTTTTGCCTGGCCATGTAAAAATTTTTATTTTTTGGGGCGGAGAGCGATGGCTTCAGCGGTTAAGAGCACCAACTCTCTCTTGGCGGAGGACCAGTTCTGACACCCCAGCACCCACATGGGGCGTGAGAACCATTTCTTTAACGTCAGTCCAGGGAAACTGACCCCCCACACCGTCTTCTGGCTCTTCGCAGATTGCACAACAGGGTGCACAAACATACAGCAGGGACGTACAGTCATAACATAAACAATCAAAAAAGATGATTTGTTCAGCCAGGCATGGTGGCGACAATCCTTAATCCTAGCACTTGGGAGCAGAGGCAGGCGTACCTTTGTGAGTTCAAGGCCAGGCCTGGTCTACAGAGTGAGTTCCAGGACAGCTGGGGCTACAGGGAGACTTGTCTGCGAAGACCAAAAAAAAAAAAAAAAAAAAAAAAAAGAAAAAGATTTGTTTTTTTTTTCCTCATAAATCTTAGTATGAGGAAAATAGAGAATAACTTCAAGCTTATCTATAGTGATAATGGTCGAATGTGATGTTTTTTACTGACCAGTTACCCACTTATGACTTACATATAAAGGATTTGGCGTTAGGAACCACAATGAGGGGATCACATATGTTGTTTTTCTTTCTTTTTATTTAATAAAATCATTTTATAATGCTTTGAGGATTTCATATTGATGGATAAAATTGATTTTTCTTTTGGGTCTTTGAGACAGGTGTCTCCCTGTAGGCCCCAGCTGTCCTAGAATCTCACTTAGCCAGGCAAGGCGTTAAACTCACAAAGATCACACCTGCCTTTGCTTCCTTGAGGCATAGGATTAACGGCATGCGCTAGCCACCAACCCTGGCTAAAATGTATTTTTTAATATATTATCCCATCCAATACTCAATCATGTCTAATGAACTTTTCTACCTCCAGAAGTTTATTTAGGGTCTTCAAATTTTCGTTTTATTCTTTTTTTTAATTTTCGATTTTTTATTGGTGCTTTTGTGTAGTTTCATACAACATTTGTCCAATTCAGTGTCAGGAATAATTTCCCTTTCCCGTTCCCCTAATCCACCCCACACAATCCCAGATCATGCAGTCTCCATAACTGTCCTGTATCTTTTCTCATTTTTTTTTTTCATTTTTTAAACATTAAGTAATAATTTTATGAGTAACAGCATCCTTCATGTAAAACTAATTTGGCAAGCAGTTGTGCCCAAAAACCCACACAGCCCATGGGTCCCACCGCCCAGCAAGGGGGGATTGGTAAAATGTTCAATCAAGTTTATCAATGAGGGGTCCAGACGATATTGCGGTAGTTTCACCATTCACCCCATAACAATTACATCTACCACACCCCCATTTCCACCAGAGGGTCCCTAGGCGTAGAAAAGGGGCACAAGTGGATGAGAAGCAAAATAGTCCTACTTTCTCTGGAGCTGTTGTCTTGGTCTCTGGTTATTTCTGGCTGTTTCCTTTCATGGGCGTGACATTTTGTCCAGGAATAAACTTTCAATACTAAGCTGAATGATGAGCACAAGCAATAGGATATATAGGTATTTAAACCTTACTAATTGTTATGGTTGGTTTCTTTGGTATAGACACGATGTTTGGATGGTAAGTTGTAATTCATGAATTACATTTTGTCCCTGTTAAATATGACAGGGTCCTTAGTGTGGCTATAACAGCTCTTAAACACGAAGAGGAGTAAGCTTGTGGCATCAGCCGCGAATTATTCCTCCAAAGAGAAAGCCAATAGCCAATTTAGATTCGGGATTATACATACAGGCATATGGCTGCCAAAGCTGCACAGTATTTCCAGGTGGGTGATTGTAGCGCTGGTGCTGATGGAGGGGTCGTGCTTGACTCAAGGAGGCAAATATTTTGCTTTATTGGTTTTAGTGGCCCTGGGTAACACTCTCTGGTAATTTTTCCAAGAGAACATCTGTACACTTGCATGTTTGTTCTCAATACATCTTTCCATGTTAACATCAGGTCTTCGACAGCTGGGCCTTATTGCCTCTCTTCCTTGCAGGTAGCCATTTTAGAGGCAAGGAGCCGTTACCTTTTGGGGGGGCTTGGATCACATGGCCAACATCCCCCTGGTATAACAATCCATGGCTGCAAGGTCAGAGCTCCTGTATTAACAGATTTTGCTTAGTGCATAGCTTGAGACTTTAGTATTAGATTTTTGTCTGAATAGAGAATAATCCTTTTCAAATTTCCTATGTCTATTAGTCATTAAAGAAGGCTGGTTTTAACCTGGTTTAGAGAGATTACCGCGAAAACAGTTGGTTCCATTTTACAGTTAGAGAACGACCCATCATCATCAAAAAAAAATCCCATATTTCTCCGTGTTCGATGGGGGGGGGGGGTAAGAAAGTCTCTCATATTAAAACTTTTGCAGCACATAGAAGGTAGTTTTTTGTTAGGACTCACATTATAATTAGTTGTTACAAATAGGATCGACAGAGATGTTTGATGTTTGCAGCAATCCAAGGCCTTTCTTCCTTTCATGTTCAGACGGCCAACCTTTCTGCTGGCACTTTCTGGTACATCTTATTCAATGCAAAGCCATATCTTTCATTTCTCAGCTGTTAAGGTGGTGCATTTTTTGACTGGTGGAACATAGCAGAATATTTTCCCAAAGTTAGTTTTTTAATAGATTTGAATGGCAAGGTTTTTGACAAAAAGATTTTCATATCTATCTGTATCTACCCTTTTTATTATAGGTTCCTGTTGTTTTTTGACCTGTGGGTCTCAAAAAGGCAGTTGTATTATACTACCTATAGGGTGGAAGGCAAGGCACATATTTCATCAAATTTGCCCATGCTGTTTTAGGTTTTGGGTGATTGTATGTGATTAACTTGGAAGCAAACCTAATTTTTAAGTTAAATCACCGATAGGTGAAAGAGAATGCTACAAGGTGATACTGTAAAGGCAACAGAAAAATTACAGAGAACGTTTGTAAATGTTAATCCCAATCCAAGTGCGACACAGAATTTAAGAAGTAAAACAAATGTGGAACACAATTTATATCCTCCAATTAACTCATATGCATTAACTGTTTTTATCAGAGCCTTTACACAAATGTTGTTTTAATATACACATATTTATTTTTACTAAGTCCTAAAACACCATGTATCGGAGACAAGTCTGGGCAAAACTGGATACCTTTTGAACTCACATCAATTAAATATGCATTAATCGAATATACACCCGTGTCCTCTTCTCCCATCCCTCCCACCCTTCCTGATTCACCATTTCAGTCAGTTTCTGATGCAGTCTGTCTGTTGTGGTTTCTTTTTTTTTTATTGATGCTTTGTGTATTATACATAATCCATGTTTCCAACTCAGTTCAGGCATATTCCCCCTTCCCTTTTCCCCCCCCACCCCACCCCAACCCATCCCAAGATCAGGCAGTCTGCCATAACTGTTCCTGCAATCTTTCTCTCAGTTGTTTTTTCATTTTTGAGCAATAAGTGAGATTTATGAGTACAAGCATCGTTCATGTAAAACCAATTTACCAATTTGCAAGCAGTTGTGCCCCAAACCACACAGCCCGGTGGTCCCACCAGCCAGCAGGGGGGGCTTGTAATGTTCAAATCAAGCCGATCAAATAAGTGTCCAGGCTATATTGCTGGAATTTCATCATTCTCATTTTGCACCAGTCACCTCAATCACAGCCCCTTACAGTCTACCAGGCCCCCTCTTCCGCAATTGTTTTTCCCTAGGTGTAGAAAAGAGGCACAGGTGGATGAGAATCAAAACGATCCACTTTCTCCGGAGCTGGTGTCTTGGACGCTGGTCAATTCTGGCTGTGTTCCCTTTCAATGGGCTGACAGTTTGTCCCAGGAATAACCTTTTCGATCCTACTAATGAGCACAAGCAATTAGATATATAAGGTATATAAAAAACAGACTAATTTTTATTCAGTTATCATAAGTTACTACTTTGGTAATAGCACAGATGTTGGGATGGTAAATGTTAAGCCATTGAATTACTTTTTTTCCGCCTGTTTAAATGTTAGGACAGGGTCTTAGTGGGCGTATAACAAACATCTCCTGACCATTAGAGGATGTTAGCTTGGGGCAGACAGCCGTGGGTTTATATGCCTCCAAGGAAGAGAGCCAAGAGAGCCAATTAGATTTTGGGATAAATAACAGGCATATGGCTGCCTCTGCTGGACAGTAGATCCCAGCAAGTGAGTAGCTGGTGCTGACAGCGGAGTCTCCTGCCCGTGACTCAAGGAGACCCTATTTGCTTTATTGGTTTAGTGGCCTTTGGGGACACTCTCTGGCATTTTCCATAAGCCATCTGTACACTTGCATGTGTGGTCTAAATACATCTTTCCCATGTTAACACAGGGCTTCAACACCAGGGCCTTATGGCCGCTCTTCTTGTAGGTATCCCAGTTTAAAGGCAAGGGGCCTTTAC